>JAWNNL010001374.1:0-600000 GCA_035045005.1 Liodrosophila aerea
AGTTCCAGTTTTTGAGCCGTAGTTCCAAACGGCAGCTTGGCAATATTTTATTTAAAAAATAAAAATGTTCGTATATATATTTTATTGGTTATCAGTCATGATGCTTTAAACATTAGAAATAAACTAACTAAATCAGAATAAAATTGTTTTTAAAACCAATAATCAGTGAACTGTCGTTCGATATTTTTCACATCGATAGTTTTCTGCTGGCAGAACGTTCGATTACAAGCAAGAGCAAACGTAAAAGAATATTAGCTAGTTTTTCAATTGGCAAATTTTTAGTTTTATATAAACATTTAGTGCATATCATTTAGGCTTTTAACCCGCATCCAATCATGCAGGTAAGTTTGATGTTCCCTCACCTTTTCAATACCACAAAAACAACATAAAATTGTGAACCATCAGACGGCAAATAAGCTGCCGCAATAAGAAGACGTAGGCATAGAAGGAGACACGCAGTCAAAAGAATGTGTACTATTTCGTTGTAGTTGTTGTTGTTGTATTTGTTTGTTTATTTTATTAATTTATCATTTTCTTTTATTCGTAGGGGCTGCTGTTTCTGTTGTGCAGCAGCCTGCTCGTCATCGTCGACTGTTTTTATGTGCCCGGCGTAGCGCCCGTGGAGTTTGTGCGTGGCCAAAAAATCGATGTAAAAGCGGTGAAAATGACCAGCAGCCGGACTCAGCTGCCATATCAGTATTACTCGTTACGTTTTTGTTATCCCAAGAATGGCACGCTGATATTCAAGTCTGAGAATCTGGGCGAAGTGCTGCGCGGGGATCGGATTGTCAACACACCCTACGATGTACAAATGGCAGAGGATATTAATTGCAAGCTGCTATGTAATCAAAAAGATTTACCTATTACCTGGACCAAAGAGGACTCGGCCACCGTTGCGGAACGCATTCAGCATGAATATTTTGTGCATCTGCTTGTCGACAATTTACCCGTGGCAACCCGCATTGTCAGCGTCACCAATCCCGCTGATGTTACCTACGAGCATGGCTATCGTTTGGGCCAAGTAGATGGAGATCACATTTATATCAACAATCATTTGAAGTTCATTTTGTCTTATCACATGTATACCAAAGATAAATATCGTGTGGTTGGATTTGAGGTCATCACAGGATCCGTCAATCATAAGGAGCTCAAATTTGAGGGCGACAGTTGCAATTTCCCGGATAATCCCAGTCCACAGCTTGTCAATCCATCGGGCGAAACTAAACTCTATTTCACATATTCTGTGATGTGGAAGGAATCCAAAGTGAGCTGGGCTTCTCGCTGGGATATCTATTTGGGCATGCGTGACGTCCAGATTCACTGGTTCAGCATTATTAATTCCCTGGTCGTGGTCTTTTTCTTGTCGGGCATATTGACCATGATTATGATACGCACACTCCGCCGTGACATAGCGCGCTACAATACAGATGATAATATCGAGGATACATTGGAGGAAACAGGCTGGAAATTGGTGCACGGCGATGTATTTCGACCACCGAAAAATACGCGTCTCTTTTCAGCCATCATTGGCAGTGGCATACAAATCTTCTTTATGGCTTTGATTACCATATTCTTTGCTATGCTGGGAATGTTGTCGCCCTCATCACGTGGCGCTCTGATGTCTTCCGGCATCTTTATGTACGTTTTCATGGGCTGCTTTGCGGGCTACTGTGCTGCACGGCTCTACAAGACCATGAAGGGCCGAGAATGGAAGCGTGCCGCTTTCCTAACTGCCACATTTTATCCGGGCATTGTTTTTGGGTGAGTTATAAATGAATTTAACAATACAGTTGTATGTTTATAACGATTTTTATTTGTAATTATATTTAGCACCGGCTTCGTATTAAACTTTTTCATTTGGGACAAATCATCGAGTGGGGCTGTGCCTTTCACAACAATGATATCACTGCTGCTGCTGTGGTTCGGCATCTCCGTGCCGTTGGTGTATTTGGGCTATTATCTTGGCTACGCGAAACAGCCTTATCAGCATCCCGTTAGAACTAACATGATACCACGTCAGGTGCCAGCACAGCACTGGTATATGAATGCAGCATTGAGGTGAGACAGAAATGTGTGAATAATTTCACATACTTGTGTATTTAACATCTTTTCTAATCTAAACACAGCACACTGATGGCTGGCATACTGCCGTTCGGAGCGGTATTCATTGAGCTCTTCTTTATATTTACGGCCATATGGCAGAATCAGTTCTATTATCTGTTTGGATTCCTGTTTTTGGTTTTTTGCATTTTGGTGGTCAGCTGCGCACAAATCTCAATTGTCATGACATATTTCCAGCTATGTGGCGAGGTATTATCAGCATCAAATTCTGTATACAATTTAAACCTAATACTTTCTATATTTTACAGGACTATCGCTGGTGGTGGCGCAGCTTCATTGTCTCCGGCGGCTCGGCTGTGTATGTGCTGTTTTATAGCATATTTTATTTCTTCACCAAGCTGGAAATAACAGAATTTATACCCACATTGCTTTACCTGGGCTACACAGGTGAGTTTACGGTTACATTATGATCAATTGCTGTTATTAATACCCTGTTCTTTATCCTCTCAGGTCTTATGGTGCTTACTTTCTGGCTTTTGACTGGCACTATTGGCTTCTTTGCCGCCTACGTTTTCATACTCAAGATCTATGGTGCTGTGAAGATCGATTAAGGATCGGAAACGAGGAGTAACAATCGAAGTGAAACGAAAGAGAAAGCGCCTTCTCATTTAATATAGAACGACAAGAAAACGCTGTACACCAAACTATCCCTGCAATATCATTTGATCATAATACTATGGCCTATATTATAAATATTTATATTATATTATTAACTGTTCTCAGCAACTAAAAATTTGTACGTATATGCTATAAGTTTCCGTTTGCCGGCGCTTCTCACGAACATTTTATACGTCGATTAATCGATTCGTATAAAAGAAAACTTAACTATTGATAGTGTGTATGTCCTTTGTTAACGAGGGTCGCTCATTGCGTTAGGATACATTCTAGACACGCCTAATTTATATTATACATATATGTAAAGTAACCTAATTAAGCTAAAAAAAAAAGAAAACTGAAAACCGAAACACAAGAATAATCTAAATAAACTAAGCTAAGTCCAAACAAATGGTTATGGTTCTTGTTTGTGAAATATTATACTTAAGCTTTTGAAAGCTCTTTGTTAGTACTTCAAAACAGGTGTTTTTTGTGAAGTTACACACCCTAGCTTTCACTTGCCCACAAACCTCTATAGACTGCTGATCGAACACAAAGAACTGACTGAAAATCAACTTGGTACACATTGTTATCTATCAGGATGTGTAAATTAATTCTGTTAATTTTGCTGGCCTTAGCATTTATAAGTTTTCAATCTGTGTCATCTGACTATTGGACTAGCCATTACAAGGTGAGTTCTTATAACAATACCATTCAATATCCTATTATTTGTGTGTGTTTTCCCAGAGACGTGGACGCACCGACAAGCAGCAGGTGTTGTCGAATATAACGTACCGTGTGTATTTGTTTATGGAAACGGTTTTCCCTTTCTGGTTGCCCAAGGAAGATAAGCGAATTGCTTACACCGGATCATAAATTATTAATTTATTTTATTTGCGTTGTTTTTTAGTATTTTACACAGAGATATTTTAAGCTATGTTTTGATTTTCATATAATACCTATAGATCAAATCGTATACACATTGTCATATAATATAATCGGGGGCTTACAACATAATGTATCTAATTATTTAATTTAGTTAATGCACATTTAATATGTTTTATTACAGTACGTTTTACTTAATTGGTTTAGCTTGGATAGAACACGAACCCAGTCAGTGTGAGCATTTGCAAGAAATTAGCATTTAAAGTATCTATACATATGGTATAGCGCTAGGTTGACGAACCGTTTACAACTCAGTTACGGAATGAGAGTTGCTTACAATCTAAATTAATTACTACATATTCCAAGAATGATAAAAAGCGAATCTGCCCTTTACCATCAACTCCATCATTATCGCAAGGATCTGAAATCGGTTTTATAGAATCGGTTTACCTCAATGGGTTCCGATTCCTTAAACGCTAGCGATTCCGTTTGGTTTTACGGCTCACATTACCCTCGATGATGATCTACAAGTAAAGAGTCAAGCAGTATAACATTATGATTTATATTCCGATGAAACTTTCTAATTATTTTCGGATCAATTATAATTTCCTATACTATAGACATTTGTCTACGTTGCAACATTAAAACAAGCTGACGCAAGCTGCCAGGTCTTGCTTCAACGACATGCCTTTCCGTAATATCGGACTTTGACTTTGCCAGAGGTGATGATATCACAGTTGGTAACTTGAAAACATCATATGGACACTTGAATTGCTGTGATCAGGTATTACCTTAGTCTTTGTTCTAGTTGAGTAAATAGAATAGTATATGTTTAGAAGTACCTGCAGTATCTGGCTAGCCTCGAATGCGGTGCCAGGCAACAGTATGACAGGTGAGGTAACATTGCCAGCTTCCACGCAAAGCATATTGGGAAATTCATCGTCCCCGAAATCGTTCATTTCACGCGATCGATCAATCCAAGGATTCCATATTACTGGAATAATACTTTATATATAAACACTGACTGTTTGATAATCTATCTCAGCATACCCGTATCGGGGAAGTTGTATTTGTGCAGTCTCATCTTACGCCCGGATACCACATTGGTTATAACATGCTCCTGCGGCGTGTGCTGGTAGATGCGGTCAGTCCACTCATTCACAGTGACCAATTCGCGACCCTCCTAGACATAAAGTGAATCATAGATTTACATATTGCAAGTATATATCAATATAAGAAGATAATACCTGATATATAGCACCCTCACGCGTCTTATCTATAAAATGACAGCCTTGTAGCCCCGATATCTGACAACGACGCACATCTGGCACCTTGAGATAGGTATGGAGCAACATGTTGAACGTAAAGCTCAGATCCTTACTGGGATTGTAGACACCAATGTGGAAGTGGAGCTCCTTCTCGCGCAATATCACACGATACGTAATACGAAATCTACGAATCAATTATGATAATTATATTATTATAATAGTTTCACTGCACTCACTGATAGTTCCAAATGGAACGCGTAAACTCGTTGTCGATCAGCGAGAATATAGCCTCCACATCGCCATTGTGTAGGCGCTCCGGGGCATGGTCCAAGTGCCAACGTGTGATTCTCGCAAAGCCATGCTGTGGACCAAAGGACCAAGGACCAAATTGAGCTAAATGGCAAATATGGAATGAGTTCAGATTGCAAGTAAAAAATGGCGATAAAGAAGAGCTTACGAAAGACAAAGGGTATGCCACCACGTATAGGCTTTTTGCCATCGAACGATGCCAATTTACTATAAAGAAATGTTAAAATATTTAAAGTTATTTACAACATTAAACAATTCTACAAAATTATTAGTATACAGTAGAAAAAAAAATACAGCGAAATAATGCCAACAAATTTAAGCATCAAACGACGCTGTTAGAAAAGTATGTATCTATCAGTGATCGGCATCCTTGCTTGTGTGTGTAGCAGCGACTGTACTCTCTCTTAGTTTTAGTTGTCGCCTTAGCAACGCTGCTGAGAGAAAGAGAGAGAGAGTCGAAGTGCAATACTGACGTCACACAAATGTTTACAGCGTGCGTGTGCAGACCTCATAGCCTATTCCATGAAATGTCCCGTTATATTTCTAGTTTTTTCTGATTTTTTTCAAGTAAAATTGAATGCGTAAATTCACCAAATGTGAGTTAATGCGCAAAATGCGCCATAGTGATGTATACGACTAAAAGCCTATGTTATTGAATTGAATTTATTAAATTTATTGTTTTGTAATTGTAAATTAAATTAATGCTGAGAGTTGAAATCCTTTTGCGCCAAGAGGCCAACGTACCATAAAAGAAAAAACTAAGCAGACATTCCATATATTTATAGTCTGAAATGCTCTTTTGGGATATTCCACACGCACAGAAAAAAGTGTCTGGCAACTGTTGAGTTTTTGCTCCTTGCTGAAGATGATTCGTCAGAGGAGTTTGTCTTTAAAGTTTTTTGCGAGCGCTAATTTGCCGACGCATCCATCAAGTGGGACACCCTCCCCCCCCCTCTCGCTCGCTACCCTTATCTCTTGGGCAATTGTGTCATTAATATTGTCAGGTTGTTCTCTCAGGATATATAGTACGTACTGTGCTTTGGTTTTTGGACATTTTGCAAACAGTTTTATGGCATCCAGGGAAGTGGCATTTATTGTGGCAGCTCTCTTTAAGCATTAGCACCGATTCAGTCAGTGATTCTACTTAGTCTGGTCACAGTTGTTGGCGGGAGCACGTAGTACGACTCAACTCCTTGACAAAAAAAATAAAAAAAACTACGCCTGGTTTTTGTCACAAAAATTCAACTTCAACTCAACTCTGGCAGCGGCTTTTTCTGTGGCATTTCCAAAGTTCTTCTTGGCGGTTTGCTGTTGCTGGGTTTCCAAATGCCAACTGGCAACTGGCAACCGGCAACGGGCAACTGGGCGCAACAACAACACAAATGGCTAAGAAACAAAAAACAGGCGACGCAATGTGTAACGAACATTCGGACAAACAGTCGAAAAGTTGAGAAAAACGCAGAACGAAGCAAAGAAAATGTCTGCAAAAAATGTTGAACACCACTGCCTAACTAAATTATACCCTGTAATTATGATAAACTTTATTTTAAAACTGGGCTTTGCTTAATCCATGCTGCTTATATATTTAATCTATTTATACTTTTTGAATTCAATTTAATTTTGTAATTACTACTAACTCTTTGATTATCACTACTGTTGCCGAAAATATAGGGCCACCCTAACTACCAGCAACGAACGGTTCTATGGTACCGTTCTTTTGCATTCTCTTTTGTGCGATGTCCGCAAGCGCGGCTGAGGCTGTGCATAAATTTTCGTGTGCACAGCAGTGTTGCCAATTTGTCCTTTTTCCGGACAGATCTGTCCTTTTTTAAAATGGTATTGCCGGAAAAATTCTAAAACGTCCCCTGTCCGGAAAAAATGCCTTTTTAATATCATCTATCCTTTTTTCATCCTTTTTTTAATTTTGTAAATCGCTCATACAATTTATCATTAGCAACAACGTGACATCGCTTTCGTATTATTATTTTACGCTTTCGATAAGCATTTTGATTGTAACCGAAATTATGTGTCTCGATTGGCGGTTGACTGTGTTTTGATTATAGGCTTATAATGCATATTTCAACTTTCCCAAAGAGAAACAAATTAAGTTTCGCGAGCCATACTGCAAGTATTGCAAGTGCAGTTTAAAAGCAAAAAAAAAAAAAAAAAAAAAAACATCCAAAATGCAATGTTTTTCGCTCAGGTTAACAAAATACTATTTACACCAGTTTTAACTTCTGCCGTTCGTCAGGAAGCAGCACTGTCAATGTTAACCGTTAACCAATGTTGACTAATGCTCAAGTACTGTATGAAAATAGTGATTTTCTATGAATAAACATATGAATATTAATAAAATAAAGTTGTCCTGTTTTTTTGTCCTTTTTTTTTAAATCTATCCTTTTTCTGTCCGTTTTTCCGGGCTCATCTGTCCTTTTTTTTTGGTGAGAAGTTGGCAACACTGGTGCACAGTTGAAGTCAGACAAGAAAGCAATGCGAAGCAAATTTTTGAGCGTTTAATAATTTGATTTTGTACTTTGAAAATAAGTCCCCACGTGGCAAATAAATATTGAAATTGAGACAGAATTGTTTTATTAATGACGCTCTAAAAAACTTCGTAATAACTTTATTATTATTATTATTATTATTATTAAGAAGTTAAAGCGGAATTACAAATTACACTTAACGTACATTTTATAAAGCTATAGCTACAGAGGCCTTAAGCTTCGTAATAACTTCAACAAGTAAATTAAATTAAATTACAGGGTATATGTTCAGCAGTCCCACTAGCTTGTTATAAATCTGGCAATCCATCATATTTCCACACAAAAAATCAAAACTATTTCTTGCTAACAGCTTATCAAAATACCCCAACCAAACAACAAATGGGGTAGCAACAGCTCGCAAATAGTACGATAGTACAACTGTTGTTGAATTTTGTGACACGCAATGTGAGCTTTTGTCCCACTGTGCCACAGCCATGCGACAGCACATCATGTACACCGTAGTCGTAGTCGGGATTTATCGATCTAGATGCCGCGCCAAAAAAAACAACAACGAAACAGACTCCATTCATAAAAACCATGCACATTGTTTGCTGCTTGTTCTTCTGCTTCTCGTTGTTGTTGTTGTTGTTCTACAGCAGGACAACGTAGGCAGCAAAAACAGAGGCCAACAACAACAACAACAACAGCAAGGCGGTGTTCAGTCCCCCATTGCCTGCCCGTTTGTGCATGTGCAGTCAGCTCTTGCTCTCTTCAAGCTTTCACAATCACACACACACACACACACACTCTCGCACTCACACTCGCTCACGCTCTCGCTCTGCGTTGCTCTCTTTGGCGTCTCTGGACTTTTTTGCGTCTCTTGGTTTACTGCTTCGCTGCTCTTGTTGTTGCTGCTGCTGCTTTGGCCGGCGCGTGTTTTTGTTGTTGAGCCACATAGAAAAACATTTTGCCGCCAAACGGAATGGTAAAGCGGCCCCTTCCCTTGCCCGACTCTTCGCCTGCAGCAAAGCATCCTTTGTGGCCAGTGAGTGTATGTGTGTGTGTGTGTATGCGAGTCCGTTGAAAAGTTTTAGCCCAAACACTTTTTTGGTTGCATACCGTTAGTTACCGTGGACTTGCGTAAGTTGCTTTGCTTCAGTCACTCCACCCCCCCTGCCCGCATGGACCACGCTGTTTCACACTGCGCTTTCAACTTAAAGCCTGCGCCCATGTGGCGTATGCGTAATATTTAATCATATTCAGTTGAATTGTGCGCTCACCTGACAAATAACTGTTCCTGATTATTGACACGCCAGGACACAACAGTTGCACCTGCAGAATAATGGAAAAATATGTTTAAATATTAAAAATATAGTTATTTATAGAAAGAAATTCCTTTTAAATTATAGTACTAAAATTTTATAGTATTATTTTATTACTTATTGGTCTTGCTTGTAAATTTTTACTAAGAACCTTTCCTTATTATTATTACAACTATTTGAATTATTATTTATTTAAGCCGCATGCATATGCAATTACTCATATGCAAATCAAAGCCATCGTTTGAATGCTGCCATCAATGGCACACACACTCTCTCACACACACACACACAACTAACCCACATAGTACAAAGTCTAGCCTGTAAGTAAACTGGCTGGCTGATGGAAGACTGAGAGACATGAGGCTCCATTCCCAGTTCCGAGTACAGTTACAGGTACACTGAGAAAAACAAAAGTTAAATTTAATAATACACTGTAAAGAATTATGATTTAAGTTCTGTTGAACTCTAAAAGCTCATTTCGATTAAGGGACTAATTTTTTTTTATTTACTAATAATCTTTCAATTGTTTTTTTGCAGTGCATCGTCTAATGGGTGGGTGCACCATCATACCGCACAGTTGCTTGTAATTGTGGGCGGTTGACGGGGCCTGTTTTGGGTCCCAAAGCCTGGTGACGTCTAAAACCGAGTTTAACCATTTCGATTTAGAGTTTTTGCAAAAAGTAAGTTTGAGTTTTGAATATATTTAGCATGAGGAAATCGAAAAGGTGGGTTAAATCTGTGAGCCAAAAGCGCACTCAAAACTTGTCAGAGTCCAAGTCGAAGTCGGATTGGCTTCTCTTTATTTTTATTTTTATTTACTTATTTTTTTTTTTTAATCTTTGTGGTGGCAAATGTGTTTCTGTCTCTTCTGGCTCTGACTGTTGCTCAAACGACGTCGAAACGCAACGTGGGCAGACACCGAACGAGTCGAGTAATTGTTGAAAGTGCGCTCTGTACATAAAAACACAAATACCCATACATAAATAGGCAGATATACGTACATACATATCTATATGTCTGTATATATAACGCCTAATCGAAATGTGTCGCGAGTAGGAGCCACAAGCGACTTTGACGATCTCCGGGGCGCTTGGCTCTTGGTCTGTTGCGCATATCCCAAAAGAGATCATTGGGACAATGCTGATAAGATATTGCTGCCCGAGGAGTGTTACGTGGCCAGCACTTAACACTTAACGGCGATAGCAATGAGAACAAAACAAAGAGCTGACGTTAAAGTGTAGACTCGATACGGTGAACTAGTTTAATTTGAAATTATTCAAGGAAGTTGTAATAATTTGAACTCAATTTTATTGCTTGCGTAATATAATATAAATTTAAATTAAATTAAATTTAAATTTAAATTTAAATTTAAATTTAAAATTAAATTAAATTTAATTTAAATTAAATTTATTTACGAATTTAAAGTAAAAATTTAAGTAGAATTTATTCAGCATGTACTGTATTAACAAGGTTAACCAAGTGGTTTGTATTGCTCTAGTATTGCTGTACTATAAATGATAACCTCTAGAGGTCGCACAAATTGTCGAGCGGCGTCAGCACCGATCGAAGCTCAAGTTATACATATATGTGCGGCGGGGGGCTTTGAAGCTCTGCTATAAAGCGAAAGTCCATAATATGCTTAGCCAATTACTAGTTGGTAAACACAAAAACAAAAAAGCCCAAAAACATTGCTAATCATGCGCTAAAAATAACGCCAACAACCTTCTTTTTTTTTCTAAATTTTTTTTATTTAAAAGCTCCACTCAAACAGAATTGAAGATATTTATTTGCTGCTAAATTGTTATTGTTTTGCCTTTGTATTGTCTTTTGGCTAATTATGATTAATTATTATTATTTTGGAACACACACACACATGCACACACACACACACACACTCGATCACTTACCATGCAGGTTGATTGTGCATGTCGTATTATTGCCACGATCCAATACTACAACACTAGTCGCTGCCACGGCAGCCGCTGTCGTGGCCATTTTGTTTTTGGAGCAACGGTTTTTCTAAGTTGGCCCGTGGTCAAAGCTTGGTTCTAGTCGCGAAAGGAGCTTCAGGAGACTTGAATATATTCGTACGTATGTAAATTTGTAAAAATCATATAATTTGTGTATATTTTTTATATCGTGAACACGAAACACAAGGCAACTTTAAATTTGTTACTATTTTATTTGTATTGATTAATTAACTATTTGTGTTTGTGTGTGTGTATGTATTCTGTATATTTGCAAAAAATTATTCTGCACACAAATCAACCCAGAGCCGGAGCTTCATATACACTATTCCATTCGTACACACACGCACACTGTAGACGCAAAGGCGGCCTCACGCACACATGCGAAGCGCAGCTTGAGTTTTTGTCAATGAATAAATACGTAAAGAAAAAACTCGTGCAAAAAACGTTTCGTCTCAAAGCAGCGCAGTCCGATCTTACGTTGTTGCCCTAACAAACGACAGATTGCTACTAATAAAGCTTATTCCCCACACAGCTGATGGAGTTGTGGCGCAAACGAAAGCTTATAGTCATCGGCTTGAGTCCATGCTTATCGATAAGTCGACAAAACATTACAGTCATCGATGGCTAGAACTTATCTTAGGGCAACCACTGTACCGAAAATCGACATAGATAAAACAGTTATTTTTATAACGTTATATTCTCTAACGGCAAATATGCTCTGTACACAAAGTTGAGCATATTTGCCGTTCATCAACTACAAATATTTAGCAGCATTAGTAATCTCTTCGGAAAATGACATTAAAATCGTTAATAGAGTGCAATTCGCTAAAAAGAGGCAACCAGTGAGTCTTTTTGGCGCGCAAAAAAGGTAAACAAACAAGGTGGATGAAGCGTAGAGCGAACAACATTCTTCAGTTTAGCACAGTCTACAGCCTAAGTTAGCCAAATTCACAACCTTAGTGCAGCCCACATCCCCGAATAGCCTGTGCATAGCCCCCCTATGTATTTTGTTCAATAGCCTTCAGTGAACTTAACAGAAGGAAATATATTATTTACATATTGCTAGAAATAGATTTTAACGCAAGTTAAGGGTATCTTAACGACGTAAAGGGCCAATTTAGGAAAAATAGTGCCATTGCGCCGACACAGTATAGGGATTCCTGAAACTGATTTTGATTTGATTTTGATTTGCTTTTAGATAATCAAAATCAGTTGACGGAATGACCTTTTTTGCGCACTGATTTGATTTTGATTTGCTTTTGATTTTCAGAACATCTGGCAGCCTTGCCATGACACTGTTCCTCTTTCTCTTCAAATTCTAAAACATATTTAAAACTTTAAATAATTCAGTAATTTATTATAAAATTGCAGAATGCTTACAAAGTATTCCATTTTCAAATAGCTGTAATAAACACCAAGTGTTGCCACTAGTTTTCTACATAGTAAACGGTCACACAAGGGTGAACGGTCTCACAGCAAGATAATCAAAATCAAAATCAGCTTCGGAGCTGATTATGCTAAAACTTTTAGTGTGACCGTCATTTCCGTACTTTCTTTGGTCACACACAAAATTTTGTATGGAACAGCTGCGAACAGCTGATTGTCATAATCAAAATCAAATCAAAAGCAAATCAAAATCAGTTTCAGGAATCCCTATAGTAAAAAGAGCCAATTTTGGCGCAAAAACGCCAAGTGTGGCAACCGTGTACATCACTATAACAGAAGAAGAAGACGCATTCCTTCGTAAAAATTTGGACAATAAAACGAAAATAATCTCCAGACAATCACTACAAGGGATAAAATGCCGAAGTTCTATAAGCTAGACATTAATCGCACCGAATGGGAAATCCCCGAGACATACCAAAATCTTCAACCCGTTGGACAAGGTGCCTATGGACAGGTGTGCAAGGCGTTAGTTAAAGGCACCAGCACAAAGGTGGCGATTAAGAAGTTAGCCCGCCCCTTCCAGTCGGCAGTGCATGCTAAACGCACATACCGTGAACTACGTCTTCTAAAGCACATGGATCACGAGAATGTCATTGGGTTGTTGGACGTCTTCCATCCGGGACAGCCGGCCGATTCGCTGGAGCAGTTTCAGCAGGTTTATATGGTGACGCATCTGATGGATGCCGATTTGAATAATATAATACGAACGCAAAAACTGTCCGATGAGCATGTACAGTTCTTGGTCTATCAGATTCTGCGAGGCCTCAAGTACATACACAGCGCTGGAGTCATACATCGTGATCTGAAACCGTCCAATCTGGCTGTAAACGAAGATTGCGAGTTGCGCATCTTGGATTTTGGCTTGGCAAGGCCAGCTGAAAGTGAGATGACTGGCTATGTGGCCACGCGGTGGTATCGAGCCCCTGAGATCATGCTCAACTGGATGCACTACAATCAGACTGTGGATATTTGGTCTGTTGGGTGTATTATGGCCGAGCTATTGACCGGTCGTACCCTCTTTCCGGGCTCCGATCACATACACCAGCTGAACTTAATCATGGAGGTGCTTGGCACGCCCAACGATGAGTTCATGAACAAGATATCATCGGAAAGTGCCCGATCCTATATACGATCGTTGCCCATCATGCCTCGTCGCAATTTTCGTGATGTGTTCCGTTTTGCTAATCCGCTGGCTATCGATTTGCTCGAGAAGATGCTGGAGTTAGATGCGGAAACAAGAATAACGGCTGAGCAAGCTTTAGCTCATCCCTACATGGAGAAATGGCACGATCCCAGCGACGAGGCCACAGCGACTATATACGATCAAAGTTTTGAAGAGAACGAGCTGCCAGTGGAGAAGTGGAAGGAATTGATATTCGAGGAAGTGCGTGGTTTTAAACCACCACCAGCTTTTGCTGAGATCTTGCCGCAGGCTAAATAATAAACCAACGATAGTAGAGCTTAGAGCTGTAAAAACATCGTATTACTATCGCTAAATAACACGATTACTTAATATTCTTCTTAAATACGTAACCAAAATTCTTCAACTTCTTCAGCACTTCTACCGATAGTAACACCGATAGTCCGGCCGATAGCTCTGCAGCTTAAAAAGGCAGCAAGAAAAGTCAAATAAAATGATGCTACAAACATAGCTTTTAGATCGCGAGTCCAATTGTAATTCGTAATTTGTAAACAGTTTCTAAAACAAAGTTACAGCCTTAATGTCCAGTTCAACTATCTTAATATTTTGGTGTTGGTATCTATAACTATAATACTTTTTGTGAGCGTATTGTATAATTGTAAATGTATAATACTATTTATGTACAAGTCTGCAAAGTGGCCAGAAGCCAGTAGCCATAGCTATAGAAGAGCACAAAGCTCCCACATAAATAAAGAGTGCTATTGTAATATACAACAGTTCTGTCCAAGACCAAAGTGGTTGTGTTTTTCTCTAAAAATTTTAACTAATAAATTAACTACAACTATAAAATAACAATTGGACATCGATTTTTTAAATGCTATATTTAAAAGCGGTTTAATTTTAATACTCTACATCAATAGATCCTCCAAGTATTGTTCGAATTCCTGTTCACGTGATGGTTGCTCTTTGCTAATATCCAGCTGCTTGCTCCAGATTTGCTCATCGGCGACATCATCTGGTTTTCCCACACCAGAGACTGCCACTTCGCTCGTTGTGGCTTCGTCCGAATGTTCTGCATTTTCCTCGGATTTCTGATCGTCTTCTTTATCTAGTTTACTCCTCTTATGCCTTCTCTCTGATTTACGTTCTTCCTTCTCCCTGCGGCGTTGGCGTTTATGTTCCTTTTTCTTTGTACGGTAATTAAGCTGTTCCGTGTGTATGGGACAAAGGCGAAGCTGTAGAGGATTGAAGTTTAGTTTTTTTTTACCGTAATGTGATGGATTGGCTTACCTTAACGAGTGCATTTTGTGGAGCCCCTTGCTCGATATACTTAAAATTAACTTCCCAACTGCGCAGGGTTTCCCGTTCGCTACAGTGACGGCTGCCGCACTGGAACTGACCTACTCCTGTGACCACTTCTTGTTCAGTGCGCCAACGTAAAGCAATTTTGTTTTCCTGGTAGCGCGACAAATCCGCTATGCAATATTCTTTAAACAGCTTACGGTAATAGCGCAATGCCAATCGCTGCTCCCAACTTAATGCCGTTATGTCGTCATCCTCCTCATCCCAAAGGAAACGGTGATTCTCTCGTATTACATCAATGTCGCGTTTATGCTTACGAGATTCAGCTTCAGCCGTCGTCGGCAGCACATAACTGTTTAGTATATAATTATGGCGCTCCTTGGCACTGAGTTTATCCAAGTTAATGGGGAATAATGATTTAGTTTGCGAACTCATCTTCGGTTTATGTTTGTTTTGATTTTGCGACAAACACAAACATACGGCATGCAACCGATTATATCGATGGTTAGAATAGCCAGTTGGTATTTTTTAGTGTATGCTATCGATAACAAAAGAATGTATATTTGTTTGCTTGAACACTTGTACATATTTCTGCGAAAAATAATTCAAACAAAGAAGTCTTTTGTATTATCCGTTAAGCTGCTAAGCGACAACTGGATCCAGGCCCTTGATAATTTTCACTGCGCGTTCGTTCTGAAAGGGGAACACACAGTTTGTGCGATACTGCGATACATTTCGATAGGTTTTAGTCCAAAATAGGGGAAGAGAAAGTTTACGCCTAGCAAAAGTTGTTTTCTAAATTAGCGCAACATCATGTGCAGCTTCGATTAGTAGTAGTATTCAAAAACAGTATTCAATTCACCCATTGCCCACAATGGCTTGCAACTGCAACCCATTGTTTTATGTATTTTGGCGAAAGAACTGGGCGTATTTGAGCTACCACCGCATTCCGTTTTGTATTTTATACCTGCTATGGACCGGAGTACTATGGGGCTACTTGCATGGGACCTACAGAACGTCTCTCCAACCCATCGAGCAGTATGAACCCAAGGACTATGTGAGTTTTGGCATATGTTCCATATTGGTTAACTAACACAAGAGATAACCCAGCAACAACGCTGAGTGTGTGTCAATGTTCAGCGGAAATATTGTATATACACACATGCATACATACATATTTACAAAGCACAGCAATGAGTGTGTAATCGGTCACCACAAAGCAACCACAACTGCATACGTGCATTCATTCAGCTACGTATATATTTATATACAGGAATGCATATATATGTACATTCAAGTAAATGCTGTATTTCGCTGCACCCATTAAATATTCGTGACTGCTTGATTCTACCCCTTTAAAAGAACTGTTTGCCAATGTTGGGCCTTTGCAGAATTTATACTATGCGTTTACATTGCTCCAATCACAAAACATTTATCAAAAATACGCATGTACTAAGCGGGGGGAGATAAACGCTGCATAGTCGCCTCCCACTGCTCCAAAGTCATTGCACTTAGAGATGTGCGTGTGCTACAAGTTCTATGCCCGAGGCACGAAACACTCGGGAAATACATTTGTATACCTAGTCACCGGGAAATGGATAAAACCCTAGGGTATAACAATTTGTATGCAAATATAAGCAACGCACAAAAGGAGGCAAGACATACCCCATAGTCTTGTGTTTTCCGTTTATTCCCATAACAAACTCCCATCTCTAGCTCGTGCTTTTTTGTCCACTCCTTAATGAGTAATTGTTAAATACAATTGGTGGTTTATTTCATTTTAGGCAACACTTAGAGATATTTACTCATCCACAAATGAATTTGATTGGATATACTATGCGCCCATAACAGACAACACAAACACCTTGATGGATCTGGTGCGGGAGGAGATGAATTTGCCGACTGAACGTAAGATTTACTCTGAAATTAATTCAAATTAATAATAATAATGTATCAAATCTTTGATTGCAGTCATTCATGAGCGCAACAATAGTGTGGAAATGCAAATCGACATGGAACAGCAGTGCAAAGGCAATTGCTTTGCTATACACTTCGAGGAGTTGCCGGAACCCAGAAGTCGATCGGGTCGCTTTAGGTACAGCTTGAGTTCGAATCAGATGCGCAGCTCACCCGCGAAACGTTTTGTCAACGACGAGGAGATAAATCACCAGAAGGGTAAGTAGGGTATAGGAGAATGCGTTTTTTGAACCCTCTTTGTTGGCTTAGAACAACGCTCATGTATTGCCTTTTGTCTCTTCCAGCTGACGATGAGTATGTGCGTGTGGGATTCTTCTTTTTCCAACACGTCATCGATCGGCAGTATATGCGCTATCAGGAAATGAATGCCAATTATGATATACAATTGAATTCTATGCCCAACTTAGAAGTTACCAGCGCGGACAGCTATCGTTTGATATATTTTGGCACACTATTAAGCATACTATTCAGTGTTCTACTGCTGAGCACGTTTGTGGTGCCATTTGTGGAGGAAAAACACAATGGCTTGAAGGAATTCCTGAATCTTGTCACACCCATGAGCTTTTTGAATGGACTAACATTTTTCCTCATACGGTTTGTTGTCTATGCTTTACTGCTGGTGCTCACGTTGATCATCGCCTGGCGATATGGAGCTCTAGGATTGATAGGTTTCGGCTACATATTTACATTATATTTGCTGTATATTATTGCCAACATGTCATATGCCTATCTAATATCCGTTTGCTTTCATTCAGGTAACTTATAGATTAATATTTCCAGAATTACATATGTAACTCAGTTTCTCTTTTTTTTCAGTTTTCTATGCTAAAATTGGAGGCCTGGTTCTGCTGGTTATACCTTATGTCTTCAGCTTTGTGCGCAACTGGCTAACGGAGTTGGCCTTTTATGTTTTCTGCACAAATTCCTTTTTGGAGGGACTGGATGTACTTCAAACATTTACCAATAAACGTAAGTTAATTAAATATATTTTTTATTTAAAGTTACTATATATAATTCCATTGTATACAGATCGACAATTCACTTTCACTGATCTGTTTCGTGTCATCAAGGACGACTCCAGCGCTCTGTTCTCTGTGTATCTTGTGCTCATTTTCCAGACTATTTTGTATGCTGTGCTTTACAATTATTTTGTATGCGTGTTTCCCGGCCCCGGTGGCCTCAAGCGACCTTTTCTCTTCTTTCTGAATGTAAGTAGAGTTTGTTTATAATTATTAAACTTCCATACATTATGAGTTTTGAATACAACAGCCGGATACGTACAAGAAGCGTCAGCGGAATGAGTACACAACGTCGCCACGTGGTACTCAGGCTATCATCATCAGTGATCTCTGCAAGAAATTCCAGACAAGCAAACGCGAAACCCAAATTGCTGACCATTTGAATATGACAATCAACAACAAAGAGATCACCGTACTGCTGGGCCACAATGGTGCGGGCAAGACAACCATGATGAACATGATAATGGGTGAGTAGATTACATCTTAACACTGAGCCCAGACTCAAGAGTTCAACTTCTTCTAGGTCTGGTACCAAAGGACGGCGGTAAAATTGTTGTCTGCAGCGAACGAGATGTAGCGTCATATCGTCACTTGATTGGCTTCTGCCCACAGCACAGTGTCTTTATGAGCTACATGACGTGCCAGCAGCATTTGGAGTTCTTTGCGGAACTGCGTGGTTCCAAACGCTCCGATGCCCGAAGTTGGGCCAAGGAAAAACTACACAAATTGAATCTAGATGATAAGGCAGATGAGTATGGACGCAATTTGTCTGGTGGCATGAAGAGACGTCTATCGCTTGGCATTGCAATTGCTGGAAATACAAAGTTAGTAACAATAACACGAACGATGTGTTGAAGTGTATTAATTTTCTTCAATTTACTTACAGAATTATCATCCTAGACGAGCCTTCATCTGGATTGGACATTGAGTCGCGTCGTGAACTATGGGATATTCTGTTGGCGCTGCGCAAGGAGAAGGCCATTTTAGTTACCACACATTATATGGAGGAGGCAGAGGTGCTGGGCGATACCATCTGTATTTTGGCTAATGGCACGCTCCAGGCAAATGGTGCTCCATTGGAATTGAAACGCAAGCTGGGCAGTGGATACCGCCTAAAGCTGGAGGCGCATGAGGCGAAATTCAATGAAAAGGCCACTCTTGATGTGATCAGAAGATTTATACCGAATGCACGTGTACAGGTGAGCTTGCAATCAATTCACAATTATATTGCATTTAATACTAATTTGATATTTCTACAGAGCATTGTAAAACCCACAGTGAATATTGGTCTGCCATATGACCATCAATTGGTATTCCATGATATGTTACGCAGCTTGGAAGGAAAAATGGGTGAACTGGGCATTGAAACCATTTCGATTACGGACACTTCGCTGGAAACTGTGTTTTTGAAGTAAGTAAATGTGTTTTTCGAATATCTTATATCACATTTAATAAATTGTATTATTACAGCTGTGCTGGCGAAATAGATCAAGTGGATACACCTGATGCTGGTACGCGTAATGATGCACCTCTGTTATCCACGCCATACAAACGCTTGCCGCATAATATGCCACATTGGTGGCAGCTCTGGGCCGCAATATTTTACAAGAAATTTACATTTCTAAAGAACGAATGGCATTATGCCTGCTGCATGGTGAGTTAACTGAATCAAACAGCTCTGTTTACAATGCACAATTGTAGCAACTGATAAGCACTGAAGCGATAAGGTTTTAAGTAAATACAACTATTGATAATCATTTGACAGTGGTTTGAGTCATGCATCAGGGTGAAAGGCAATGAGTTATGGCAGGTTGTAAACGTTATGAACTGTTAGAATTAGAATTGTCATGCCAAGCTATGAATCTCTTAGTGGCCCACTTTAATTTAGCTTTCAATGCCATTTATTGTTTTTATTTAATTAACACCATCTTACTAATTTCTCTCTTTCCTTACAGCAAAGTCTGCCCTTGATTTGTGTTGTCGGAGTCATATTGTTAATGCATGCCATGTCTGTGGTCACGAATGAGCAGGCATTGCCATTGAAGCTTAGCCAGTTGCACACCGGCACCGTTTATATACATAATCCCACGGGTCATCATGCTGTTGTGGAGCAGCATCTGCAGCAATTTATCAAAGATAGTGGACTGAGTGTAAAAACATTTACGCGGCGTGGGAACAACAGTGTAAGAGAGGGTAAGAAATGACTATAAAACTATTTATAAATGTTCAAATAATTGTGCCTCTCATTCCGCAGAACTACTCGAAATGCAGCGAGATAATTTGGCTGATTTTCTGGAGGATACCGTTGGCCTGGTGGACATGTATGCCGATGAAAAGGGTACTGGCAGCACTCCGACTTTCTCTATATATTACGCGACAAATCGTTATCACAGCAGCGTGATGCTTATCAATATGCTGGATAATGTTATGGCACAATTGTCCAGTACAGATGCAGAAACCAGTGGAATTGACACCACTTACGTTCCAATGAAACGCTACATTAGAGATGTCAGCTCAGCGAGATTGGAGTACTACGCTGTGTTTGTCTCAGCCGTAATGTTCTTCTACATGTTCTACTATATCTCATTACCATTCCGAGAGCATGCCAATGGTTTCCGGGACTTGCAACCGATGTCGCGCTATACCTACTGGTTGGTCACCTTTGTCTTTGATGTTCTACAGCATGGGATGGTCTGCCTGTTGCTGTTCATCATACAGCAAGCGATAATGCCACCGGAACTTTACAGCATGAGCGAGCTGCAGATGATTGTGGTCAGCATCTTTTTCTACGGCTGTTGTTATTTGCCTATTTTGTATGCTCTAGGGAATAGTTTCAAGTCCATATCAACAATCTCTACATATCTGCTGCTTATGCTAATTGTTTCAGGTGAGTAAATGGTGGATATTTGAACACTTAAATCCTCAATATTGACTGACCTTATGCTCTACAGAAATTGCTCCATTGATCACCTCAAGCAATAGCCAGGCTATGAAACAGCACGAGACCCAGATAGTGTTCCTACGCTTTCTGCCGGACTTTAACTTGAACCATCAGCTGAGGATAATTAATGAGAACTTCATCGCAAAGCGAAGGAAGGCGGCGAGCACATCATTGGATCCTAGTTTGTTCTTTGTCTACGCAATGTTTGTGGGCGCTTCGGTGATGGCATTCTTTGTCGTTGTGTTGGAGCACAAGTATTATCGTCAACGTTTGCGCGATTTCTTCCAGGGTAAAACCTGTAAAATGCCGCCAAAGAGCAATAGTGCAACAGGAATAAGTCCCAACCTGGATATGGATTGTCTGAACGACTGCATGAGAGAGGAGCAGCGTGCGAAGCAGATATTAAGCGATGGACCACGTGCAACACAAGAATATCCATTAATCGTTAACAACCTTCGAAAAATGTATAATGGTAAACCGGCGGTAAATGGAATCGGTTTTGTTGCCGAACGTGGTGAATGCTTCGGTCTACTAGGAGTTAATGGTGCGGGTAAAACCAGTACGTTTCAAATGATTGCCGCTAACTTGGCGATTGACGGTGGCCGCATCCAAATTGATGGCATCGATGTACATCAGAACGAGGTGGCCTATCGCCAGTGCTTTGGATATTGCCCACAATACGATGCTCTAAATAAATTCATGACCGCTGAGCAGTGCTTGCGCTATATGGCATTACTGCGGGGATTAAGTGTGTCCAAGGAGGATCCCGCCGGCGTCGAATCAAGTGTACAGTTTTGGTTGGAAAAAATGCATTTGGTTAAATATAAACATGTGCAGGTGCGCAACTATTCAGGCGGTACGAAAAGGAAACTACTGGCGGCCATGGCCATGATTGGTGGTCCATCGCTGGTGCTGCTGGATGAGCCCACCACAGGCGTTGATCCTATATCGAGACGTTTTCTATGGAAGTGCATCAAGGACTTTCAGGACAAGGACCGCACAGTGGTTCTATCCTCACACAGGTAAATTCAGCTAAACTGAAATTAATTTGAGTTATTTGACCTACCCCCATATTATATTTATTTGGCAGCATGGACGAATCCGAGGAGCTTTGCAATCGGCTGGCCATCATGGCCAAAGGTAAATTTAAATGCCTCAATAATATTTGCGCCCTGAAACGTTTGAGCGGCTTTACAATCAAATTGAAAATGAAAATAGACACCGAATCTGAACAGAATGTGAAGACAATAACCACAACTTTGAAAAGTAAACTTGAGAATCTGGATTTACGTGAGAATCATGCGGGAACAATAACATATTTTGTTCGGACTGAGCAACATATACTATGGTCAAATGTATTTAAAGTAGCCGAAGAATGTCTCAGCAATGAACTGAACGATCTAGTTGAGTACTATTCGGTGAATGAATGTACTTTGGAAGATATATTTTTGAAATTCGAAAAGCAAGAAAGATCATCTCCGCGGGCAGGTTCAGTCGATTATGTTTGAGTCTGCCCGTGGTTCATTGGTAATTAGATTTATGTCAAATTAATGACGAGCACATTAATCCCATTTGTGAATATGAAGCACCTTCATTATTATTATTCTCTAGAATTGTGTCTACTTTATGAAGTCTGTTTCGTATACATTTTTAAACTTATTGCGTGGTAAGTTTACCTCTAATATAAGAAATAATGAACTAATCATTACTAAAATAAAAAGACATAAATATTTATTTAAGATATATGTGTATTTACTTATAATCAAAATCGAATAAGAAAAAATAACAAATAAAGTTTATAATACTTTGAATTATAAATATTTTATTTATAGAAAGTTTTTAGATATATTCAAGTTTAATTTAAATTTGGCTGTTAAGATATCGACATATAAAATATCGGTAGCTACGATATTTGCCACCAACAGGGATGCATTACAAATTTGCATATCGAACTTATCGCATCTTGGTATCGATACCAAAGTGCCATCGCAAGTTCAGAAATCGATGCTAAACAAAACATAGACGCATATAAACTACGTAAATGGCGCGTAGCAAAATTTGGAAATATTACGATAAAATAGATCTTCAAACAGCACAATGCCTGCTGTGCGAGAAAATAATAAAAACCTGTGGCAATACATCCAATCTGATGAAGCACATGAAGACGCATCCCCAAATGTAAGTTCAATACAACACATGCACACGCGCATCTAAGTATGAGCCACACACTTAAAGTCCACTTTTGTTTACAGCGATGTAAATGATCATGATTCGATTGTGGTGCGTGGAATGCTGAAGCGTTCACCACAAGCATTGAAGACGCGGGTGAAAAAAGTGATAAAGTACAAGGAGATTAAGCTAGAAGGAAAGCCGGAAATCGAGACGGTCTTGGATGCGAATCTGATCGAGTTTGTGGATTCGGAGGCAAATGCAGCAGTGGAAAGCGTTGTCAATGAGGAAACCTATGTCAACTGGGCCACAGCCGATACCGAATCGGCTACTGAGACTGTCAGCGCTGGAGACATTATAGAATTTGAGCCTAAAGTGCAGCACGAAGAATTACCTCCCGAGGATGTGGAGTCCAGCTGCCCTACGCTAGATGCCTTGGCATATTTTGTGTGCCGGGATCAGCATCCTCTAACTGTTATACATGGCGAAGGCTTTAAGAGGCTGTCAAAAATGTTTAGTCCTCCCTTTGAGCTGCCAAGCATTGATCGCTTAGGTGCACGCATTGCGCAAAAGGCGCAAATGCAGGCGGCACAGCTGCGGATACAATTTGCTCGTATACCAACAATGTCTCTGAGCTGCGCCATTTCTGAAGTGGATCAGCTTAGCTACCTAGAGGTAACCGCACATTACCATGAAGAGGGTCATAGACGTTCTCGCGCCCTGTCCGTGCAAGTATTGCCTGCTCAATATAATGCTAGCCACATTGTAGAACGTTTGGAGCGAGTCTGTCAGAGATTTGACATAAACAAATCAAAAATAGTCTGCATCGTTAGCCCTAACACCCAACTGTTCGAGTCAGCTGTCGCTACTCTACTGGGAGATCAACGCCATATGCCATGTTTCGCCCATGTGCTTCAGACGCTGTTCGAATCAGTTACCCAGCGCCAAGAGTTCAGTTCTCTTAGCGACAAGGTACGTAGGCGTCTTATCCAGCAGCAACTGCACTTGGACTTGATTAGGAATCCTCTAAGCAGCTACGAAATGCTGTTGCGTTACGTTCGGAATGCAGCACAGTCTACAAAAGTAGACCACTCAGGAGCGCTTACTGCCAGCGAACTGGATCTGGCAGCGGATCTCCTTAATGTGGTGACACCATTGGCCAGCGCCATGCGTCAACTGTGTGGGACTGATCAGAAATTCTATTTGGCTGCCAGTCAGGTGATACCTATTGCTTATACAGTGCTCAACGAACTGAAGCATTCGGAGTATACCGAGCAGTCGCATCATCAAGTCTCGTATGACATACGTCTGTTTATTATCCGCCAGTTGGAGGAGACCTTTGAGGGAATGGAGGCAAATGTACATTTGGCTATGTCATGTCTGCTGGATCCACGTTTTCGTAATATGCCCTTTAACAACGCCACATTGCTGGCCAAATACATGACACATCTTTACGAACTCTACGAGGAAAGGGGGGACGGAGACGCCAATATTACCGAAGAAACCACAACGGATGGCTTTGATATATGGGCTGCGTATAGAGCAATGTCCCACGAGAGGCAGAAGGAAGTCACAGCGAACGCTGAGAGCGGAAATCAGGATGAAATATCGAGTTATTTTTGCACAAATGTCAGCAGCTTGCAAGCTGAGCCACTGACACTATGGAAGGACCTTGTTCAGTTTCATCCATTTCTACATAGTTTGGCCAAAAAGTACCTGCACATTCCAGCCTCAGCAGTTCCTCCTGCTCGGTTATTCACAGAAGCGGGTGCAGACGTAACTGCTCAGCACAGGAAACTATTAGGAGATCACATGAACAATATATATTTTATGGGAGATTGCACCCCGGCCGAATGGCGGTTATAGTATATATTTACTAATTTTAGCAAATTTTATTTTATTTATTATCTCAAAATTTTAACCATGCTAGTAATTTTAATTGCAATTATACAATTATGAAACTTTTAATACAAATTAATTGAGTTTGAGTTTTGCGGTATTACTACGATGGATTTGGTATTTTATCGATTGTTTGCTTTCGATACGACCATATAATAAACGAATGTTGCGTAGTCTGGCAACGTTTGGTTTGATGACGTTTTTTCACGCATTGTATTTTTGTTAAGCATATTTGATGTGAAAAATTTAGATAAAACAATTGCAAAGATGCAAACGCATACAACAATTAAATAACACACACATTGGGTGCCGAGCGTAGCAATAAAGCCACAACATACAACGGCTTTAATAACAACACACAAAAACGTACACACGCTGCGAAGACGACGTCGCCCGCAGCAGCGCGAAAGTTGGCCACAACACGTAAAAGTAATATAATTAGTTTAAAAGAAGAAAAAACGACAACAACAAAACGACCTTGGAGTTGCATACAATATGCACAGTAACTCCACGAAAACTAAGGAAATGTTTATCGTGCGTGCTTTAGAGAAAATCCTTGCCGATAAGGACATACGGCGTTCACATCATTCCCAGCTGAAAAAGTCCTGTGACACAGCTCTCGAGCAGATCAAAGCAGAGCTCATTAGCGCTGGCCAAATCGCTGAAGGTAATGAGTTACCATGTGCGGCATTGCCCTTGCCCAAAAATGACGCAGCGAGTATTATCAATGCGGAAACCTATTTCCTGCCCTTCGAATTGGCCTGCAAGAGTCGCTCACCACGAATTGTGGTCACAGCATTGGATTGCCTGCAGAAGCTGATTGCGTATGGCCATTTGACAGGTGCCATTCAGGATTCCGCCAATCCGGGCCATTTGCTCATCGATCGTATTGTGATTACAATCTACGGCTGCTTCAATGGTCCCCAGACCGACGAGGGTGTTCAATTGCAAATAATTAAGGCTCTGCTCACCGTTGTCACCTCTCAGCATGTGGAGATTCATGAGTTTACGCTGTTGCAGGCGGTTCGCACCTGCTACGACATCTATCTGTCCAGCAAAAATCTGGTTAACCAGACAACAGCCCGTGCCACATTAACCCAAATGCTGAATGTGATCTTTGCGCGCATGGAAAATCAAGTATACGAAGTGCCACCAACGCCGCCAACGACTGCGGCAACAACACCAACAGCGGTTAATGGAAACACCAGCAGTGGAGAAAGCAACGGAGAGGAATCTGTGTCGCCGGGGTCAGTGGATGCACCGGATAGCGACGAAGCCATAGCATCGGAGCTTCTAGCTGAGATAATAACAGGTGAGTAATCGAGCCCCTATGTATATCGATATATAACCAATCGACAGAGTGGCAACGCTATTCGATATGCTGATCGTTGTCTTAATTAATCGAGATTTAAATGTATATTTGTTTTAGCTGCATTCAATGAGGCAATGAAGGAGCAGAACCCGGATCAAGACCTGGCCGAAGTGGAACCCTCTGTAAACGGCAATGGCTCTGTTGATTCATCACACTCCGATCACGACAGTGTTGAGCTCCACAGCGAGAATGATGCAATCGTAACGGCAAAATTCACACATATTTTGCAAAAGGACGCATTCCTAGTATTCCGAGCGCTGTGTAAACTATCAATGAAACCTTTGCCGGAAGGTCAACCTGATCCCAAGTCGCATGAGCTACGATCGAAAGTGTTATCGCTACATCTATTGCTGTTGATTCTACAGAATGCTGGTCCAGTCTTCCGCTCCAACGAGATGTTTATCATGGCCATAAAGCAGTATCTTTGCGTGGCGTTGTCCAATAACGGAGTCAGTCTAGTGGCCGAGGTGTTTGAGCTGTCACTATCCATATTCGTGGCTCTCTTATCCAATTTCAAGGTGCATCTTAAACGGCAAATTGAGGTATTTTTCAAGGAGATCTTTCTTAATATTTTGGAAGCCAACTCGAGTTCATTTGAACACAAATGGATGGTCATCCAGGCACTGACACGCATCTGTGCGGATGCACAATCCGTGGTGGATATTTATGTGAATTATGATTGTGATTTTTCTGCGGCCAATTTATTTGAGCGTCTTGTCAATGATCTTTCCAAAATCGCCCAAGGACGGCAGGCACTCGAGCTGGGCGCTAATCCTATGCAGGAAAAATCAATGCGTATACGCGGTCTGGAATGTCTTGTGTCCATATTAAAGTGTATGGTTGAGTGGAGTAAGGATCTCTACGTGAATCCCAATATGCCTGCACCCGCCTTACAGGTGAGTAATAAATATACAAATGTGTACATACAAGCTAAATGTAACCTTTTGCAATTCCAGGTACAATCTATTCAATCTCCATCGCAGGAGACCACGCAAGTGGGCGACAATGTGGACTCGCTGTCCGCACACAACTCTAGCCTACGTTCCACTCACGGTGGTTCTAGTCACAGCCTTAACTCGTATGGCAGCGTGAAGAATCAAGAGCTTTTGGACCTGCCCGAAGCGTTGGAGGAGCGCAAGATGCGTAAAGAAGTGATGGAAACAGGCATTGAACTGTTCAATCGAAAGCCACAGAAGGGCGTACAGTTTTTACAGGAAAAACAGCTGCTGGGCAGCTCGTGTCAAGATATAGCGCGCTGGCTGCACGATGATGAGCGTTTGGACAAGACCGTAATTGGTAACTATCTGGGCGAGAATGATGATCACTCCAAGGAGGTTATGTGCGCCTATATCGATGCCTTTGACTTTCGTCAGCTGGAAGTGGTGGCTGCTTTACGCATACTTCTCGAGGAATTCCGTTTGCCTGGCGAGGCACAGAAGATTGATCGCTTAATGGAGAAATTTGCCAGCAGATATTGCGAATGTAATCCTCAGAATCAGCTATTCCAAAGTGCGGATACGGTTTATGTGCTCGCTTTTAGTATCATAATGCTGACAACTGATCTACACTCGCCACAGGTTAAGCATAAAATGACCAAGGAGCAATATATCAAAATGAATCGTGGCATAAGCGATAGCAAAGATGATCTGCCCGAGGAATATCTATCGTCTATATACGATGAGATTGCCGAACATGAAATCAAAATGAAGAATAACACAACAATGCTAATGGCACCAAAGCCCGCCGGCAAGCAGCCTTTTATTACGGAGAAGCGGCGTAAGCTGCTTTGGAATATGGAAATGGAGGTGATCTCCTTGACGGCCACCAATCTGATGCAGTCAGTCTCACATGTTAAATCGCCTTTCACATCAGCCAAGCACTTGGAGCATGTGCGTCCCATGTTTAAGATGGCCTGGACCCCATTCTTGGCTGCCTTTTCTGTGGGTCTGCAGGTCTGTGATGATCCAGAGATTGCCACGCTCTGCTTGGATGGTATTCGCTGCGCCATAAGGATTGCTTGTATCTTTCACATGTCTTTGGAGCGTGATGCTTACGTGCAGGCCTTGGCACGCTTTACGCTGCTGAATGCCAATTCGCCTATAAATGAAATGAAGGCCAAGAATATAGACACAATCAAGACGCTGATTATGGTGGCCCATACGGATGGCAATTATCTGGGCAGCAGCTGGTTGGATATCGTGAAATGCATCAGTCAGCTGGAGCTGGCACAATTAATTGGCACCGGAGTACGGCCACAGTTCCTCTCTGGCGCGCAGACAACGCTTAAAGATACCTTAAATCCCAGTGTTAAGGAACACATCGGTGAGACGAGCAGCCAGAGTGTGGTTGTCGCTGTGGATCGCATCTTCACCGGCTCCATGCGTCTGGATGGTGATGCCATTGTTGATTTTGTTAAGGCTCTATGCCAGGTGTCAGTGGACGAGCTGCAGCAGACGCAGCCACGCATGTTCTCCCTGCAGAAAATCGTCGAGATTAGTTACTACAATATGGAGCGTATTCGTTTGCAATGGTCACGCATCTGGCAGGTGCTTGGAGAGCACTTTAATACTGTGGGCTGCAATAGCAACGAGGAGATTGCGTTCTTTGCACTGGACTCACTGCGTCAACTATCGATGAAATTCATGGAGAAGGGTGAATTCAGTAACTTTAGATTCCAGAAGGATTTCCTGCGTCCCTTTGAGCATATCATGAAGAAGAACAACTCACCGGCCATACGGGATATGGTGGTCCGTTGCATAGCTCAAATGGTTAACTCTCAGGTATGGAATCCCCTTCATCTTCTCTCTATATTTAATACTAATTAATTCTTTAAACAGGCACACAATATACGCTCTGGTTGGAAGAACATTTTCTCTATATTCCACTTGGCTGCCGGGGATCATGAGGAGCCAATTGTGGAGCTGGCATTCCAGACAACGGGCAAAATCATTGGCGAACTCTACAGGCGACAATTTGCCGTTATGGTAGATTCTTTCCAGGATGCCGTCAAATGCCTGTCGGAGTTTGCATGCAACGCCCGTTTTCCAGACACCAGCATGGAAGCCATTCGCCTGGTAAGAAACTGTGCCCAATGTGTGCACGATGCTCCACAATTGTTTGCTGAGCATGCAGGCATGGAGAACGATGCGTCGGTTGCCGAGGAGGACCGAGTTTGGGTGCGTGGCTGGTTCCCCATGCTCTTCTCGCTTTCCTGTGTTGTTAATCGCTGCAAATTGGATGTGCGCACGCGCGGATTAACAGTACTCTTTGAGATTGTGAAGACGCACGGCGATAGCTTCAAGCCCAACTGGTGGAAGGATCTGTTCAATGTGATCTTCCGCATCTTTGACAACATGAAGCTCCCGGAGCATGTCACAGAAAAGTCCGAATGGATGACAACCACATGCAATCATGCTCTCTATGCAATTATCGACGTCTTCACCCAGTACTTTGATGTGCTGGGTCATCTGCTGCTCGAGGAGCTCTTCGCGCAACTGCATTGGTGCGTGCAACAGAACAATGAGCAACTGGCACGTTCTGGCACCAATTGCTTGGAGAATTTGGTCATTTCGAATGGCTTTAAGTTCAATGAGGTCACCTGGGACAAGACATGCCAGTGCATATTGGACATTTTTAATGCAACGCTACCTAAGGAGCTGCTCACCTGGCGGCCCAATAAGGCCAACGAGCAGCAGCAACAGCTGCCTCGCCGCGCCTCCGCACCACATTCCAATGGCAATCCACATGAGCCTCCAGTTATGGCACTGGCGCATAATCACTTCGAGGCCCTGCATATTAAGTGTGTGGTGCAGCTAGAGCTCATACAGACTATGGACAATATTGTATTCTTCCCGGCGACGTCACGCAAAGAGGATGCCGAAACGTTGGCCCAAGCTGCTGCTGATCTGAGTGGTAATCGTGGTTCGGGGCAATCACAGCAACTGCAGTTGGACTGCCAGCGTGAGGAGCAGGGCATGTATGGCTATCTACGTACGCGTCAACTCTTCACGCTGGCCGAGTGCCTGATGCAGTCGCATCGGTTTGCGAAACGCTTTAATCAGGATCACGATCAGCGTAATTTACTCTGGCGTGCTGGATTCAAGGGTTCCGTTAAGCCCAATCTGCTCAAGCAGGAGACGGCATCGTTGGCTTGTGTGTTGCGCATCTTTTTCAAAATGTACGGCGATGAGAATAGACGCAGCGATTGGCCTGGCATCGAGCAGGAACTGGTGCAGGTCTGCAAGGAAGCGCTCGGCTACTATCTCAGCCTACAGAGCGAAGGGCATCGCGATGCCTGGACATCGCTGCTACTGCTCATATTAACGCGACTTCTTAAGATGACGGATGCCAGGGTAAGTGTAGATTGCCCTTGTCAAACTATCGATGCCAAACTATTGCCTTTTATTTTGCAGTTCGCGACACACGTGTCCAATTATTACGGTTTGCTGTGCGAGATGATGTGCTTTGACCTAAAGCTCGAATTGAGAAGTGTCCTTAGACGCGTGTTTATGCGCATCGGTCCAGTATTCAACATTATGAACCCAAATGTTAATGCAAATGCGAATGTGAATATGAATATGAGTGTTAAATAGTCAAGGCGCATCGTTCATCCGCCACGTCCCGGTACGATGACTCGGCCAGTTGGAAAAGGCATCTGTTCCTCAATATTCCCGGCTTAGGACTATATATTTTGGCTTTGTTGTTATGTTGTTTATGTTTGTTCCCCGCCCCCTCCCCCAATCGGCTCACTTAGGCAGAGTTTATACATATATTTTTATTACATATATATATATTTATATACATAAATACAGATGCACATGCAATTCATCGTTCGCTAGGTTAAACAAAACATGTTGTTGTTTTATATTAATGTTTAAGGCGTAAGGCTTTAATAATGTAATGTGTACGTGCGTAACGGTTTATGAATCAACTATAGTTAATATCCTTTCAGTATGTGTTTGAAAATTGGCAAAATTGAAATAAATCCTTGGTGTAACCGCTTATTTAAACGTGAATTATATCTATTATTATTATGTAGCATAAATACACATATACATGAATATACTAAATAATAGCCTGTATATTGCTAGCTCTAATTTAAATCAAATTATAATAAACATCAAAAGTATCTATTGCAATAATAACAAAATAAGCAACGAGCGTTTGTTATTCAAGAAAAGTGTTGAGTTGGATGATTCTTCTACTGTCTCTAAAGAGAAAATGAATTAAACATCATCTAATTTTGGCATAGGATATTCTCTAGTCGTTCCCCTTCCATTAGGGCCTATCGCATGTTTAAGCATTATTTGAAATGATCTTTGGGTGCGGATTTATAGCATTTTTACGATGCTCATGTTGTGTGCGACGCATTTATTATAATAAATAAATACATATAATACTTATACGAGCAGTCACTTAAGAGGCATTAAGAAGAAGAGTCTTCAGCTCACGCGCTGTGCCTGGAACGGCACCACTACCATGTGGCGATGAAGGGAGTGACAGGCAGAGGACAGCGCAGATTTCCACTCTGTGGCAAACTGTTGGCCAATTTTGAATGGATTCGCTTAATAAATCACGAGCAAATTTCGGAATTTATTTTTAAATTCTTTGTACTTTGTATTCCGAGTGAATTGTTTAATAGCTGATGTGGAGCGTGCAGTTTGTTGCTCGAAATCAAATTGAGATGCTACTCGAGACGTTGAAAAACAATTTCTGAACAATTCAGATTCACATGATGTTTGTTCTGTTCTTTATTGTTTGATTAACACGCAGCCCCTGACTAATAGCCAAGCCAACATAGCGTATGAATAACGTTTTGTATTGGTATTTTGGGGAAAGTTTAGGCAGGGAACAACAGCTACACCCAAGTATTATTTTTCGTGTGTGAACTTTAAATTCTAAGCTGTATGTTAATAGATCTTGTTAATATGTCAATTACAACGTAAACTTAATCCGAGTCTCACTTTATGACGTCCATAACGAATGTCGATCTATTGATATCATCAGATACCAAAAAGTGTTAATTGTTTGTCAGTGCTTGTTGTTGTTTGATAACAAAATTTAAACCGAACTAAGCTGGTAATTCGGGACTCTTCATATCGTCATGTTTACTATTAGAAGACCTACATAGTAACAACTTCTACGATACGAATATGTTTACCTCTCGCAATGATCTCTGCTGTATTAAACGCATTAAGAGATAATTCAAGTTGCCTAAACAAGTCGGCAAACTCAATCTCGGCACGCGGAGATAAAAAACAACAACAAAATGAAAAACAAATAAAACAGTAGTGCAGGATTTTGGACAAGTAAATAGAGCCAGATGCTGTTTTGACTCTTTTCTGTTATCAACACAATAAGATTTTTTAACAAACAAAAACAATGCGTCCATGAGAGAGTTCACGATCCGTCTATTGCCTTGAACTCCGGCATGAAACGGTTATAAATATTTCTGAAAGTTTCGCGTTTAGAATTTATTCGAAATTATATCGATCGATTAAATCGGCATAAACTTCCTAGAGAGCCGACATTTCCACTTAGTTTGCTTAACCTTGGCCGGGAGAGTGCAAGTAAATACAAGCCGAAATCTGTTTTCCTTTCCCAAATGTTAAAAGTTGTAATTACTTTGCATTGTGCAATTTTATTGTTATTGCAATTACGGAAATGTTCCGAAGTTATACGGTAGCTCTCCTCACGTGAGAGAACCGCAAATAATAACAGAGATAAAACTGCTTCGAGTGTACAGCAGGCAAATAAAAAACAATTCCTATATACTGTCGCTATTCTTAATTGGAAAATAAGCCAATGGAATTGAGCCTAAAACAAACAGTTGAAAAACGAGAAAATAACACAGAAAATACAGTTTCGCACGCTTAAATTAATTGCGCATACGCAGCGTACAACGGTATGGTGCCTTATACAATCGTGTTACGGCAATCAGCATGATTATATAGAGATTTATCATATGAGCAGAAAACCAGAAACATGGTGAAAATTATACAAAATTTCAATTAGCGGCAAATTTGGTTTAACTCGCTAAACTGTGCCCCGACAACGGTCAGCATACAGAACAAATGCAATCGTGTTGATCAGTGTTTCCCAGTCCCCTCGACAGTTCCAAGCGATACAAATAAGGGTGCTACAGTCGAGTCGGCCTGTGTGAAATTCAATGAAATAGAAAGTCCAGTAGTATTACTTTGTGTTGATTAACATTTACTAGAATTGTATGTAAATAATTTATAGAGTCAGCATAATATTATTATTACCTCTATAGGCAATCGGTCCTAGAGCATTCCCTAGTCACACTTTTCCAATAGAATGAGATTAACTTGCCGACATTTGGTTTTAGTAGCCGTGTGCGGTTAAGCGCGCGATCGTGATCACGCAACAACAATAACGAAAAAAAAACAATGCACTAAAGTTCAACAAAAAATTATACTTGTGTCGTTGTATAGACAATGTACAGTGGGGCTGAAACACACAATTTCACATGCCTGTAAATGTTAAACAGTTAATTGCTAGCTGTACTGTCGATAACAGTTATCGCTGTTGCTGTTATCGATCGTGAGCAGTAACAATTGGTAGACACTGCGTATACGCATTATATTACGCCATGCTGTTCTAAGCAATTAAAGCAGTTGGTGGGCTCAGCGGAGGCAGCACGCAGGGCGGGGCTATTGAACTGTCAACAGTTTCTTTAACACCCCACTTCGACTGCCGCTCCACAGCAGGGTGCGAAAGGAGGGGAGGTTAAACAGTAGTAGTTTAGTTCAGTTGTTCCATTTGACGCGCTCTCTTTACCTTTGCCGCTCGCTCATGCTTACGCTTTGCCCACGCTCTCGCTCTCCCTGCTCTCACTCTCTATTTTTTCAGTCTGCTTAGGTGCGTGTTTCTTGTTTTTTTCTTTTTTGTTTTTGTTTTGTACTTTTCAGCTGGCGCAACGGCTTCGCCGAGAGCGACGCTACATCGGTTCGAGCAGTCTACGGCCAGCGGACTAACCAAACAGACGCGCTCCCATTCATTCCCAGTTCCCAGTTTCAGTTCCCGGTTGTCTTCTACTATATAAAAAGCGAGACGTAAAGCTAATATAATCACGCGAGTGAAGTGTCTGTAAAATTAAGAAGTTTATTTAAAGAAACCAAAGATCAATTCCAAGATGAGCCACCACTGGGGTTATACCGAAGAGAATGGTAAGAGAGGGGCATTATTTGATTTATTTTATTTGTTTTTGAATTTGTTTTGTTTTTATTTATCTTTATCTTGTTTTGATAATTTCTGGTTTTTTATGCGTTACATATGTTTTTCAGTTTCGGCTGATGTTTATTTTGTTTTTTGATACTTCCCTATTATACTTAGCTGACTCTTGTGGTGTCGCTTAGTTTATTTGTATATATTTTTAATAGTTCTACTCCCATATATATTCGGTTTAAATTTCGTACTTTTATTAAATTAGTTTCAATTTAAACTTTTAATTCAATTAACGCGGCGCATGCGTGCGTTTCATTTTTCAAATTTTTTTGGGAAAGTTTTTAAGCACAAAATCAAGAAATGAAAAGGGAAGAGAGAAACTGCAGCAAGTGAAGATTGCAGTCAGCGGCATTCCAGTTTATTTTTAATAAATTTTTTTTAAATATATCTTGACTTCGTTATTGTTATAGGGTATGCTGTATGTTTATTACACTAATTGAGACGATGCTTGATTGACTACCCTTAGATAACAGATATCAAAGTCTTATTACTTGTATCAACTACGTCACAGACATCAAAGTCTTCTAATGAATTGTTTGCGATAAGATATTATATGATTTTTACCTGCTATTGCATTTAACAAAAACGTGAAACAAAACTAAAAACAAACAACAAATACACTCAGTCAGCCGAGTTATTATTATCTCTCTCTCTCGACAGTGACTAAATTTTGTGTTAAAAGTAATTACTTTTTCATTGATTACTCAGCTGTGCGAGTATATACTATACTACACGTAAAATGTTAAGTTTCGACTGGTTAACGCAGTTTCAGCTTCACTTTGCCAGCACTCGGTTCTCCGGAGTTCTCGCTGTTAATTCAATCAAGCCCCGTTCAATTACATGCATCATCGAGTTGCCACTCCAAAATACACACATACGTATACTTAATACACCCCATGAGTTATGCAGACATAGATAGGCACGTTCGTAGCCCATAATTAAACCGTATAAACCGAGCTGAGAGCAGCAGTCGCCGCTTAGCACGAGCTGTATCTCGTGATCACCGCCAGTAGTAGGTGCCATATGAGTAGCGGGTGCTTCCCATTAAACCAGCCAGAGAGCGACAGTTTCAAACGAGTTCTCTCAGTATTTACGGCTATACACTAACTCAAGCCTGAGTTCTCCACATTATGTAAGATAATTCAAATGTTGACTGGGTAGTAAAGCGGAGTAAAAACAAATAATAAAATTATGTAAAAAGCCTTCTTTAGAGACCCAGTTATCTCGAAAAGCAATTACCATATTTCAGTCACAATTACAATATTGGTCAAGCGTATTGAATATTCGTTAAGCGTTTTCGACTTGCGATTGTTTTTTATATTTTGTCTTCGTTTTCGTATTCTGTTTCGCTTGTTTTGAAGGCAGTTCGTTTACTTTTGTGTGACGCTGGTCAAGTGCATGTGCGGTGTTTAAGGACTTATGAAAGACCGGTTCCAAAGTCACAGCGCATTCGTCATGGCCCAAGCCCGTCCAAATGGAAATGTTCTGTCTGGCTGCAATCGACGGCCCCTAGAAATGTCCCTCTATACATTATATCGTTTAACGTCACATGATATTCACTTATCGTACGTATAGTATATACCCATTGATGTCGAAAATTCTTATGTTTTTTATTTCTTATTTTGGCAATTTGTTTTGATTTCTTTAAATGAAGTTGATTGCGTTTTGATTGATTTCATTTTGCTGTTCTACTGGTAACTTTCCAGACTTCCAGTCGGCCTTATCATTTGACTCCACTCATTTTTATGGGCCACTCCAGACTTGAGTGCTTTTTACATTAAACACAAGTGCATACAACTTGATTGAAGCCTATATTAATTAACATATATACGCCATACTATATACACATCAAGATTATGTGATCTATTCTAATCACATCTCTTTCATTCACACACCTTTGCTCTAATCTTCTTCAGATTTTGACAGACAGACATCTCTATATACTATGCTAAACATTGAGATTAAAAGTCGCGTGTTTTGTAGTTTTTTTTTTAAATCAATCAAACATCATTTAAATGCCTTGGAGGCATAGCTTACAGATTCCTCCACCTTTAACCATTAAACAATAATCAGTTACATTTTTTTAGGCATTACCTATGACAAGCATTTCTTTTCTTATCTATAAAAAGTGGCTAAGAACTGCTCGCTCACTAGGTATTTTTCGGTATTCACTCGAATTTATAGACTTTTATATACATATATGTATTTCTGATCAAAATGACTCAAGCTAATAATAAGACATTATTTCATTAAAAATATGGCAAAGTGTATGGGAAAAATATAAATTAGTTCTTTTTATATTCCACTTGAAATTATTTATATACTACTTTTGATTAAGTCGTTAAAGATTAAAGATTAAGTAATTTTATGATTATAGTACATATAACTTTCTAGATGTTTACTGTAAGATATCTCATACTTAATCTTATTCAAAGAAAGCTTTCCTTTCTTTGTTTTTTATCTCAAATTCCTTTGACAGTAGTCAGCTTTATATCATGATTCAGGGACTTAGTACTTTCATCTGACTCACAAGTTGAGATATTGTTTTCCTTATGACGTCTACAGACCTTGTTTGTAATATTAATAAAATGAATGCCAATTACATATTACAATAGAGTGGCACACCCACTTTAGGCAATTCTATAGATACATTTTATTGCCAAAGCCAAGATAAACATTTCAATGGATCCTATATATACATATAATCCATAATTTCAAAGATGGAGCTGAGAACTGATCAAAGTCTCTGAGTGTGAGAGGTGTGAAAAAATTGAATTCTGTTGATATTTTTATATCATTTTTGGCAGTGTGATAAAATTAATTCTCAAAATACGCATATACCTATAAAAGTTTATATGCAAATATGCCTAAGAATATAAATACTACAATCAAATTTATGCTTTGGAAAATTTTCTCTCGACTTCAACATTCCGAGCACATCAAATTTCGGCCCGGTACGTGACAATTCGTTCAAATTTTACAATAGATTTGTGTAGTATTTCGCAAAGGTCTTTTCTATTTGTGTTTTTTTTTAACTATTTGCAGTTTATGGCAATTCGATAATTCTATTCCTGTTGTCACACCACAAAATTTCACATGCAAACAAATAATTAGCTATGAAATAAATTGACCCCACAAAAGGGTTGTGAACCCACAGTTTCGGGTGGGTTCTTAAGCGCTTAGGCGTACAGTCGTGGGGCTTCTTCGCAGTGTCACTGTCTGCTCTTCTGGTATTATATGAACGAGGGGTTGGTTGGGTCAACTAACTAACTGACATTGTCAGATATAATACTAGTACTAGTACAGGTGTCTCTGATAGACTGCTTTGACTCACGAACCCAAGACCGATAGGCCCAGTTGAAATTCCGTTTTAGTATCAGTTTATTGCACGACTCAAGGCCCAATTAGCATGCACTTCCTTACGCCTCGATCAGTCAGAATGAAATTTATAACTCACGCTATAAACTCATGATGATATACGTTATATAAGAAAGCATTCTATCCAATTTTATCATGCAAGGCTGGCGTCAAAAAAACGTTAATTCCTAAATACTAATGCGAACGTTTAATCATTATTTTGCTTAATTTATTTTATGGCTTACAGTTTTTTCCCCCATTTTTGTAAATTTTAATGAACGACACAAGATTTGTAAATTAAGATGGGTTTGTTGAAACGTGGAGATCTTATGTAACATTTTTGATAAAAGCTGTGTGAAAATCTACATTTGAGCTGCCAACTTTGACACAGATTGAGAAAAAGTATTATTTAATTTAAGGTATTTTCCATTCAATCATTCTAAAAGTATAGTTCTATCTTGTTTGTTTTGTAATGGAAACAAGAAAGAGTGCGGCAAATGGGAAATGCATAAATTCTAATGAAAATTTCTAGCCAACTTCCTGGTTTCTGAAAACAAGTTTTCTGTTTTAATCAAGCTGTGTTCTGGCCGGCTGTTCAACTGTTTACTATAAAAAAAAGATAGTACATAGTACTTGTTATAGTATATATAATACCGTATTAAGAGCGGGATATTTTAATTGCTATAATTCAATTAAAAAATCATTTGGATTTTATCACTCACATTTTGTTTTATGGGATTCTTTGTGCTCCCAATTGAACTGTTAAACGATGGCAATGTTTAAAGAGCGTGCCGTGTCACATAATATGCTAGATAAATAGAACTTTACATTTTTGCATCTAATAAATATCATTAATATGAATTATCAAGAAGCTTTTCGCATTTCCCCTACTAGACAATTACTTGCTGAATTGTAAATTACAGGCACGTGCATTTCTCTAGCTGCTTTGGGTTGACTTAATTATTGTTTGCTGATTATATAGTCGTATATCCAAAGGGTAGTCTAGTTACAACACCTAAAAGAGTTGAATAAATATATAATTATTAAGTTATTATTAAATGTTCCACGGTTTGGCTTATGCCTACCAATTATAACCAGCACTTATCGAAAATTGGCGCTAATACCTTTCGCTCTTTACGAGTTTACTGTCGATTAAGTATGAAGTTTTACCCAAAAAAATAAAAATACTAATAAATTAAACACATAAAATATACATAAATTTATTCGAAATATTATTTAAAATAATTAAATTAAATCACCAAAATATTTGAACACGTGTTAACTGCTCTACTACTCAGTCACTTTATAACCTCAGCTAGAGTATATTAGCTTCGTTATTACAGAGCCAGTTATTATCTGCTGTTTCTATTTGTTCAACAAGCTTTTATCTGTCTGCCACACGTCGCCCGCTGATCTTTAGAATTTACAACAGAAGTCTGTCGGCAAACTTGGCCAACAGCTGCAGTACGTAAGGGGAGGAAGTAAGCGCAGTAAATAGATTTGATAAAACAAACTGTGAGTAAATAGAGAGAAACAACAACACTAGCAGCTGGCTAAACGACAGCTACATAAAACACCATAAGCTAACAGAAAAAAAGAAAATAAGACGCTAAAAAGTTATATAAATCAACAGACACTGACACTCGCTAAAAAGGATCGTTAAACATGGCGTATACGTGATGTGCATTGTTCATACGCTCAGGTGTTTTATTTGAATTCATATTTCTTCATTTACCTTTAATTTATTGTTTGTCACATGGTCGATTCGCAAATAGTACGCCCTAGATCTAGATTGGAAAATTTCCTTTGTTCTTCCTGACAGTCTTTCGGTTAATTACATCATGATATTATTGATATCACTGATAAGGGCAAACAAAATGCATTGCACCTGACTGGGAATCGGTGTGGCATTTGATTTATCAGCACCGCTGAGACCTTTAAATAACTTAAGAACTGTCTTCAGTTCTTCGACACCCAATGATTTATCATGTGTCAGTGGGACTTAACTTGAGACTTGTGCCCAAAAGAGCTCTTAGATAAGACCTGAGTGCACATTCCAGATAAAGAATGGAAAATATCAATGAAGTTTAATTATATTATATAATAAAATAGATGACTTCTTTATGCATATTAAGCATACTTATATTGTATTATTAATATAATTATTTATCTATGTTTTGTTATTGTCTTTCCTTGCGGTTTATGGCTTAGTTCGTATGTGTGTGTGTGTGCGTCAGTGCTGCGATGCGATCCTATCACATGACTAAGTCTGCTCTCTATCTACTATATCGCTGCGGCACGTGACGCCACTTCCACAGTAAATATTAGTTCTACTTGTTGTTGCAGCATATGATGGCAATTAAAAAACGCAAATGCAACACAAATTTCTGTGCTAGATAAAAGGAATGAGAACAAACCCCAATTGTCGCTGTTATAAGTAAAGAATTCTGCTAAAGAAGTATCTATATCATTATCACACACTGCAGTAAAACGATTTCGTATGATCGTTAGATAAGACACAATTTGAGTGTTCATTTAATAACATTTCCAACTGTTTAATAATTCATTTTGTTAAACACGGCATTTATCAATTAAGTTATTCCGGGAGATTTTTTTATTGCACTTAAACAGGTTTTTTTTAGCAGAAATACCCGCATCTACCATGTAACCTGCTAAGGCAGATAAATAAAAAGATATTCTATAAAATGTATCTGAATCAGGTATTAAAATTTATTAACTAATCTCTTAAATACAATTTTTAATGTTATTTGGAAGAAGTAGAAGTGGTTTGCTTTCTGTAGAAACTTTCTTATATTTCCCCCTACAAAGATTCTAATTAATTACTTTCCCATTGCTTTAATGACAAATGGACTTCTCTAATTGGTTATATGAATAATCCGTAATGAAGTCAATCCAGTGGTTTTGTTTATTCTACCATCGACAAACACTTAAATTGCCCTGTTAATAATAGTCAATGAACTTGTATATGATTGCAGGACCCGCACACTGGGCCAAGGACTATCCTCAGGCATCGGGACATCGTCAGTCGCCCGTGGACATAACGACCTCCAGTGCGACAAAGGGTAGCGACTTGAAGGTGTCGCCATTGAAATGGAAGTACGTGCCAGAGGATACCAAGAGTCTGGTCAATCCCGGTGAGTTAATAGCATTATACTATCTGAGTGTTCAGTAGATAATTCTTATGTTTATTTTTTTATAGGCTACTGCTGGCGGGTGGATGTGAATGGCGCCAATTCGGAGCTGACTGGTGGCCCATTGGGTGATCAGATCTTTAAGCTGGAACAGTTCCATTGCCACTGGGGCTGCACAGACTCGAAGGGTTCGGAGCACACTGTTGATGGCACCTCCTATGCCGGTGAGCTGCATCTGGTCCACTGGAATACAACCAAATACAAATCGTTTGGTGAGGCTGCTGCCGCTCCGGATGGTCTGGCAGTGCTTGGTGTCTTTCTGCAGCCGGGCGATCATCATGCTGAGCTGGATAAGGTTAGCAGTGTGCTGCAATTTGTTTTGCACAAGGGAGATCGGGTTACACTGCCTCAGGGCTGTGATCCCGGCAAGCTGTTGCCCGATGTACACACCTATTGGACATATGAGGGTTCCCTCACAACTCCACCCTGCTCGGAATGTGTCATCTGGATTGTGTTCAAGACACCCATTCAGGTTTCGGACGACCAACTGAATGCCATGCGAAATCTCAATGCCTATGATGTCAAGGAGGAGTGCCCCTGCAATGAATTCAATGGCAAGGTCATCAATAACTTCCGTCCGCCATTGCCGCTGGGCAAGCGTGAGCTCCGCGAAATTGGAGGTCATTGAGCAATGGACGGCAGTTGGAGTTTGGCAGTTTGGCAGTCAAACAGAATAAAAGCAATGAAAAATGGATTCAAGTCGTATGCTTAGTTATAGCACAGCGTGCACCTTAGTAGAATGGATCGGATGCAGTTGCTCGTCCCAGACAAGCTTTGGATCCAGTTTGTTAAAGTCTCGTTTTAGTTTTTAATATTTTTAATTAGCAAACACTTGTACCTCTTTATTGTGTAGGTATATGCTTGTATAACTTGTATGTTGTATCTCTATCTGTATCTGTACGTTTGTTTGTTAAACATTTGCAAAATGACAATTAGATTAATGTGTGTATTACAGCTTATGGTATTACAAAATAAATGTGTTAATTTTAGATGTTGCATACTAAAGAAAATACTATAATATGCTTTATTAAACGAGATAATTGCAAATCGTTAACTAGCAATCCGATTGCTCTCTTGAGATTATGCGGACACATTTTCTCTAGCGTACTTTTGGCCAGAATTTTTAAAATTGATTTAAGTGTTGCCATTTTTCTCCAATTTGTTTGCTAGATTTTGTATTCTGCAAAGTGCAAGTGCTTTTAAATATTGTCGGAAAAAGGTAAAGCGATAAATATTGAATTCTTAATTACTGTTTGCCCTCCATTTGCTTACAGACTTGGCAGCTAAGCCTCCCTATGCTAAAATAAAATATCGCTTAAACGCTGCCCGTCTATTGTGTAAACGATAGTTACACTAAATATCGCTCAATTTATGCCGCGCCGAAAAGTATACTGTAAGTTTTGGCTGAGCCTCGAAGTCGTGCAATAATTGACAGATGGTCAACTGTCGCTATTGGATTTCTGAAATTTTATATTTTTTAGATATTGGTAAACTACAATAACTATAAGCATAACTATATTTATAAGCTTAACAACTTTGGTCAGAGTTCAGTATTTATTTTTTTAAAATATATTCATACACAAAGTATGTATGACTTATTAAAACCGCAACTATCGCCGATCGACACTTCGAGAAATTCTAAGAATATTATTTGCATAAATAACATTTATTAAAAGACGATTAATCATATAAAAACAATAAATAAAAGGCACAAATTACCACACTACCATGGAAATGGTGCGAGGTGAGGCGAGTTGGCATATAACCCCAGCTTCTTCTTTGCATTCTGACTTTTTCATAACAAAACCATCTTGATAATCATGTACTAGTTGAACACAATTAGGCACCTTAGATTGATTGCGCTTGCTGACATCTTCAACAAGCCATTTGTTAATTGTAGGTGCCAATCCTGTTGCAATCGAAATATATTCGTCTTGTCCCAAATTTGTAATATCTAGCCAATATTTGTTAGTCTTATTAAGTTCTAGACTCACAAATGAGAATTCTATTTCCGCAGCAAAGTTTACTAGATTTCCACCCAGTTTACGGCATTTTTGTGCAGCTTGGTACCAATTCATTTCCGTTTCGGAGATGTTATAATAATTTGTGCCGATCAGCTTGAAGGGATCTAATTTCGGTTGATATTCTTCTGGCACAGAGTAAACTTCCTTATATTCAACTCTAGTGTTCATATTAGAACCTGTACAAATTTGAAATAGAAGGTAATTTACATTTGTTAATTTAATATATGTATGTATGCGTCTCACTTTTAATTTGAATCACTAAGCTCTGAAGCAAAACAACAACGGAAACAACGGAAATATAACGAAACATGTTAATTATAATTTTATAGGACTAGTGATCGACCGAAGAGTTACAGTAGAAATGAGTTCGTTCTCTGCATATTTGAAATTATATACAATTATACGCAGTATATTCTGATTAATCACGCCTTGAATTAAATGCTATATATAAAAGATGTAAAAACCACAAAGCGCATAAACTAATTCCTTTACTTTTATATGACTGATTCAAGATTGTTTAAAGTTCAAACTAAATAATGCAGTAGCTTTGAGTTCTGAATCAAATTTTGACAACGATTCCTTTGTATAATTTTATACAATTTTAAAAAGCAAAAGCAGATTATGGAGAAAACAGATAGAGCACATCGTAAGTAAATTTACATAGTCAAATTAACTTTATTAAGATTTTTGCTGGCATTTTCACACATCACCTGAGCTAAATAGCAGTAATTCATTCGGCTTAATAGTCCACTGTTGAAAATAATCAGATTTTAGTAGCTGCCAAGCCAACTGATATTCTTCAGCCATCGATTTGCACTTCGAGTAGGTTAAATTATTCAGATCAGACAATTGCAGATGTAACTTGTCACGCAGTTCCGTGGAGCACTGAAGCAGATCTTTAAAGCTAGACATTAGCTTATATTTACTAATGGCCAAAGCAGCTTGCGGAGTATCCAATTTCTTTTTTATAACGCCCTGACGCTTGCCGTTCACTACGATTTCAAAGGGTCTGTGGTTTCAAATGAATGGTATACATTATATAAATTTATATAGTGAAACAAGATGCTTACAGCTCACCTTAGTGCCTCAGGTAGTTGAGCCCAAATCAGTCCACTGGGTGAGGGTTGCCAATCAGTACGGTGGGCATACTTAAAAGTCAGCGTTGCATCAATGCGTATGCTAGGATCCTGCGGTTCATAACGATGGTGTTTCCAGGGTCGGCTATCCCAACGCTTGTATATAGCTCTCTTAATGCTTTCATGATTTGCATCTGCACAACAAAAATTAAGGCTACTCAAGTAGATGGGTCTATCGATCAGTACATCCAGCAGTGCGCCTTGTACACCCTGAATATTCCATCGAGATAACTTATCACTGCAGGACATGGATAGCGTACGTTCACCACGACCTGGTTTGGTACGCAAAGCTCCTGGAGTTTGTAGCATATCATCGTGGGTCGACACGCTTTTGTTAATTAGTTTGGCGCCCGTGAAAACAGCCGTTTCTTCAGAGGAGTTTTCATGATTCACGTGCTCCAAACGCTGTCGCTTTGACGGCACTTCGCCGATATCATTTGTTTCCTCAAAAATGCACGCATCTCCACATGGTGTTTGTGTGCTGAAGAAATGAAACTCTAGCTGGTCGTTGAGCACGAAACAATCTGCTTCCTGATTCCAGCTAAATATGGAGTCTCTCCGCTGAGCTGCCTCATACAATTCATAGTGCAAATATCGCAGAAATGCACGTCGGGCCAGCACTTCGGCGTGTGAGTCATTTAATACAAAGCCTTTGGCACATAGTTTACTTCGACCAATGCACTTGGTTCTAAAAAAAAAGGAAGAAAACAATTCCATTGATTAGAGTTAAAAGTACTAAATGAAACTTTAGTTTAAGACAGCACTGTGTCACCTACCCGATACCAAGTGACACGACTGTAGTTATTTATGTTTGTTATCAAACTTGTTCGATGCAACTTGTTTGGTTTACTTTGATAAATGAATGCCCGCTAGATGGCAAATAATAAATAAAAAGAAACTATCTTCAATTAATGGAAACTGAGCTTAAATGCAATCTTATCGATGTAGAGGCTCGATTAGCCAGCACTCTTTCTTTACCTTACCCAGTACCAAGTGCCACGACTGCGGGGATATTTGTCTGTTTATTGAATTGCACTATTGCAGCTAACACTGTCCATTGGTTCTGAATGGGCTTTCCTGTTTTTGGCAATTCCTCAAATTTACTATAACACAATGCCGCAATTTCTTGCACTGTTGGCGAGTTTTGTTGAGAACACATTAAAATTTTACGAGAACCAAAACAAACTCTTTCGAACCTGGTCCAGAGCTGCCAACTTATTCGAATATCGCTTGTAGCAACAGCTGATTGCAAGAAACACAGCACAGCACAGAAACATCTCAATTTGTTGTTTACTAATTTAAAGTTAAATTCTAATATATAAATTATGCCAAAAGTAGTCTCGCGAAGCATTGTTTGCTCTGACACAAAGGATCAAGAGGAATATAATGAAGAGAAGCCATTGAATATCTACTACTGTCTGTGTGGCAAGATGTCGCTGATTTTAGGTGAGTTTTCCTACAAATTCTACAACTTATTTAATTAAACTTATTTTTCACAATTGTTACAGATTGCATGTTGGATCAGTTGCCATTACGCGAAGTGGATAATTCGCGAGTCATTGATGCCAACGATCATGCCAACAAATTGACTTTTAATCCTGCCCCGAAAATGATTTACATTCGCCGCAAAGGAAAGGGCATTGAAAAGCAATACCGATATACGGTAATTATACTGAATTTATTACCAATATTTGTTTGACTATAACATCAATTCTAGTGCCGAAACTGCAGTCTACCGCTGTTTTATCGGCATGGTATCGACGCCCATGTCACTTTTATAATGAACAATGCTCTGGTGCGGAACAAGGGAGAACGTCCATTGGCCCAGTTGTTGGCAACGAACTCCAAGGGTAACTCCAACACAGCCACTATCGGTGCAGCAAGTACTTTGCCGAGCGCACCTATTGCTCCAGAAGATACGGCCATTGTGGATGCTAGTGGCAAGAAGGTGATGGTTACCCGACACACCAAAAACATGGGGAAGTTTAGTTCTGTCACAGTATCGACCATCGACGAGGAGGAAGATGAAATTGAAGCGGTAAGCAAAAATTTGATTTACTTCTATCACAACTATTATTAACTTGTTATTCTTTTATGAAATACAGCGTGAGATTGCTGATAGTTATGCCAACAATGCACGTATCATCGAGAAACAACTGCAACGCAAGGGAGGCAAATTAGTTGATGTCGGCGCGAACCCAAAAGTGGATGATGTGCAGCCACCGTATAAGAAGCAGCGTGGCACTCTACTAGAGAGATAACTTTTCAATCAGTACAAAAATGCATTATTTTGGAATTTTACAATATTCAGATAAGAGTAAAAATGAATGGAAATAACCTTTCATTCAGTTGCATTTTACTTTAATTATAGCAACACAAAGCATTATTTATTTTTATCAAAAATGATTATAATTCTGGTGGTAGTCAATGCCCCTAATTCGAATGCAGCAGCAGCTGTAGATGTGCGACGCCCCCAATTTCTAATCAGGAAAGGCTAGATTATTGCTTTTATAAATTTCACTATATAAGTACATTACTCTCATTTTGCTAGCTCAGTAGTTTGCAGAATTTTGGCAGAAATGTACCGTCAAGCCCAAATTATTTTAATTACTTTAATCTGTGCAACAGTTACTAGTGCAAAAAAATGTGGTGAAAAAACTGATTGCGTGGCTCTTGCGGATTGTCCAGAATTAGAGAAATTTCCACTAAGTGACGATGAATATTGTAATAAACGGATTAATATGGTCTGCTGTCCACAGCAACCGGGTCCAGCTGAATTCGGTATGTAAATTAATGTTTACCTTTTCAAAGTTTACTCACAATACCTTTGTTAAGAGCAATCTGCTAACTATAACTATTATATGTCAGAATGTAATTCGTACAGGGAGAATGACTTCCATGATGTTTGTAATGCAACAGATTTAATATTTGACGGCAAGATTGCGAATCCTCATACGTGGAATTTTATTGCCTATATTAGACTGGTTGAGAACGGTAAAGAGATAGCTACCTGTGGCGGTACGTTAATATCTCGTGATTTTGTACTAACTGCTGCACATTGCTTCGAGAAAACTAAGTAAGTCCTGGCGTAAAGTAACTGTCTGTATCCTTATCATTTTAATCTTGCAGATCAGCTCATGTATATTTGGGTATACATAACCAATCTGATGCAGTCGAATACATCAATGCTACGGCTATTATTCACCCTTGTTATATAAATAGTAGTTCATCTGATTCATATGACATCGCCCTATTACAATTACAAGATCGGGCAAATTTGACTAATCGTATTAAACCCGCATGTTTAGGATTAACAAGTGGCTCTGAATATAAGAATTATTATGCTGCGGGTTGGGGATTTAAAAAGCCTGCAAGGCCAATAACTGATGCAATCTATAATAATGATGATAAGAACCAATTAAGGACGACAGTACTGGTTAAAGCTAAAAATATTTCGTATTGTGAAAAATCGCATACCTTTTCCGAAGAACGTGTTTTATGTTTGCATGGAAATATAACAAAATATGGAGATACTTGTGAAGGAGACTCAGGTGGTCCAATAATAACTTTTCCAGCAGAGTCTAGTTGCTTATCTGAAGTAATTGCCATTGTTTCACAGGGAGGCACCTGTACGACTCATAATTCTTACACAAGATACATTAGAGTATTTCCGTATATTAAGTGGATAGAGAAAAATGTATGGCCTGAACATGCAGATGAATATGTTGAAGACACATGTGACGATAAAAAAGGATCAGAAATGAAATGAACTACTTACTCAAACTATATCTCCAAATTCTCACACAAGATACATCAGAGTATTTCCGCATATTAAGTGGATAGAGAAAAATGTATGGCCTGGAGATGCAGATGAATATGTTGCCACATGTGACGATAAAAAGGATCAGAAATGAAATGAACTACTTACTCAAACTATATATCTGCCTATTATTTACATATATGTATACGTATATAAAAATGCTTATTGACATATAATGTAATATTGTTTGTATATTTTATTGTATCTCTGCACATAATATAAATAAATTCCGCACAAAACTTAAAAAATTTTAGTTTTAAAATCAACAGTTTGTTTTTTATTTATTTATCCTTATCTCTTATACCACAAACAGATTTATTTGTCTAATGAAGGCTATTGATTATAATATTTATTGTAGCGCCTATTCGGGCTAGTGGCATGGTTGTGAAATTTGCTTAGGTTGTGCACTTGGCTATTTTGTTCGCTTCACGCTCAATACATTTTGCTTTGTTTACCTTTTTTGTGCGCCAAAAAGACTCATAAGTTGCCTCTGTTAAGCGAATTGCACTCTGTTAACGATTTTAATGGAAGATTAATAATGGTGCTCAAAAAAGAACTTGGCATTTTTAGTTGAATTATGAGAAAAACAGAGCCGGTGCATACATAATTTTAAATAATTTGCGTATGGCGTCTCCAGCTTTTATAAAACTACATACATTGCTCGCGGACTTATTCGCAGTGCACACCGGAACGCACGGACTTGTTGCAAGTGTAGGCCCGGAGCATTTCTTCTTCTTCTTTGTTATGTTAATAACAGAGTACTAAAACGAAATTCAAATGCAGTTTTCTTAGAGAATTTAACGTTATAAAACGTGCTGTTTTATATATATCGATACTTATTGTTTAAATATTATTTATAACAGTGTATTTGCGTTTTTTCTAGCCTATTGGCCCTTTTCAATTCAATTATCAAGTAATAACAGTGGATGTAAATCATAATAGTATATCGATGTTTCGATGCACCCATGTTTTCAAAATGAAATATCGCAAAACAACTTTTTTCTCGTCAAATAAAACCAATTTGAATAACTGACATGACTGATGCATTTATATGCAATAATCAACAATATTTCTCTTCTATACTTTACATAAAAAGCACGAGCGACGCGTCGATTTATCAGGTACTAGAATTTTTATAACTATTTTGTATAGATTAGGTAAAGAATATTACAAGGAAGGATCCTTTAGTCGAAATGGGTTAGTGTCTAACTTAAAGTTTCCTGATGACTTGAATGAATGTACAATAATAATAATAGCAATAGTAATAACAACAATAATAATAATATTAAATAAGAATAATTTTTCGTACGAAAAAAGGCCAACGCAAAAAAGCGAAACATCGGACACATCGGAAACATCGGAAACATCGACGCAACTACAGAATATCGCACGCTTGAAAACATCGGAATAGATCGATGTATCGCATTAAAATCATCGTTAACATCGTTGTAAGCAGAATTTGCAGAGAAAATATATTGAAAAAAATTGTGTGTATAGCATGTGAAAACAAAGTTTTGTTTTTGTTCGTTTTGGATTGCAAATACGCAACGGCACGCAAAATCGAGTCAAAATAAAAATAAAAATGTTGCTCCCCGACGACGACGTTTCTGTTGACTAATAACAAAAGTGTGTGCGAGTGTGTGTGCGTGTATGCATGCGAGTGTGTAAGTGCGTGTGCTCGGAGTGCAGAAATGTTTTCCAGCAGTGGCAGCCATGGGATTAACGTTGGTGTTGCATCCACTGTCCAGGACTCTGATGGTTATGACTTTACCAAGAACGAAAATGCGGCTCGTTGGCGGGGATTATTTATACCTTCGCTGCGAAAAGTGTTGGAGCAGGTGAATCCACGGGTGACGGCCAAAGAGGACGCACTTCTGGACGTTGAGAATCTGTGCGTGCGCCTGTTGGCAAAATTATGCGCCAAACCGCTACCGCATTCGGTTCAGGATGTGGAAGAGAAGGTCAACAAATCCTCACCTGCTCCAATTGTACAATGGGCACTAAAAGAAGCCAGCGAAGTGATCAATTCCAAGAAACGCAAATCTCTATTACCTACAGAGCGTATCCATACGCTTTTGCAAAAGGATGTACTACAGTATAAAATTGACAGCTCCATATCGGCATATCTGGTTGCTGTTCTTGAGTGCATCTCATGCGATATACTTAAAATGGCTGCCGACTATGTGTGCCGAATCTCCCACTGTGAGATTGCCAAAGAGGACATGGAGGTAGTGATGAACGCTGAACGTGTCCTCGAATTGCTTGATATGCTCGATCAAAACAGCGATCATCTCAAGTGCAATATGCTGCCCAGTCCGCTGTCTCTACCAGCGCAAAGGGCAAGCGCCACCTACGAAGAGACTGTGAAGGAGCTAATCAATGACGAGAAGCAATATCAACGAGATTTGCATATGATCATTCGAGTATTTCGCGAGGAACTGATCAAAATTGCACGCGATCCCAAGGAGCTGGAACCAATATTTTCCAATATAATGGACATCTATGAGGTAACAGTGACGCTACTTGGCTCGCTGGAGGATGTCATTGAAATGTCACAGGAACAGAATGCCCCCTGTGTTGCCAGTTGCTTTGAGGAGCTGGCTGAAGCAGAGGAGTTTGATGTCTACAAGAAATATGCCCACGATGTAACTTCACAGGCGGCACGCGATGCTCTAAGCAACCTGTTGTCCAATCCCAATGTAAATATCAACCTACAATACAGTTTTTCTCTCGTAGCAGTAATAATTCTCTGTTCTAATATTCTTACCCTGTAGGCGCCTTCGCTAATGTCTGCAGGTCATGGTTTCAGAGAGGCAGTCAAGTATTACTTGCCCAAGCTGTTACTGGTGCCCATCTGCCATGCGTTTGTGTATTTTGATTATATCAAGCATCTAATGGATCTCAGTACATCACAGGATGATATCGAGAGTTTCGCCCAAGTGCAAGGACTATTGCATCCGTTGCATTGTGATCTCGAGAAAGTAATGGCTCTACTGTCGAAGGAGCGATTCGTGCCGGTCAGTGGACGTGTTCGACGTCAAATGGCCATTGAGCGTACACGCGAGCTGCAGTTGAAAGTAGAGCATTGGGATGATAAGGATGTGGGTCTAAATTGCAATGAGTTTATTAGGGGTAAGTTGTGAGAAATGATTTCTGACTTTATCTACAAACTCAACACAATTGTTTTACAGAGGACTCGCTCAGTAAACTTGGTTCTGGAAAGCGCATTTGGAGCGAACGTAAAGTATTTCTCTTCGATGGCCTAATGGTGCTGTGCAAACCGAATACGAAGAAACAAACACCTTCGGCTGGAGCCACCGCTTACGACTATCGCTTGAAGGAAAAGTTCTTTATGCGTCGCGTAGAGATTAGTGATCGCGTGGATACGGAGGATTTAAAACACAGTTTTGAGCTTATTACCCGCATGCATCCAGCTATTGTGCTATCGGCTAAAAGTGCACTGCATAAAAACGATTGGATGGCTGATCTGATTATGGTTAATACGAAATCGATGCTTGATCGTATCCTGGATAGTATATTGCAGGATATAGAGCGAAAGCATCCGTTGCGAATGCCCAGTCCGGAGATCTATAAGTTTGCTGTGCCCGATAGTGCCGAGAATATTGTGCTCGAGGAGCGAGATAGTGGTGTGGTGCCCATGATTAAGGGTGCCACATTGTGTAAGTTAATCGAACGCCTCACTTACCATATTTATGCGGATCCAACGTTTGTGCGTACCTTCCTTACCACATATCGGTACTTTTGTTCGCCTCAGCAGCTGCTAACGCTGCTCATCGAGCGTTTTGAAATACCGGAACCGAGCCTGGTATATCAGGAACAGCAACCGAATAGTTCAGGTGGTGGTAGCGGTGGAACTGATCTTGACAAAGACCTATTGTTTTCGTCGGTAGGCACGGTAACGGCAGATAGCGATAAAATGTTAAAGAATTCGCAGCGCGAGGATTGGAAACGGTATCGCAAGGAATTCGTTCAACCAGTACAATTTCGTGTATTGAATGTTCTGCGACATTGGGTGGATCATCATTTCTATGATTTTGAGAAGGATCCAACACTGCTGGACAGACTGTTGCAGTTTCTCAATGACGTCAACAGCAAGTCCATGCGAAAATGGGTCGATTCTGTGCGAAAGATTGTCGATCGAAAGGTATTGTACCCCCACATAAAATAAATGCTTTGCTTTTCACATAATTATCATCATTTTAATCTTACAGAATAAACAAAGCAATAAGAAGATCGTTTATGCTTACGGGCACGATCCTCCGCCCATAGAATACCATCTGAGTGTGCCGGATGATGAAATAACTCTGCTAACTTTGCACCCCTTGGAGGTGGCCCGACAGCTAACACTATTGGAGTTTGAAATGTATAAGAATGTGAAGCCATCAGAACTGGTTGGCTCACCGTGGACCAAAAAGGATAAGGAACTCAAGAGTCCCAACCTGCTCAAAATAATGAAGCATACGACCAATGTGACACGCTGGATAGAAAAGTCAATAATGGAGGCGGAAAACTCTGATGAGCGTCTGGCGATCATGCAGCGTGCCATTGAGGTGATGATGGTCATGCTGGAGCTAAACAATTTTAATGGGATACTCTCCATAGTCGCTGCCATGGGTACAGCAGCGGTATTTCGCCTGCGAGCCACATTTAATGGATTGCCCGAGCGACATCGTAAATTCTTGGATGAATGTCGTGAGCTGAGTGAAGATCACTTAAAGAAATATCAGGAACGTTTACGCTCTATTAATCCGCCCTGTGTGCCATTTTTTGGACGTTACCTGACAAATATTTTGCATCTGGAAGAAGGCAATCCAGATCTATTGACTAATACGGAGTTAATTAATTTTTCCAAGCGACGAAAAGTATCCGAAATTATTGGCGAAATTCAACAATATCAGAATCAGCCATATTGCCTCAACGAGGAACCAACCATTCGTCATTTCTTCGAGCAGCTGGATCCATTTAATGGACTCTCCGATAAGGAAATGTCTGACTATCTATATAATGAGAGCCTGCGCATTGAGCCGCGTGCCTGCAAGACGGTACCCAAGTTTGTAAGTTAAACTCTGTTTAGTGTTCAGTTATTGTTTCCATCACATTTCATATCCTTTTGTATTTTTGTAGCCCCGTAAATGGCCGAACATTCCGCTTAAATCGCCGGGAATAAAACCACGTCGACAGAACCAGAACCAGAACAACAACAGCAGTAAGCTCGCCAGTAATGCGCCTGCGAACGTTGAACCATCACAGCCAGTGCCCGCAGTGCCATTGTCTAGCGCTGGAGGCGATCATAGTCCGCAACATAATCCGCATGCATATTCAGTTTTTGCTCCTGTCATTATACCAGAACGCAATGGCGGCAACACCTGGACCGGTATGACTTTGCATCGTGCAACAGACAATGGCGAGGTGGCGCCGGCGCCGCATTTGCCCAGAAAGCCAGTGACGCACATGTGGACGACGCATAGCAACAGTAATGTGACATTGGATAACTTTAGTCCAGCATTAGCGGATCAAACTTCAACGGGAACAGGAGGAACAGCACCAGGTGCTGGTTGGAATAATAATTTGTCTGATTTCTATTTGACCTCCGATACGTCAGATGTTCAGATGCCATCACCATCGCCACTGCCCAAGCTAATGATTAGTCCTCGACAAGAAGGTGGTGTACCTCTGCCCGGTGGCAATCGCTCTCCATTCCATGGGCGTTCCACCCAGACACAGTACAGCCCTACGCATAGCATTGCTAGCACTGTGACGCTTATTGGCAGTGGTAGTGGCAGTGCCGGTGGACTTGGTGATGTTAGTCCACAAATGGGCGGTTTCTATTTCAATAATGACCAAAACCAAGGCCATGGCGGAGCGGTGCCCATATCACCGCATGTTAATGTCCCAACGGCAGTAACGTTAGAGTATCGAGCAGTGCCACCGCCGTTGCCGCCGCGTCGTAAGGAGCGCACCGAAAGCTGTATGCTTGATATGGCGCAAAAGCGACAAGCTCCTGATGCACCCACAGTAAGTAGAGCAGATGTTAGAAAATGGAATTGAAAATTAGTTAAATTGGTTTATTTAATTTAGTTACCTCCACGTGATGGTGAACTGAGCCCACCACCCATACCGCCCCGACTCAATCATTCCACGGCAACTATGGGCTATGGGCGTCATCCTAAGGAGTTTATGGGTAAAAGCAGTAGTCTGCTGTTACCCAATACAAGCAGTATTATGATACGCCGCAATTCGGCTAAGCAGCCATCGTTAGCGGGAGCTGCTGCAGCAACGGGAACAGCTATATTGGGATCTACCAATGCTACCACGACAAATTCAATGCTGATTAATGTGTCCCAGTCAACAATGGCAACTGATGAGCAACAGCAATCGCAGCAGCAGCCACAACACCCACAGCCACCTCAATCAATATCGCCGGCATTGAGCTCCTCAACGACCACATCACCAATGACACCCATGACACCAATGTCCCCCCCATACATTCCCAGCAACATTGAGAGCACCACGTCGAGCAGCTATCAGACGCGTGGCAGGCAGCAGCAACAGCAAGTGACTTATGCACAGCACCAGCAACAACAGCATCTGCATCATCATCATCCATTGCATCAACATCATACGCATGCACATCTACATTCACATTCACATCCGCATTCACATCTACATCAGCATCAGCATCCTTCGCAGCATCCAAATAGACGCTCGTCTCCAAAGGAATTCTTTTCGATTGACACGAACCATGAGGGCACACCCAAACTTCCACCAAAACCTAGTCTAAGCGCAAACTTCTACAACAATCCAGGTAAGTTCTAATACGCACAACTTGAATGAAACTAAATCGATTACTACATGTATTCTCATTCCACAGATAAAGGTACGATGTTTCTTTACCCAAGTACAAACCAAGAATAATATTTATTGCCTGGCGATGTGTGATAGGACAACAAAAACAAATATAAACATAAAAATGCAACAACAAATACGTGTGGCACGACGAGTGCATAGAGAGTATATTTGAAAGATTTATATATATACTATATAGATGCAAAGAAACAAAAACAAATTAAACTGTATATGTATTGTATATGTATATCTGTGTGAGTGCGCATTCAAATGCGTAATGGACCGAGTTAAATCTGAAGGAATTTTATTCGAAACTCAAAATACAACAGAAACAGAAGCAGAAACAAACACGAACACAAACACAACAAAATAAAGCAAAATGCAAATGTATGTTATTATATATTAATTATATTATAAAGAAATTGTAAATATCGATAATATTGTATTGATCGTAGAGCGTAAAAAACAATAAAGTATAACACTATTGTTAGATATTTCACATTGACTATTTATGCTACAAAGAAGGATCTGAGCAAACTAATTGAGCTCAACATGGGAAATGAACTGCGAACTAATTGAGTATCTTCTAGTCGAGTATTTTTGTCTACAAATTGTATTTTTTATGCTCATTACTCCTTCCTATTTAATTTTATTATACGATCTTCACGCATTATTATAAAATGTTCTCTATGGCGAATGACCTTGCTAAGCTGTAAAACTCAATTCAAAAACTGTGTCATTAACCAGCTGAAATCACTATTGCTAACTACACCGGAACACCTGACTCAAAGAGTACAACATACATATTTTTATGGTTAATTCGTTGAAATAGGAAAGCCCCCAGTTAGACGAGTATACTAGACATTAGACGGGGCATAGCGAAAGAGATCTCATTAATGGCGATTGTGCTACTTGTTGTCGCTGTTATGCATTGCAATTATATTCCACAACAACAATGAGCGCAGGTAACAGATGTATAAAAAAATCAAAACGTTTCGTTTCCTTTCGCTTTTACAGATAAATGACGTCGCTCAAATGCTTCCTGAATTTTGGATGATTGCACTAACTGGTTTTTCGTGTGTGAGGCATATTTATTTTCGCAACGCACATTTCTTTTTAAAGGGTATTATAACTGTTCATATAGATATAATATAAACATAATTTTTAGAATATTCCAACCACAAATATTTCCTTTAAATACCACAAATTTAACAAGGCATAAGACTTCTTTTGTGATTACAGAGTTTATTTTAATCAAATCACATTTTCTTCTTAATTAAAACAAACATTGAACATTTCCATGTTTTTGTTTATAAAAAGTTAAGATACACAATTTAGTTAAAGCACCTGTCGTTCCCTTCGCAAATCACCTGAAAAAAGGGTTTGTACAGCCGGTTGAATAACCGGGCCCCAAAATTTGCGTCACATCAGATATAAAGATTGTGAATCGAGCTGTCATTTCTTGAGTAAAAACATTAAAGAAAATAACATAATATAATCTACATCTAGCCAATTAAAGCCTTTTTTGTTGTCTGTGATTTATAGAGAAAATTACAAATGATATTTCCCAATAGTCATTGCTTCCCCAAGGCCATTGCCCAAGATCAGTTCCTTAAATTGTAATTGCTGAATGAAGATTATTTTTAGTAAAACAAAAAAAACCGATGATCGCTCTCATTCTCTTACAATCACACACACTCTCCCTTTTTTATGTAATTATAAAACAATATTCTTCCGCATTGAAAGAGAAAGTTGTTGGAAATTATTGTGACAGGTGCGTTAAGAATTCTGTTCAAGGTAAACCAAGCGATTAACGAGATAATTAGCAGTCATTTCTCTGTTAATCTTGACCAACTTCGTATAGATTATGGAATTAGCTACGCGACCTACGGCAACAAATTTACTCACATCAGATGTATGAGAATTTCAACTATTTTGCATATCACGTTTCACGTTTCCAAACGTAAAAAAGAAGAAAATAAATATGATAAAAAGCAACACCCACCGCAATTGCAAAAATTACTTAATGAATTTGCATTTAACTCGTTGTTTAATTGCGGCTAATGAGAGGGAAACCGACTTATACAACAACAATAATCACAATTTGCATTCGAGGGAGAGATCTCTTCTTCTCACATAATTAGCGTTTCAATTGGACAAACGACGCACATAATTGTATTACATGAGCAAATCAATTAGCAACTTAAAATACATAAAAAAGAACCTCAATTGACTGCGAATACTACAAGTTCCGATTACTTTTAGTCAGACAACATCAAATTCCGAGTATTCGATGATTGCTTGATGAAAATCCCCACGATCTGCTCGTCATCAGATTGTTGAACCAGAAAAGTAACTATCAAAACAAATTCAAAATAAAATAGCTAAATGTATTAACAACGGCCAAGTAATACACTAAAAATATTTAAAATTAAATAAGCTATAAATTTAAATTTGATAACAGAAAAGAAAAGTAATTTTAGGCAGTGTTTTATTATAATGAATGATATTGGTTAGAAATAATAGAATTTTAAATGAATTATTTATATTTTTATTTATTTATTTAAACAATTTGAGAAATTTTGTTATTAATATTTTATTTAATAGATCAACTTTATAAGCCTTTTTTGTTCATTTTTCTAACGTACTTCATCGAGTAAAAACTTAACTTGAAATAACGAAAACTTCAGCTGCCTTATTTTAAATTAAATTTCAATGGGGGAACTACAGGAAAGCCAAGATGACACATATGCTCTCAATTTGAATACCAATAATAAAGTCATCTTTAGGCTGTACTTTTACAGTAATCAATTAGCCCCTTGCTGGATAATCATTATGATGACATTAATGATGGGCTTGCAATTGCCTGATGCAGGTGTCTTTTATAACACACACACATACACACACTCACACACACGCACACTACAATAAAATCCGTCGGGTTTTTTAGCGATTCTTAATTCTCGCTCGCTGGCTCCTCGTCATGGGAGAACGTCGGCATTGTCTTTATGTAAGTCGTATCGAGTATGAGTGTGTGTGTGTGCGAGTGTGCGAGTGTGTGTGTGTTTGTTAGACTGTTAGCAGCTTTTATAAAAGCGGCAAGAACGTCAACAATTCGTTCAGTTCAGAATTGTGTGAACTTCAGAATCATTGTCAAGTGCAAGGATCCCAGAGCAAAAAGTCTTCACAAGGAAATCAAATCAATTTAAACAAATCGCACTGCTACAGATCCTATTGAGAAACAGTTTAGAGTTCAGAGTTCAGTTGTCAGCTCGTACGCTCGAGTGGTGCCAAGAAAATGCTGGCCAGTGAAAATTTTCCCACGTCGATACACTTTAAGAAATCTATATATAAGCCTTACAATGGCACAACTGAAGATTTGGCAAAAACATTGGCACTAAGCACGTCGTCATCGAGTGATGACAATGTGATCGATTCAGTCGTCTCTCATATGCCCAATAAAATGTTGATCAACGGCAACAGCAGCAACAATAACAACAACGTTAATAACAATAATAATAACAATAATATTGGTAATGGCATCTCCAATGGTTTATCCACTTTCGTGGCCAGTCATCCGTCGGCTGAATTTGAGGGATTTATACGAGCCTGTGTGGACGAGATTATCCAGTTGGCCGTCTTTAAGGGCACCAATCGCTCCTCGAAGGTGGTAGAGTGGCATGAACCGGCAGAGTTGCGCAAACTCTTTGACTTCGAGCTGCGTGAGAATGGTGAATCCCAGGAGAAGCTACGTCAATTGCTAAGGGAAACCATACGCTTCTCTGTGAAGACTGGACATCCCTATTTCATAAATCAATTGTATTCCGGTGTGGATCCATATGCATTGGTCGGACAATGGTTGACGGATGCCTTGAATCCCAGCGTCTACACATATGAGGTGGCTCCGGTATTCACATTGATGGAGGAACAAGTCCTGGGCGAAATGCGACGCATTGTGGGCTTCCCAAATAATGGACATGGCGATGGCATCTTCTGTCCAGGCGGATCCATTGCCAATGGTTATGCAATTAGCTGTGCACGCTACAAATATGCACCCGAGTCCAAGGTAAACTATTTTAAAGCGAAGGCCAATACCACTTGACATTACTCTTGGTTTTACACTCTTTACACATTTTGCCTTGCTTTGTGACATTCACCATTTTGCTTTGTGTTTGAGCGTTTGTTGTGCTTTTGTTGTTTGAAGCCAGCAAACAAAGCGGAAGCGAAATGCAAGCGACCTCTAGAGTCCAATTCGGATGTCGTTTTGAACACAGTAGCGTGAAAAATATTAGTCACAGTTCGAATGTGTGCAAAGCATTAATTATCGTTAATAATATGTTTTAATTTTTGTACGTTTAGTAACGTTCAATTACATTAACATTAAGTAGTAGTTTCTGCAATTCTGCATTCAGTTTTTATTGTTATTAAACTTCTTTCAGCTAACATAACGTATACGTAATGTGAATAACATCACTCATACAACTGGTTTAAATGCTTTAGATAATTTTGTTTATATATAGTTAATTTTTTACTTTGCATACTAATATACGTATTATTCTAATTTATTTCTCTAGCAAAATGGCTTATTTAATGCCAAGCCCTTGATTATATTTACATCAGAAGATGCCCATTACTCGGTGGAAAAATTGGCCATGTTTATGGGCTTTGGCAGTGAGCATGTGCGTAAGATCTCCACCAACGAAGTGGGCAAGATGCGTCTGGATGACTTGGAGGAACAGATTCAGTTGTGTCTGGCCAACAATTGGCAGCCGCTGATGGTGTCTGCCACAGCTGGCACCACTGTGCTGGGCGCCTTCGATGAGCTCGTGGGCATCTCAGATATATGCCGCAAACATAATATGTGGATGCATGTGGACGCTGCCTGGGGTGGTGGCGCACTCATGTCCAAAAAATATCGCCAACTTCTCAACGGCATCGAACGGTGAGTACTGATAAACCACAATTATAATAGTAAAATATTTATACCAATTAATTTGTTTAGCGCTGATTCGGTTACATGGAATCCACACAAGCTTCTATCGGCCTCTCAACAATGCTCAACTTTCCTGACCCAACACTCACAGATCCTAAGCCAATGCCACTCGACAAACGCTACATACTTGTTCCAGAAGGATAAGTTCTACGACACATCATTTGATACGGGAGACAAGCATATACAGTGCGGTCGACGTGCGGATGTCTTCAAGTTCTGGTTCATGTGGAAGGCCAAGGGCAGCAAAGGCTTTGAGGCGCACATTGAGCAGGTATTCCGCATGTCCGAGTACTTTACGCAGAAGCTAAGAGAACGTCCTGGTTTTGAACTGGTGCTGGATCAACCGGAATGCACAAACATTACGTTCTGGTACGTGCCACCCAGTCTGAGACAAATGGAACGTAATCAGGAGTTCTACGAGAAGCTTCACAAGGTTGCCCCGAAGGTCAAGGAGAGCATGATCAAGAAGGGTTCCATGATGATCACGTATCAACCGCTACGCAAGTTACCCAACTTTTTCCGTCTCGTGCTGCAGAACTCATGTCTGGAAGAATCCGATATGGAGTATTTCCTCAACGAGATCGAATCGTTGGCACAGAAATTGTAGTAGAGCGGATGATGGGTATATATAACGAACATTGTTCTTAGGCATATGATGTACATATACATACATAATTATACATACATGACGGTATTGTAACTGGTAACAATTTGCATATATCACAAGCATCAAAACGTTTTTTTAGTATTTTAAGCTGGCAAATAAATAAACCTAGAGCAAGTGACAGCGCTTGAGTAGACAGAATAACTTCAATGTTCTGCTATCAATAATAATAGTATAAGGAATGAAAATTAACAATTTAATATATTCAGACCTGTTCTGAATAACGAGTCGTTTTGAAAGGGGAAAACGATTTGATTTCGACTGTACTTGTTCTAGTTTTCGATCGACTTATACTCGTCTTATACTCGTTTTCATAACGATTCGATAACAAATATATATCGTAGAATACAGCTGCTTGACATTTGTACTTGCAACAAAGAAAACATAGTTGTTTCAAATATATAAAATGCCTGCACTCATCAAACATTACCAAAATCAAAATAGAGGAATTATTTAAATTACTTACATAGTTGCAGTTGCAGTCAGCTGTTTGTAAGCTTCGTTGTCGACATAATTTTTATTATCGATAAGATGCCAATTATCGAATGAAACGATTACTTACACTCGAAAATAATTTTTTTAATTACTGTTTTCGTCCAATGTGCAAATATATTTTAAACAAAAACTATTTATTTATAAACTACACTTACTCCTATACATATTTTAAGCAACATTTATGTATAAAACCAAAACTAAAAACTCTTATACATATTTTTACTCAAGTTGGCATCTCTGCCCAGCGACCCCTCACAAAACGAGTCGAAATGTCAGACGTTGTCGTTTCGTTGTACTAGGCAAAATTAGAAGCATATTTTGTAAATTAAAGTTTACATGAAAATTCCATGAAAACCATTCAAACAAAACAATTTTATAAGCCCCGAAATTCTGAAATTTCATAGAAAAATTAGAACAGGGCGGAAAAACACCCATATACATGTTAAATTTGCCAAATCGTTTTCATTCCGACTGCTCAAAGGCACTCGTTTTCAAAACGAGCATTTTTGCTCGGAATCGAAATGTCAGAACAGCAAAACGTTCGGAATGAAAACGATTCCGACCAGTTTACTCGGAATCGAAATTCAGAACAGGTCTGATTAAGTTTTGCAGTCGATAACAATTAACAATTTTAGGAACTTGAGGTATTAAGTTGTCTCCTGCTTGAGCCACTCCCATTGACATAAATCATTGCCGCCAGCCTTGTCAACAGCCTGCTCCACGCTTAGGCTCTGACCGGGTGCAATGCCGTAGCCAATTTGAAGGCCATGGGGATTCGAGGGCGTCTGACAGTCCATGGTGCACTCCTTGCGCAACACTGTGTCCACTTCAACAGATGAAAAGAATGCCACAGACATGGGCAGATCCGTCAGGCCAATGCGTGAAGCACAAAAGGAACGCGTTAACAAGTTGGTCACGTGCATTGCCAGGGCTGCCTTATAGGCTAGCTCATCCTTGACCAGGTAGCGCAGCTCGTCGTGAAAGCTCAAACAGAAGCGAGCGTGTGGTCCAAGTAGCCAACGCATGCTGACCAACATCAGATGCAAAAAGTCCACAGCGCCACTTTGCACCACCCAATTGACACGCGTGGGCAGAAAGCGCTGCTCCTGCTGTTCCGTTGTCTCCAGAGCGCGACTCAAGCGACAGCCCAGAAATGGCGTTTCTGGTTTGTCTCCTGTGGCAATCTCTTCCAGTCGATTGAACATGGCACTCTCCGTGCCACCCTGCCAGCTGGGACGATGGAAGACCTCGTTGAGAGTGCGCTGACGCTGCACTGCCAAGCGATTGGCCTCATATCCGCTGTAGCTGTGGGATTAGAATGATATTAGTGTGAAATTATTCGAGATGTTGCATTACGTACGCCCTGTCATCGAGTTCGTCGTGAAACTCTTCACGCAGTCGATAAACTCGCTTTCCCTTGGTGGCTGCAAACATCTTCATGGCCTTGGCCTTGGCCTCTGTGGCACTGAGCGTGGGATTGAATTGCTGCAGCAGCGTTTCGGCAAACTGCTGGCCAGCTCCATAGATGCGCGCATAGTTCAACACCTTGGCATGATCGCGTGAGATGCCCACAACCTTCGCGGTAATGGAATGCATATCGCTGCCATTCGATTTGCTGCCGCTCAATGTCATCCAGCCCAGCGGCGTGGCGCCGTGCTCCCCATGTGCATAGGCATCACCCAGCACTGAGGCTATCCACAACTCTTGGGAATCCACATCGGCACCTACAAGTTTATAGCCCGGCGGGGCCTGTACCATGGAACGCAGTTCGGATCCAATGCGATTCGCACGCGAATTGGATGCTGTCATCCAAGTAGACTCCATGGCGCGACGTGTGAGTGTGCCAGCAACTACAACTTGTGGACAAATGGCACCATATGCCAAAGGCTGTGTACGGGATCTCAGGTCATTAGGCAGCTCTTCTGCCCTCAGCCAGACCACCATCTGGTTGAGTATGCGATCCCGATTGTTGCGCCAATAGGACATTATGCGAGCAATATCGATGACACGCGCTGCAGCCTGGCAAGTAGGATCACCGCTGCTTAGGGCATTCTCTGAGAACTTGTTAAGGAAATCCTTAGACAATGGATTACCCACACGATGCGAGGGTCCATTCTTGTGCGGTAATTTTAGAAGAAAACAGCAATCGTCCAGCAGCTGATTGCACCAGACTCCTGAACCTGCAAGGAGTAGCAAAAAGTTAATAGTAATATGCATGGAACATCATTAGCTAGTTACCCTTGTACTGCTCCTCCAGTCGCTGCTGTCGCTGTGAGATCTTCTTGTAGAACTGCCTCTTACTCAAGTGTTCATCGATTTGTCCTGGCAACATATCCATGGCCAGCTCACATTCCTCCGAAGAGGCAAACTGCCGCGCAAAATCTGGTATAGCACAACGGGAGAGCAGCTGCTCTATGGGTAATGAGCTTTTCACACCATCTGGAGGCTTACGAAACGGCACCAGAAAGCCCCAGCCATGCTCGCGTTGATAGTGTAACGGATAACCCTCCCAGCAAAGGGACAACAGCTTTGGAGCAATCTGCATGCCAGTGCTAATGCCACTGGCACCGGGTGTCCACGGCTCATCATCCTGCTCGTAAGGATCGTGCTCATTGGGTGGCTTGCGGCACAGCTTGCGATACCATTGAGGATATCCAGGTAACAGAGGACGTCTGGCCGGCAGCAGCGTACGCTGATCATAGAGATGCTGAAACTTCTTTTGCAATCGCAGTTGCTCCGCGGTCTGATGTGGTCTCCTCTGCTGCTGGACCGTGGGTAATTCTTTGCGCTTGGGCGGCTGCTTCAGCTTAAGCGTCTGCACACTCCAATCCTCGTCCCAGAGCCACAAATGCTGTCGGTATTGGTCATTGTGGAGCAGAGCACAGGCCTCTTCGGCACGTCTGCCCAAATGATATTTGGCTTCAATACTAAGATCTTCATAAGCCAACTGTGCATCGCGTATGTAACGTTCCCAATTAGAGTTCACGGGTAAATACGCAGAGCCCATTTCCAGCATGCCCGCGAATGTGACGGGATGTGGAAAGCGTTCTGCATACATGGGATAAAGCACATGGAGTATCCGCTGAGTGGCCTCCACATCGCCTGCACAATAATTGACTAGTGATTGGAAATGTTGACGCACGTCCGCCAGTGTGCCCTCAACAAAAATATTACGTGGTTCCTTAGACAAGGGCTTGCCACCGCAGTAGAGCTGATGCACATCTACCAGGTTGTTCAGAGAACTTTGCTCCAGCCAGTCTAGGTCCTCAACCGCAGGCTCCTTTTTAGACTTGAGCATGGCACGCTGATAGCTAGTTACGCCACTGACGCACATATGCAGTGACATGGTGTCCACGAAACGGGTGCCTATATCTTCGATGAAATACTGTTCCTGCAAACGTGCTCTATCGTACGAGACATTGTGACCCACAACAAGACCTGGTTCACCTTTTCCCAATGGTATCAATTCGTCCAGCGTATGGTGTGGTCGTTCATTATGATCCACATCGATGGGTTCCATGTGCGGTACATTTAATCGGTGCTTTGTTAACTTGGGACTAACCCAACAATACCACCGCTTGGTACTAACTGCTGTGGCTAGAACGGGAGCACTGCCCTCACGTACACATACTTCCACATCGAAAACGATGCCTTGTTCAAGCGGATGTGGCACTGGTGTCGCACTACCATCCACTGGGTCATACGCAGTCCAGCCGGCATAAAACGCCCAGCGTTTGGGCTTTGCTGGCAGCTCCTCGCAAGCAACAAGTGGATGTAGCAGGGCCTCGTATGGTGCCACCTGTTCCTTGGCTATGGCATAAAAGTGTTCCTCTATATTCTCGCCACGCAACGGCGGCAATTTGAGTTCCACATCTGGCACTCGTGAGGTGCTGGCCGCATCGATGCCGTGCCGGCGCAATTCAGCATTGTATAGTTCTGCAGCTGCTCTATCCTCCTTGGAGTGCTGTCGTCTAGTCTGTGGAAATATTTGTCTATGTAAATTTTGTGAAATCATTTGCACCTTCACCAAATTCTCAGCATAATCTTCGCCAACTGCTGATTGTGGTGTAATTGCCGGTGTCGCATGTTTAACTTTCAACTTGTTTTTGCTGGGAAGTTTGCGAAAAACTTTAATACTGCTACTGGCGTAATGCTCCCGTCCGGAAATTGTGGCGTAGCAACGTAGCAGGCGCATAATATTCAAACTTTATTAACAAAAGTCAGCGCGCAGCGTAGGTCAGCCCGAAGTGTGATCGAAATTGTAATGTATCGGAATGACATATCGAAAACTGGTCTTGTGAAATCGATAGGTCGTATCCAATCCAATTGGACACGGCATTTTGGAATTGGTTCGAAATTAAATTTCAACGTAATGACTTAATATAATTAATCTTTCTGCTTTCCCACCCACAAATAGACAGTTTTTTAAACAGTTTCATTTGTTTGCATTTGATTAGAAACATTTTAAAATACATACACAGACTTGCGAAACATTTTTGTGATGAAAATGGAAGAAAGAACGTAATCTCTTTTTTCTATTTTTTCCAGTTATTTGCATAAAAATTATTATATATTATAAATCTATAAAAAGCTTTCATTCGATCGTAAACAATTGGAAAATCAATTTGGCAAATACTACGACTGTGCACCCTGGGCTGCAATTTACATTTTTTGTTTGAAACAAAAAGGAGAAACACACACACACTCATACAAAAACAGACACAAGAGGTAAACAATGCTTCACTTTGCATCTAAATCTGCAGATTGCGCATGTTGCCATTGATGCCGCCGTCTTCCACATTCCAGATGACCAGCTGGCCATCCACACCAGATGTGGATACCTTGCTGGCGCAGTTCTTATCGCCGGCATAGAGTCGCATGCTGGTGATGGCGTTCTGGTGTATGGAATTGACGACAGTGTCCGTATTTTCCGTGCGCATGTTGCGATCCATTGACTGGAATTTACTCATGGCTGTGATGCCGCTGGCCTCGCGTTTTTGTGACTTGTCCAGCTTACCGCTTAGCACGAGCTTATTGTCCGAGGTCAGGCTATAGAGCAGCGGTACGCAGCTGTAGCCAGCAACTACGACCGATGTGGGGGAGACCCACTCGCAGGAGAGGAATGGCAAGTAGCCGGTGCGACAACGAATTACCGCATTGCCATTGGTGGCATCAGCTATGCTCACACAACTGTCATGGCCCACCCAACAGACTTTGTTGCCATCACTAGAGAAGCTCACATTGTTTATCCAGCCGCCTCCTGAGGTTAACGAGTTCTTGAATTCGGCCATGAGCTGACCCAGAGGCTTGCGATTGCCCCAAGGCGTTGGCGATGGTGGCTCCTCGATGTCCTTAATGAATGCCGAAAAGACGCGCACCTTGTAATCCGTGGAACCAGCCACCAAGAGCACATTATTCGGATGCCAGTCCAAAGAGGTAACCGTGGAACGGATTGGCTTCTTGATGTGTTTGGACACCCACCAGTCGTTTTCCGATTCGAAGTAACACACCGAAATCAAACGAGCTCCAGAGCCAACGGCAAACTTATTCTCCGCCGGTGACCATTTCACACAAGTTGCGGCCCTGTTAATACGCAAGAGCACCAAGGTTGGCTTCCACTTGCCATCGTCGCCCTGGGTCCACACGTAGGCATTGCGGTCCGCCGCACAACTCACAATGCGATTGGTATTCTTCGCCCAATCGATGCCCATGACACGTAAATCGTGCTGGTTAAGAACATCGGCCAGTTTCCAGGTGTTACCTTCTCGTTTATAGATATGAATCTCATGGTTGTTCGGCGATAAGGCAATTTCTGAGTCAACGAAATGAGTCATAAGTATACATTGTTTGGCTTTGTTTTCAATGTTTTACTTACGCGTACGATCCTTGTTCCAGGCGTGGCATGTTATGGATGCCAGGGAAGTGCCAAAAGTATACTTTTCAGACATTGCAAAACGATTTTAGTATAGTTACAAATAAAAGTCCACAGTATTAACCACACACGTAGTTGACCTGGAATCTGTTGGGGCGTTGTTCGGCTTCGCTTGATTCGCTGGTTTTAATCGCGGACTCTGGGCCGTCTACACGATTAAGCTAGCGTTGAAACAAAGTAAATCTTCTTCGCACCTGAACGAAGTTTAAATTACTAAACGCTCAATACCTTAACGGTTTGCAAAAAGTAAAATGCAAAAATTAATCACCTTTCGGGCTTTGGTTGCCTAGCGATGGACGACGTGCGAGAACGAGTAATAAATATCGATAAAAAAAAGCGGCGTACATCGAACATCGATTTTTTACTCTTATTAGCAATTGCCACACTTGGCGTTTTCAACTCAGTCACTAGCCGCGTATTTATCCAAACTGGTTACCCATAGAATAAAAACACGATATTTTAAATATAAATGCTTATATACGGTTGAAAAAATGTATTTATTTTATTGCGTGACACGATCCACACCAGACAAACTAACTATTGTGTGTCCAGAAACTGGTGATTCCTCCGGATGGTGTTTCTTTACATGATTTTTAAGTGTATTCCTAACGATGAACTCCATTGGACAGTAGGAACACTTAAATGGATGTTCTCCAGTGTGCTGTCTTTGGTGAGATACAAGGTTTGATGAGTCAATAAATTCTTTTGGACATTGGGGACATTTAAATGGACGTTCTCCAGTGTGTCGTCTTTTGTGAATTTTAAGATATCGCGAACATTTGAATTCCTGTGGACAGTGGGGACACTTATATGGACGCTCTCCAGTATGCAGTCTTTGGTGAATTTTAAGAGATCCTGATTGACTGAATTCCTTTGAACATTGGGGACATTTAAATGGGCGTTCTCCTGTGTGTCGCCTTGAGTGAACTGAAAGGCTACCCGAGGTTTTAAATTCCAGTGGACAGTGCGGGCACTTATATGGACGCTCTCCAGTATGCAATCTTTGATGAATCTTAAGACCTCCAGATTGGACAAATTCCTTTGGACAGAAGGGACACTTATATGGGCGCTCTCCAGTATGGATACGAATATGTACGCGGAGACCGCCAATCTTATTGAACGCCTTGTCGCAGTATTGACATTTGAATAGTCGTTCATTTGCATGAGAGTCTAAGTGAACCCTCAGACGACTGGGACGATTAAAAACCTTAGAACAGTGTGGGCACTCATAACCTTTTGCAGATTTAGCCATAGTAATATCTGTATGACCAAAACTAACTTCTCCCACCCCAGATGTGTTACTACTTGATTCGTCGTTTATCTCATTATTAATTTCATCTCCTGTATCCTCCCATACTTCTTGGTCATCAATTTCAAGGGTAGTTTCCACTTTTATTACGACAGCGGACGGGTCCGACACGTTTGAAAAGTGGTAATAGCTCTCTTCGTATTTACGTTTAAATTTAAAACAGTCTTGTGTAATTTTCACACAGGTGGTACACATTTTCTGGGGCAGTTGGTCATGGACGGTAACTTCGTGTTGTGTGCATTCACTAAGTATCTCCGCCAGGTTGAGTTCGTTCACTTCTTCGTCTAATGGAGAAAATATATTCACGAGACCATCTCTTTTAACTCTACAGACACGGCAAACATCATCCATAATTCGGTTTTTTATTAGCAATTTAACTGGGATGTAAAAAAAACATCAACGACGACAGATTTACATCGATGTTTCCGATATATTTTAGCATTCGATGTATGTTGTTTACAATTTGTATACTCGATAGTTTTTAGCAATATTTTCATTGTAGCCCTCGGCAGTCAACCGTGTTTTCGATATATGGTCTCGTCTCTTATTTTATCATCCCTCGTATTAAAGCGCGAAAATCTTAGACAATAAGCAAAAAATATAAACAAATGGAGCAGATTCGCAAAGCTTTAGAGGAGCAATTTCCTTGTCGTGAAGCAGCCATAACAACGCTAGCCGAGCTTATTGGAGACTGCAGCGACGCTTATCCGCCTGCGATTTATTTATTTGGACATAGCGGTACGGGCAAAACCTCACTAACTAAAGCATTTTTAAAGGAATGCCGGAAGCAGCAAAAGGTACAAGTCGCTCAACTGAATGCCATTGAATGTTATACGACAAAAATATTGCTGGAAAATGTGCTGGATGCTCTGGCGCCGCATCACCAATCAAAGGAAGAATTGCGCGCCGATAACATGCTGGAATTTGTAGAGCAACTGCGCCGCTGGCATGGGACTGCTACAGAGAGCGACGCTAGTTTTCTCATAGCTGTGGATAATGCTGAACGCCTGCGTGATATGGATGCCAATGTGTTGCCAGTACTTATGCGTCTGCAGCAATTAACCAGCCTAAATCTTTGCGTGGTCTTGCTCTCTCAGCTGCCTTTCGAAAAGTTCTACAATAAGACGGGTCTCAGCGAGATTATCACCATACACTTGGCTCAATACAATAAGGCTGAAACACTGCGCATTCTCAGCTGTGATTTCGTGGAAGTTCAACATCAATTGCTGGAACAACAGCAATTATCTGGAAACCAACAGCGCCGGACCATTTGTGAAGCGGCTCTTACGCCTGATTTTTATAGTAATTATTTGAACCTATTCCTCAGCGTCTTCTATAAGGCGTGTCGGGATGTGCCGGAGCTGCAGTTGACAGCTCGCAAATGTTTCGCTGTGTACATGGAACCAGTGCTAGATGGAAGCGTGGAGAGTACGGATGTATCACGTCTCTGGCGGCACATAGCTGGACCACTGCGTTTGGCTCTTACGCAGATTTATATGCGTGTGGAGAAACCACTAGGAGAGGTTGACATAGAAGATCAAAGCGTACGCAAGTTGGCACAGTCACTAGAGCTGCCTTATTACGGAAAGTATCTGCTGATTGCCGCCTTTTTGGCTAGCCATAATTCCGCTAAGCAGGATAAGCGGCTTTTTGTGAAGAATCATGGCAAGCAGCGCAAGAGGATGCAGACAGTGAATGCGAGGGCAAAGGTACATAACTCAAGCATATATTTGAAAATCATTTACTAAATATGTTTCTTCTTTTTCTATAGAATGTCGACAAGATGTCCACCACATTGGGACCAAAATCTTTCAGCATTGATCGACTGCTGGCCATTTTTTATGCCATACTTGATGAGAAAGTCGGCCTCACATGTAATCTGCTTTCACAGATATCTACGCTGGTGCATCTGAAGCTGCTTAGCTTCGTCTCGGGCGAACAAAATATAATGGATGGTTCCGCCAAGCTGCAGTGCACGGTGGGACTCGAATTTGTATTATACATTGGAAAGGTTGTTGGCTTCAATGTGCGACAATATCTTTGCGACTTTATGTAAGTTATTTTTGAGATACTATATAGCATTAAGAGAGTTATATAAAATAATCTGATTGTAATAGAAAACAATTTAATTTCAATATTTACAATAATAAGTTATACATAAATTAAGGCTCTTTTGTGAATTAATTTTTAAGTATATTTAGCATATAGTCAGGCAAATCGCTGATATGAATGGTCTCTGTCAACTGTGTATCCCGGCTTCGTAGCTGCATTAATCCGTTGGTCAGTGACTGCTGCTCATCCAAAAGTAGCATATAGGGCACCCCTAGGCTATCTGAAAGCTGCAATTGTTTCGTCAGCTGCACATTGTTATTGACAAGAGCATAGTGATTCTCTCCCTGGAATAAATGCAAGCGAAGTCTGGCATGTTGGAGTACGTCCACCATATGAGCGCAAAGATCACGAAGATCTGGATACATTTGTTCAGTTTTTTGAATTCCCGCAATTCCACATTGATACGGAGCTAGCACGCGATTTAACAACAGTGAACCCGCTTCCCGTCCATGATCACAGCCGTCCAAGAGTAATGCTGAAGAAAAAAGAGAGAGGATTTAGAATTTTATAAAAAAAAGATGCCAATTTATTTTACCTACCACAAGTCGCCGTTTCTAGTTCAATCACGGATCGTATAACCATGGGAAGTAGTATTTTACCACTGCGTGCATCTGGTAAATGGAAATCCTCTTTGTCCGGCAAAGGCACCAAGCTGAGCTTCTCAATGGTTATTTCTCCAGCATCCGCAAAGGTAGCGCGTATGTCAATGGCTTGACAGCCTTCGCATTGCTTCGAAACGTAAGGATTAATGGCATAACGACTGGGATTCGAGGAGTTACGCATCCACCAGATTTTACTTTCGCGTTGCAAATTGTAGAAGTGCTCTAGACCTCGATGTGGTTCCACAAAGAAATCCGTTATCAATTGTGTAACTGCAGGATTGTATTTAAATATCGTATTGGACTCAAAGTCGGCCGTGGATTTTCTTTGGAATTTCAGCAGTGTTGGGCATTTGGCTTTACTGGGATGTGCCTGGCGCAATTGTTGGAACCTCTGTCGAAATTGCTGGGAATGCACGAAGGTAAAACGCTGCTGGTCAATGGTTTCATCTGATTTGCCGAAGTTTACGGCCAATTGGCGCATGTTCAACCACTGTTGGTGCAATTGCTTGGCATAGGCTGAGCCATGATGCAGCAGCTCTAAACTGGGAGTTGGTTCAATATTTACGCTACGCAAGAATCCAACGGCTTGAAGAGATTGCAGACAGCGGCCAACACGACTAGACATGGCAATTATTTGTCAGTCTTGTCCTCTTGTTCGAGCGGAATATTGCCTGGTGGCGACACGTAGTAATCCTCGTCCGTCACTTTGGCAATGCGCAACAGTTCCGGCCGACAATCCCCTTCTGTCACCTGGTCGTTGCGTAATTGCAGCTGTTGCTTTTCCAGCACTGTGTATAATGGACGCACGTTGTCCGTATTAATGTGCGTTATTTTATCGGCAAACTGTATGCTACTCTTCAGTGTCGTCAGCGCCTGGTCACTATCCAGATCGACCAGGGAGAGTCGCTCCAGCAATTGGATCGTCTTGGTGTCGATTTCAATATTGTTCTGGCTAGTGTCTGGGAAAGCCGTTGCCACTGGTGACTGCGGCACCTTTGTAGGGTGTGTTAACTGTTTGAAATCTAGCTGTTTACGTGTTTTTGATTGAGAAATAGTTGAAGCAGCCTCAACATTAGATTTAGTTGCAATTTTGCAATATAGCCGGCAATAAATACGCAACATCGTCACACGAGAATCAAGAATTAGAACTGAAAAAATATCGATGCTAAAATCGATGTCATCGATGTTTAACTATTATGCGATATCACGATGAGGCTCTCAGAGAGTCTAAAAAGATATAGCAAACGTTCAAGGCCCCTAGAAAGAGAGCAGATGTAGTGAGTAAAACATCGAAGTGATAGTAGGAATTTAAACGAAGAAGAAGTGATTGTGCAGCCCATAATTTCTTCATATTTGTGTGTGTTTTTATATACATACATAGTATATAAGTAAATAGTGTTTGTTTTGTTATAAGTTTAAACTATGTCCACAAAATATTGCATGTTATGCCGGGCGAGAACTACGGAAAGAAGTGTCTCAGTCCCAAAGAAAGAAAGCAGAAGAGAGCTGTGGTCAAGGAGCACAGGTGCAAATTTTACAAGTTCAAGTAAAATATGTGCCAAACATTTTAAGGATTCGGACTTTGCCAACAATCCGTCCACAAGTGCAACGAAACGTAGGCGACTGCTGCCAACTGCTGTACCGCAGAGGCCAGAAGCTAAGCAGGTGTTCACAGAACAAATCTCATCACTTTGTGGCCGCAATGTGTGTGATTTTAACTCGCAAACCGAGTGAGTTTACATTTCAGCTAATATTATATGGTTATTAACATAATTTATTTGCAGACAACAAGTTGTTGATTCTGGACTTGCTCTAGAAAATATGCGTTTGCAAAGCAAAGTAGTTGAGTTGCAGAGGGAAAATGCTAAGCTTCATCAACAGCTTAAAGATATGCAGACTCTTGATGATTCCCTCAACGCGATCTTTACCAAATCACAAGTCAGAAAGCTTCAGAATGGAAAGAGAGTGAATTGGAATTGCGAAGACATTTCAAACGCGATTTGTCTTCATGCCGCTGGGCCCCGGGCGTATCGCCATTTGCTTAAAAAGGGGTTTCCACTTCCCTGCTTATCCACCATAAGCAAATGGTTGGGCACAGTGGATATACAGCCTGGTGTCCTAGATTTTGTTATCAATTTAATGGAAAATGCCGTGGATATGGACGAGGAGGACAAAGTCTGTATAATGTATTTTGACGAGATGAAAATCACGGCAAGTTACGAGTATGATTCCGCCACAGAGGAAGCGCAAGAGCCAGGGGAAAATGTTCAAGTCGCAATGGCACAAGGATTACGCAAGTCGTGGAAGCAACCCATATACTTCGATTTTGATAAGCCCATGACTGTAGTCACGTTAAACATGCTTCTTGAAAGGCTACATAAGGTTGGGTATGATGTGGTCGCCATTGTAAACGATATGGATCCCAGGAACCATAAATTGTGGTCAAATCTTGGAGTCTCGCCTGGTAAGTATCTTAAGTTAAAGAAATTTTTCTTTAATTAATTACAGTTTTCATTCTTTTTATAAATAGAAAAAACATGGTTTGAGCATCCAGCTGACTCTGATAAAAAAGTATACGTCTTTGCCGACGCAACTCATCTTGCGAAGATGATAAGAAATCAATTCCTAGATTCTGGGCTGGTTGTTGGAGGTGAACTTCTTACACAGCAAACCGTCAGGCAAGTAATGAATCACTCTTCCTCATGGGACTTGTCCAGTGGGTGGAAAATAACAGATGACCACCTTAACGTGACAGAAAGTGACAGCGTCAAGCTGGCAATTGAGCTCTTTTCGAACACAACGGCCAGTGCAATAAGGCATTGCCATTCTCTGGGCTTGAACATTCATAAGGCATCCGAAACGGCAGACTTTATCACCTTGGTGAACGACTGGTTGGACGTGTTTAATGTAGAGCTGTCAACGTCCAACACAATCCCAACAAAACAGCCATTTGGCCAAAATTTAGAGGTTCAGCAAAACATATTAAGGGAGATGAGCCAAGTAATGTCGCAAATAATAGTACCAAACAGCAAGAAAGTTATGCCCTTCCAAAATGGAATTATTATTAGTAATAATTCGCTAGATGCACTGTTTTCGTATGTTAGGGATAGATATAATTTAAGTGATATAATTACTAGCCGGATCTCCCAGGACCAGCTAAATCATTTTTTTGGAGCAATGCGGGCCAAAGGTGCTTCGCATGACAACCCAACGCAGCTCGAATTCAAATTCCTGCTACGAAAGTACCTTATAAGTAACTATTTTTATTAAATGTTGTTTTTTTTATTGTGTCTTTTAACAATTATAACAATCAATGTTCTGTTGAGTCGATTAAGTGTCAACTATTTGAAACATTTATAAATTTACTTATTGAAGTCACCGCGGTTTCATTATTCAAAAAATCAACATCGTTGTAAATAACAATCGGCGATGCGAACCGGTTCGATAACCACTCATGCACATGTTGTTGTTGCATGCGTGAGAAAAGGTAAACAAAGCAACGCGATGTTTGTGAAAATATATCGATATTTTCTTGTAAAAGGCGAGTAAGATAAGCAACCCTGTCCGGTTTGCAGTGTTTTAGCGCTGTTTTCTGTTTGTTACTTTTTACTTAAGAAAATTTGTCGAAATGCCGTATGCAAATCAGCCATCTGTACAAATAACCGAACTGACCGACGATAATGTCAAGTTTGTGCTGGAGGATACCGAATTGAGCGTAGCGAACAGTCTGCGACGTGTTTTCATCGCCGAGACGCCGACACTGGCAATTGACTGGGTGCAGCTAGAGGCAAACTCAACAGTGCTTTCTGACGAATTTCTGGCTCATCGCATTGGTCTTATTCCCCTAATATCTGATGATGTGGTTGAGCGTTTACAGTACACTCGGGATTGTATTTGTCTGGACTTTTGCCCCGAGTGCAGCGTCGAGTTCACACTTGATGTGAAATGCAACGAAGAGCAGACTCGTCACGTTACTACGGCCGACCTGAAGTCTAGCAATACGAAGGTACTGCCGGTAACATCGCGTAATCAGAGTGAGGAGGACAATGAATACGGTGAGAGCACTGATGAGATATTGATAATCAAGTTGCGCAAAGGCCAGGAGCTAAAGTTGCGTGCTTATGCTAAGAAAGGCTTTGGCAAGGAGCACGCCAAATGGAATCCTACCGCCGGCGTATGCTTCGAATATGATCCAGATAACTCTATGCGCCACACTCTCTATCCCAAGCCAGACGAGTGGCCAAAAAGCGAGCATACCGAACTGGAGGATGATCAGTTCGAGGCGCAATACAATTGGGAAGCTAAGCCCAACAAGTTCTTCTTTAACGTGGAATCATCGGGTGCGTTAAAGCCAGAAAACATTGTCATAATGGGCGTTCAGGTGTTGAAGAACAAACTGTCCAATTTGCAAACACAACTCAGCCACGAGTCCCAGAATGATGCATTGGCGGTTTAAAAAGTGTATCCAAACACAACAAAACATGTTTATTTAGAATATAAAGTAAATGAAATCCTAATCCTTGAATAAGCTGTCTATGTTTATTCCCACGTTCTCCTTTTTCGCTTTAGTTGGAGCAGCTTTGTTTTGGTCACCCGCCTCCTGGAAATCAGAGAGCAGCGTGCTCTTAGGCTTTAAGGCTTCATCTTGCTCAATGGTAGATTCCGAGAGCAGAAGTTCTTCAGATGCTTCGTTGCGAGACTGTTGCCGCTGTTCCGCCAGCAAATCCAGGGCCGTGTCGTAGATACGTTGATCATCTAATGCTCCTTGAGTTTTCAGATTTTCATAGATTTGTATGAACTGCTGAGATTGTGTTGTACGCTTGTGATCATATAAGGAAATGGTTTCAGTAGGTTTATGTTCCTTATGCAGCTTGCTGAAAAATGATGTTTTCATTAATTTAGAGATCTTGTTCAGAAACTGGATTGAACTTACGCACGGACCACATCCTCAGCGTAAAATATTTTTCGCACTGGAATGTCAGGAGCTGGTCTGTCAAATCGTGGCTCCAGTTTGGGAGGAAATGCAGCATAGACATCATACCAAATGGGTTTATCCTCCGCTTTCATAGCACCACCTCGCAGCAGCCCTTGTACCCTGTGTAAAATTCATATTAGAACTTGATCTTAAATAAATCTGGTTTGACCCACCTTGTAAAGATGGTACCAATCTTTTCCAGTCTGCTCTGTGCCATAATTTAGCTCTTTTAATTAATAATTGTTTATAAATTATTACGACATGCGGATGAGTCTTTTGGGTATTTTCTTGCCACTCTTGGCGTTTCTGCGCCTAAAGTGGCGCTTTTTTAAGTGTGAAAATTGGCGATGATTTGAAAGATGAGAGAAGCGCGAAACTGATGAGCATAACATCGATATATTTGAAACAAAATATCGGTATTGGGTCAAACTGCAAAGCACCGATAATTTTTTGCGCACTGTTACTGTTACCACTTAAAAATTAAAAAGTGTGCCAAAAATATTTGTAAAATAGAGTCAATAGGCAAGAATAACGGCAATACATTGTTATAAATAATATTTAAACAATAAACATCAATATAGATACAGCAGTCATTTTTATAACGTATACCAGTGGCTCATTGGCAGGCGCTCTAAGCTAAAGATCAGATTAAAGCTGCTGATATACAAAAGCGTGATAAAGCCCATATGGACATATGGCATCCAACTTTGGGGAACCGCCAGCATGTCTAATCGCTTAACCATACAGCGGTTCCAAAATAAAACATTGCGCATGGTCTCAGCAGCCCACCCACTCCATGACAACAAGACCATCCATCAGGAACTGGCTATGCCCTGGGTGGCAGAAGAAATTGCCAAAATTAGCAAGAAGTACATCGAGAGGCTACACAACCACCCCAATCCGATGGCAATCAATCTGTTGATTAACAGCATGGCCACAAGAAGGCTAAAGAGAGCTCACCCCCTGGACCTCCCACTGGAAGGCGAATAAGACTCCAATACCCCCCACCCACCACCCAATTTCCCACCTTTATACCCCCCAAACCAACAGAGAACAATGAAATAAGCAATTGTCAATGTAAATTATAAAATTTAATTATTGTCCAATTCAGGACAGATTTTGAATAAATATATGACTGAAGAGAGAAAAAAAAAAAAAAAAATATTTATAACGTTAATAATCAAGTTATAAAAATTTGTATTGAATTTCGACTTTGGCGCTCTCTGTTAAATTAACATAACCGGGTGTAGACAAACATACTAAAATAGCCGCTAGATGGCGCTATAAAAATATGCAAAGAATAGCCGCCAGATGGCCGTACTAAAGCGCCAATTTAGGCACAAAAACGCCAAGTGTGTCAACCGTGATTTGCCAGTGCTAGAACGAAGGCAGAGCAAACGCAGTGCTAGAGTGCAATTCAAAAATCGTTATTTATGTGTGGAACAGGTGTATAAATTATAAATTTCGTCAAATCTACTAGTTATTAGTGTTATTGATGTAATTGCTCAATGGCAATAATGTTGCGCGTTGTCATAGCCATTCTGTGTGCGTGTACGTCTGATGTGTGTATGTGTGTGCGCGTTTAGTTTACGTTGATGTGTTTTTTTTTTGGGCTCTATCGGCATCCCAAAAAGGAAAAGCAAAAGCAGAAGCAATCAAGCAATTTAAGTTAATTAAAAAACGTTAGCTAAATTTTCGAGTGCGTTTACGACAATGAGTAATTATCATCCGCACGCGTCGTTGTCGCATCTGCAGCACCAGCTCCAGTTACAGAACCATCATCATCATCATCAACAACACCATCATAATCATCTTCTGCCGCCGCATTTACAGTTGACACAGGCACAGACGTCGACGTCAGCGTTAACGGCGACGCCGCCGCCCCAACAGCGACACAATAATACGCCCACAACCACCCAATGTCAGTCGACGTTGGCGTCGGCGTCGACGGGCGCTGCGGCTGCTGGCTCAATTTTGGTAGCGCAACCGCCGCAGCCACTGATAAGCAACTCGCTGGCCATACGCCAAGAGATACAACGCTTCGAGAGCGTCCATCCATCGATTTATGCTATTTACGATTTAATCGATTTGCTGCCCCTGCCGGACGCACAGATTGCCCAACAGATACGCGATCACGTCGTCTGCATTGAAGGTAAGTGCGTAAGAAAGGGAGAAAGGAAAGTGTTTGTATTATTATTGTTTTTGTCCATTGTGGTTTACTTTTGTTACCTGTGCCCGTGTGTGTGTGTGTGTGCGCGCTTTATGCTAATCTATGACCGAAAATCTAACCCCTGCAGTCTATTGAAAGTGTTGCCTCTCTCATTGTTGTTGTGATTGTGATTGTGTGTTCCTGTCCCTAAAGAAAGAGCCTCGTTTTTGTTTAAAACAAGCTTTTCGTCTTTGCTTTTGTCTGCACATGTGTGTGTGTGTGTGTGCGTGTGTGTGTGTGCGTGTGTGTGTGTCTGAAGCAGAGTTTGGGCTCATGTTTCAGTGCGTGACACGAACATCTGTGGCGATATGTGTGCACAAAAGATAAAGTAAACTAAATAAAAGTTATAAGGTTATAGAGGTATAAAAGTTATAGATAAATATAAGTTATAAAGTTATAGATGTTTATTACGTTTAATAGTCAAATTATTGGTCAAACTCGCCACGTTTATATATCGATTACTTGTCACGCTGCCATCTCTAGCGTGCAGCATGAAATTTGATGCTCTTCGGATCTGCCGCTTCTTCCTCTTCTTTCGTGGTAGAAGTGGCAAAAGCAAAAGCAAAACCAAAAGCCGAAACCGTTCACAAAAGTACAACAGAAAAAAAGAAGGAAAAACCGGTTGTAAAATGGTTTATTAGAAAATCTGACGACAACAACAGCAACAACAACAGCGCTAAAATGTAAACAAAATTTCCGACGGCCTTTGTTGTTGTTGTTGCTGCTGCTGTTGCTGTTGTTGTTGGCCGCGTTGTTGAACATGATTTTGTGTGCTTATCGGCAAACCAGATACAGATACCCAAATATAACTAACCCCAAAGCAACAGATACGTGTTGCAACAACAACAACAACAACAATACAACGCAGAGCAACAAAAAGAGTTATAAACGGTAATAAATATATTGTAAAGCGTTCTGCACGCGACTTTCTTATTGGCGCTGGAGGTGGAGGTTAGTGGAAACGAAATGGAATCGAATCGAATCGAATGGTGTCGAATTGAATCATGATGATGGATGGGGATGGGGCAAGCAGCGGTTCGTGTTCCAATTGCCATTTTAATGTAATCAAAAGTATTTCTCTCGCTCTTTTTGGCGCATAACGGTGCGGTCAATAAGGTCAAATAACTGTGCAAGCGAGTATGGGGCCAAAGCAGAATAGTAAAAAACACAAATAAAAAATTGGATGAGGCAACAACGAAATGGCAAGAAAATGAATTATAATTTGGCATAAACTATAATGTGAATCATCTATATAAATTGGGCTGCAAGTAAATTTAAAGTAAATTTATTATAATATATTTATCTAATACTAAATTCTGCTACTTATCTTAAATTATTTATTGAATATTTACATTACAAAAAGAAGCCTCAAACGTATTCACACCTTTGTTCCTGTTCAAGCTGAAACGTGTCTGTATTATTGAATTATATATAGATAAAAGAGCATTACTTAATTTCCATAAATTCTCCAGGTTCTATATGCGTAAGCTTCCACACACTCCAGCACTACAAACAAAAAGAAATCGATTTACATTATGTCAGATAATATCAGCATATGAATAGCATCATTATGGCCAACTCAATGAATGTGGAGTCCACTCTGCATTGTCGATTTGTTTATAGTAAAACACACGACAACAATAACAACAATAACACGAAAAAAAGCACAGGTAACAGACAAAAAACGAACAAATAAACAAACAGCCCTGGGCGGTAGCACATAGTAGTAGTTGGTAACAAATTTTCTCTCTTATCTGCAATACAGTGGCCCCCCATCAAAAATAAATTCGCAATTAGCTGGCAATAGACAGTGTTTGTTTTACCCTAAAGAAGTGAGAGACTAATCACTAATAGTTACGACATCGTTTAGTTCTTTATTATGCTAAATTACATGGAATTAACTCGAGTTTTATTTCAATTTGTTCATTTAATAGGGAATTAGAACAGAATTTCTTCACTTAAAAGTGTTTAACTTATTTTAATTTTTGCTTTACAAATTTTAAAATATTTTCTGATGCAGAAAATAATAATAATAATAAACAGAAATTTTTATAAAAAATAATCAATGTAAATTTAAAAAATAAAAAAAGAATATAAAAGAACAAATTTCTTCAATTATAGTAATTACATTAAACCTATTTCAATTTAGGCTTTAAAAATTTTAAAAGATTTTTTGATGCAGAAATAAGGAAAAATAGAAAATAATAATAGTAATAAACAGACATTTTTATTAAAAGTAATCAATGTAAATTAAAGGAATATAAAAGAACGAATTTCTTCAATTATAGTAAATGCATTAAACCTATTTAAATAAAGGCTTTAAAAATTTTAACAGATTTTCTGATGCAAATTTAAAGAAAAATATGAAGAAATTATAAACATGAATTGAAATTTTAATTAAATGTAATAAATGTAATTTAAAAGAATGCCAAAAGAATATAAAAGTCTGCGTAATTGGAAGCCTTTAGCGTAGTGTTGTCTACGAAATTGATTTATTTAAAATCAATTACTATAATAATACAATTATACTAAGTAGTATTTGATGTAGTTGAAGGAACTTATTTACAGCACAAATTCTATTCTATTCGTCTGTTGTTTATGACTGAATTTTAAACTAACTTTTGTTACTTCGCTTAACATTTAAATAGGTTTATAAAGCGCTCAAATGACTGACAGAGTTTGGAATAGTTTTATTAGCGTATTTGACAGTCGTCTTGTGGTGTACTTAATGCTCTCTTTTCTATTGTATAATCTCAGTTTGCGCTTATCGTATGTTTATTGCTCTTGGTATTGTACAATAATATTGATAAAGCGGATTTATTTCTTTAAACAAATTAATGCGAATACCATACGCATAACTGGCATATGTGGTTGTTGTTGCTGTTGTTGTTGTGGCATTCGGAAGTGGCAATTGTTGTTATGCGACACGCTCGAATGCTTGCAACATGCCATGTGTGTGTGTGTGTGTGGAAGCTATGGTTACTGTGCAAGAAGAAAAAGAGGGGGAGGGGACAGTAGCATGCTGATTTGAAATATCAACGAGCAGCGACACATGTGTGCAACAGCAGCGACAGAAGCTGCAACAGTTGTGGCAGCGACGTTAGCAGCGGTTTAGGCATGCGTGTCCGTTGTCTGGCTACCCTCCCCTGGCCCCTCAACGGTAGTGGTGGTAGCCTATGGCTTTATTTATATTTAGAAAAAATCGCATTCAAAATACCTTGTTGCACTTTGCTTAGCTAGGCTATTTACGTAGAAAATTGCACAATTTTTTAATGTCAACAAAAATAAGGCATAAAAGACAAGGGAAAATAAAAGAAGAGAATTTGCCTAGTGTGCAATTAACTCACCAAATTTGTACAGCATTTAAATTTCTGATGATTCATGAATTGCCAGAGAGCTATTGAGTTTTATCATACACTATTTTCCATGCCATAATTGGCAAACTGTGAGTGTGGGCAGAGACTGTGATGATGATGATATACCTCCGACACAGAGCCCTACTTATATGGCCTTAGTGCTATTGCTATTATTATTCTGGAAAGCGTTAATGAATTGCTGAAAATTCCTATATATATCCAGCACGATCTGAGCTGTGGTGCTAATGGATTAATCGAGTGCGTTCTCTTGTTGATTATTATGCTAGCAAATTGCCTCAATTATTTATATAAATGGGTTTATTGGAACTGAATTACATGCTTCGTTTTATATATTTAAACATATATATTTAAAGTATAACACATTTCTATTGAGAGTGCACATGTTAATGTTGTTGTTGTTTATTGTGGCTGCCTCTGTGTCTCCTTATCCATATACTCATCGACGCTGAGTTCCACAACCTGGCCACTCAGCCGGGCTATTTTCACGAAATATGTGGTAACATTTAGCAAAAAACTCTGTGCAATCTCCTTCAGTTTTTTATCGGTGAGCAGCGCTTCGTATTGGGCATTCGTTAGGCCCGTCTCCTCCTGTTTATTTAGCAATAGCGGAGACTTGCTGAACTGTGAATGAAGTGTGAGGCGAGAATACTGTATAAATAGATACGATAAATGGATAGACAGAGTGTAGCTAACCTGCTCGAATATGTTCAGCCACATGGCATCCTTCTTGTCCAGCTCCTTGACGGCTATGGCCTCGTTCAGTCGTGACACATAGAGTTCAATGTCACGTGCACGCTTCGTCTCTGGGGCCAGTTTAACTCGCACTCCGCTAAAATAGGAGATCTGTGCACGGAATAGCGCATCCAGCAAATTTATGGTCTCATTGTATGCCTCCTGTTCCAGCTGTTTCTGTGTTGGCTCCACAGTCGGCGCTGCCCACAGACACTGCAAGAAAAACAAACGTGTTTTTCACATTCGTGGAAAATAGAAAATACTAGTAGTAAACTCACCTGTGCTAGCAACAAGATTATTGCAAAATGTTTAGACAGCATTTTCGTTTTCTAAAGTGCGTCTTAAGCTTTCGATTGATTAATCTAAACTGAGCTGACATTAGGAATGAATCTAATCTATGGGATGTTTGGGGCAGGCTTATCAGGAGACTCGCTGAAGATTTCTACTTGACAGACAGAAATAAATCTAATAAAAATATTATACATACATAGCACAAATACTGAGAGAATAATCTTTGAGAGCTTGCTGGACTATGAGATACCGCTTGAACTTTAAAGTACTATTAGCAGAAATACTTGAAAGTATTAAAAGTTTATCATTTACCTAAATAAATATACAACACAAAATTTTAAAAGTATTTTGTGAATAGTTATTTAAATATTTTGCAAGCCGGCATACCCATTTCAATTGTTTTAATACATTGCAAAAATTATTAAAAAATCATCTAAACATCTATAATAAAATCACGCGAGCATAAAATGATTATAAAATGTTTACATTTTGCCAGACTATGAAATACCTCTTAACTGTTTCTTTTTTATACTCAAGATACATACATATTTATATATATTCATTTTCCGATAGTTAGCAGATATTTTAGCAATATTTAGGAAATATAATTGTTGGGAATTTTATTGAAAAATATTTATGAATTTAATGTATACAAATTTAAGGGTTCCCTTTTACTTTTCGCACTACAGCTGACTACAGATAACATTGTGCTGCTTTCATATTTTGAATATTCATCTCTCCTCATTCATATTTTTTTGTCTAACTGCGCCGTTTCTTTTTTGTAATTATTAACTAATTAAAGTAAATTTTTAGCACGTTTCTAGACTGGTTTCTGTAAGATTATTCAAGGTCACTGGTCTGATTAGCTCTGTCTGATAAGGTAATAAACTAATTGCTAATGGGGGGTATAATGATGTCTGCTGATTGTACCTGCAATGATTTGTATATTGACAGTTACATGTACGAAACGTAAATCAATACTTTATTTCAGTATTTTTTATATATTCTTCTTCTAGTAAATATTTGTATATACTTTATTGAAACGGGAACAGTCATTTCAGTAAAAGTAAATAGGTTTACTGCAGTCCAACCGGAACTGGTCTTCTGCCAATTGGAAGCCTGCCCAATGCGAAAAATATTGCATACTTTTGGGCTGCTATGTAAAAGCAATAGGTGGCGCTACTTGAAAGCAGACTGAATAAATATTGTTGCATACTTTTAGGCATGATATTTAAAATGATGACATTTTGTATAACAGCAAAGCTGTAGAGACAAAACTTATGGCAAGTTATCGAACTATATTACTGCTTATACTACTATATATAAATCCAATTCATAAAAACTCAATAGCCTGCGCCAACACAATCCATCGAAAATGCTATAATTTTGTTAATAGTTCGGGTGTACGATTAAAGCTAATCTAATCGATTAGATTAGCACATTTTACGATTGTTGTTTTCCTCTTGCCGACTTTTGAACAAAACACATCATGATTTTATTGCCAAAAAATAGCGAAAATTCTTAGGTTTATTTCTTTGTACATATGTACAATGCAGAAAGTGTTTTTCCTGTATATTTAGGAGCTACTTCCGCCGACTAGGTCTAGCAGATCCTGTAGCGTGCGATCTCCGATCATGTCATTGCAAATGGGCGTGGCAGTTTGATCGATCCAATCGGCTACCAATTCGGTATTCTCATTGACTGTAATATTGATGAATTCCTCAATAACTTCATTGAGCTTCTTGTTCATAATACGATACTTGGATAGGTTCTCGATCTGCGAGACAACATTGCCCACAACGATGTTAACCTGAATCTGCTTGATACGCAGACCACCACCAAGTAGTCCAGTTGAATATCTAACAACGCCAGAGATCACTACATCTTCCATGGCCAGGAAGGCACCACCATCGCGGGCCATTTGATAGCCAGCACCCACATCTGCCTTGTATTGGGTGGTCACATTCACACTGGGGAAGGTGAACTGATATTTGATGCGACTGAGCACCAGGTTAGCCTCCATAATGTCGATAATGAACTCGTTCAGTCCATGGATAACCACATTATCCACCTCGCCAGCGGCACGGATATCACCTGTGGCAAAGTTGAAGTCCTTGTGGCTAACCTTGAGAGGTGCCATCGGTGGTATGCCCAAGCCGGGGTAACCATCAACCATGCCCAGTTTCATTGACTCCAGTAAGTCACATATTATGCTGGACACAGAACGCTGTTGAGCTACGAAAGGTTATAATTAGATCTGCTCTATATATAAAGTAGTTAATCAGTTCTATTACCATCCAAACGTTCAGCCACTTGCGCACCCTGGCAGGCGGAGAGGGTTAAGATTATAGCGAATAGCGCAAAGGATTTCATTTTAAGCACGTTTCGACCTGAAGCACTGCGTCTAACTGAGCACTTGTGGCTGCAATCCATAGCTCTTATATAGCATTAGATAATCTATAGAAATTATAGATATTTATAGAGTACAGGGTGGTTAACAACTACACTGCAAGAAAACATATAGGAGTATGTGTCTTGGAAGTCGATTATCTAGGAATATTATATCACTAATAATATCAATATTATATACATTTGATGACTGAAATTCAGTTAAGAATATATTTATTTAGGACAGCGCTTTTTTGCAGTGTACCTTGAGCAATTTGCGATTTTTGATAATCTAATAAGCTAACACAGTTTCTGATTACCGTTGGCCATAAAAGAAAACCCCTAGAGCTTTATTGTGTGTTAAGCTTTTAAAACAGTAAAACAACTTTAAAACAAATCGAATGAGTTGGGCAATAATAGTAGTAATTCAATCTGCTTAGAGTCCCAGTAAATCAAATTCGTTTAAATGAAAAATTACATGTTTTATTTTTCGTTTAAAAATGGCTTTAATCAAAGTAGTATATCCACATCGAGGTTGGCTGTTTAACTTAGTCCAACTCTGGGGGAATACAGACCTCCTTCTCGCCACCCTCTCCATCACCGCCGGCAATGATATCGGAAATGCTGACATCTTCCAAAACGCTGTTGACCGCGGGCAGAGCAACTGTCTCAATGGTATCGGCAATCAGATTCTCATTCTCATTGATGGTGGTCTCAACGATCTCAGCGAGATACTCGTTCATCATCTCATTGATGTTACCATCGCCCAGCATACCCTCGATTTCGGATTCAACCTCACCCAGATGAGTGCGCACCTCCAGAGACTTGAGCTTCAGGTTGCCAGAGATAACACCGAGAGAGTATTTCAGTGTACCCCAGATGACCATATCCTTGATGGCGAATTTGGCATGGCCGGCACCGATTAGATTGATGGTGAAACCGTACTTCTTCAACAGCATCTCCAGGTCGTAGTTGGTGTCCACGTTGACATTCTTGAAGATGAACTTGTAGGTGACCTTGCTGGTTAGGGCATTGACCTTCATCTGATCGATATCGAAATCATTGAGACCGTTTAGACGGAAGTGATCAACGGAACCCTTCATTTTCAAGGCGCTAGTGTCGATGTTAATGTCTTTGTGATTGATCTTAAGGGGAGCAACTGGTGGGATTCCCATGCCGGGAAAACCGCAGGGCATCTGATCCCTTATACCCTCAATCATCTCTTCAACAGAGCTGGAAATCGAGTGCGTATCTAAACGTGGGGGTTTCGATCAAATTCAGATTGTAAAATAGTGTTGTTGTCCCTCCTTCCCCCTCTGGCTACTCACCGATGGGCTCGCCCACAGAGGCGGCATTTGCGAAGGCAACAAGTGCCAGTAGAGCCACGAAGCTTTTCATTGTCTTCCTCTTTTTGCTGACTATATAAACTGGACGTACTGCCACCAGTATTTATACTAATCGTCCAGCTCTATGGCCAGCTGCCTTTTATAGACCCCTACAGTGGTGGAGCTGCGATAAGCCTCAACGACCATTTTTTTTGTACTACTTTATTTTCTTTTGATAATTTTATTAACTGGGGCCACGCGATGTACGTCGATCGCTGTCTTATCTGAGAATTTCTGGACTATACTGAATGGCAATGCGAAAGACTCAATCAAGTTTTAATTAAGACCTTGTCAAGATTCAACATTTGACCGTAAAAATATGAAATCAAAACACCTGTGAAAAGTAAAACGAAATGATTAAATCAACAATAGAAAAAGGAAACGCATTCACTTTGTGGTTCGACAAAGTAAGAGTTAGTTAGTACACAAACATTAGCTTAATAAACTGTGAGCACGGGTTCAAAGTTTTGACTGCAATTTTAAAATAAAACCAAACTCATTTCCTTTGATCATTGATTATTCAGAAATAAATTTAATTATAAGCAGTATTTAGGAGGGATTATGACTAGTATAAGTAGCACTTCATATTGATTTACAATCGTATTTTGACCACTTGTAAATTAGGTTATTTATAGGATTTCCGTCTAGATGGATTAAATGCATTTATTACGTGGGGTAACCATTCTAAACGACTACAAAATGCGCTGCAGTGTTAAGGTTTTCAAATATAAAATTAATAAAAAAGAATCGATGGGTTTTTGAAAGAAGCTGTAGAGCTTTAGAATAAGCTCGCTTCTGCGTAGACCTTGAGATCCTTAGAGTGTGATATTTGTAAACTAAATAAATAAACTTTACAAATTTGAGTAATATGAGGAATTTTTCACCTAATATTACATATTTAATTCAAGAAATCAGTCTTTAAGAAGCAGGGAACCCGTATTAGAACCGAAACTCGAAAATAACCTTTTGAAATGAACTGAAAGTGATACCGGTAACGAATTTATAGTTTAGGTTCAGAACCGACATAAAGAACCTTTATATTTGAAACCGAATAGACCATATCAAAACCGAAATATTGTACCATCGTAACGGCATCGTTTCGGTATATAGAAATTTCGTAAACCTCTATTGAATTTTCATTTTGAATATTATGTTGACTGACCAATGTGTATTTCATTCAAATTATAAAATATGTTAGGTTAGAAGTGGTATCGATACGTACCGATAAACCGAAATTAAAGTCCAGGAACAGAGCTTAAACCGATAATTTTTTCCGAAGTTAGTATCCGTTCAACTCCTCGCTAAGAAGCAATCTCTATGCCACAACCTTTTGCTCATTACAAGCTTCAATACTTGGATGTTTATTTTGAATTTTAACTGAATTAAAAATGTGATTATTTAGATAAAAAAAGAGACCTTATATCTCTTGAATATCACTACTTATATAGCTCATACTACCCTTACTATTTACAAGTAGCGAACTGCTGCCCTTTGATTTGAAGAGCCTCAGTTACAAGCCTGTAATCTGTAATATAGTAAATCTTAAATAGTTAGCTATTTGTGCAGCTGTCGAGGAAGCCTCGTGACTTGTGCGAATGCACAGACCAAGAGGCCATTGGCTGCACTCTGTGGGGGATCGAGTAACACCTGCAAAGGTTTTTGTGACGCACAGTCAGTATGTGTTTTATTGCGTGGAATGTAGAACGTAGAATTTGACTACGTTAGAATGGCAAGTGGCAAATGTCTATGGAAATATAAATCATGGCGTTTGCGATTGAATTGGGCAATTGGTCAGATTAGGCCACTTAATTGGGCAGCTGAAACAATGAGCCACTTGTCGGGGACGGTGGAACAAGTGTTTTGCACTCCAATCTTATGCTTAATATAAACCCTATATATAACGATGAGGCGATTACCGTCGCACTAAATAATCTTGTTGAGAGCATGATATAAATTATGTTTGAAATTATCATCCTTTTGGCCAAGATAATGTCATGATAAGAGGGTGCCATAATGGGATTAAGAAACACTTAGGGAGCCTGCCTTCCACTCCCTGCCCATTACGAACTGTAGATCGGGGCCTATAAAAGGCGTTGGCAGGTTCCATAGAGCACGGCTATCGGAGTGTAACAATGAAAGCTATCGTATATGTTTTTGTGGCCCTTTTGGCCTATACCGCTGCCTATGAGGTAGAGCTCTTGACGGAGCAGGAGTGGGATAAGCTGGTCGAGCGTAATCGTAAGTTTTCGCATATTTTGGGCAGTCATAAATTACATTACAATTTATGTTAACCCCTCTGTCAGCCGTCCAACCCGATGAGTATGGCTTGATATTGAATGGACAGGCCAAGAAGGCGGTGAATAATCTGCTAGAGCAGATGCCTTGCGGATTTGAGGAGTACGGTATTCCCCCTCTAGCTCCCTACACCAATGCCGATCTTAACATTCATCTGGCCAAATCGGTGGTTGAGTAAGTTCGACTAGAGTTACTCGATTCGATCTGGGAAATTCAGTTTAACATATTCTTATGCAGTTCTCTGATGCAATTCCTTCGTTTCCGTTTCGATGGCTTGGACGAAATGGAGATTAAGAAGCTGAAGGTTAGCTACACCTTCAACAAGAAGGTCACCTACGATTTCAACTTTAAGAAACTGTCTGCCAGTGCTCATTACCTGAACACAGACACTCTGATCGATATGCTGAAGGAGTTGGGCTTGTCTGTCCAATATGAGGGCAGTGGACCAATGACATTCTCGCTGGAGAATCTTAGGATTAAGGGCTCCTTCAAATACAAGATGCCCTTCATGTTTGGCTCCATCAAGGTCTACAAATGGGACTGTGTGGTTTCACTTGGTGGTGTTAACTCAAACATCGGCGGTATTTTGGGTAACGGACGCATCAACGAGCGCATCAACGAGATTATCGATTATCAGATACCCGCCTTCATCAATGGAAACCAGAAGCAGATCAGTGCCAAGATTGAGGACTTTTGTGTGCCGTTTATCAACGAAAAACTGAAGGGTCATAAGATCTGGTATCTGTTCTCGCTGCTCGGCAGCTCCAACAAGAAGTGTAACCCCACACCAGCCCCCTGGTAAGCCATAAGATGATGGCCAAAAGTCACAAATAATGCTGTCAATAAAGCAGGTGTAGTGCGATTGCAACGATTTTGACTTTTAATTAGACCGATTGTCGCTATCTTCAGTGGTATTATCATTAGCCACCCCATGGCGTAGCCAGGTGTTATCGCCTCGCCGCGCGGCTATAAAAGGCGGCAATCGGGCGATTGGCCATTCAGTAGCTAGTTGAGGGTTTCCACTAGAATTTCATTCAACCATGCGTGTTCTAATTGTTTTGGCCAGCTTGTTGGCCGTCTGTGCCGCCAGCAGTTTGCCTCATCGCCAATTCCATTCGCTTTACCAGAAGCTGATGGAAGCCGCCGATGAGAATGGTGATGTTGAGATCATCAATGAGCCCGAAGAAGGTGTTGTTGGTGGTAAGCAGAGATAGACGGATGGACACTTTTCAGTTTTCACTTTTCCCCATGCTCATATTTGTATCTTCCCAGTTGCGCCACACGTTGTGTCGTGGCAGATCCGTCGTTATATCCGTAAGGGCCAAAAGCAAATGGTTTGCGGCTGGCCTCAGTATGGCATTCCCGTCTTGGCTCCACTGCGCATCACTAATGCTGATCTGAATCTGAAGCGCGGCATCTTTGAGACATTCAACCATGTGTTCCGCCTGAAGATCGCAGGTCTCGATGACTTCAAGATCAACAAGTTCAAACTGAACATGTTCTCCTCGAAGATCACATACGATTTCCTCTTCAGCAACATTGACACCACTGCTCAGAAGTACGATACTGATACCATCATCGATGCACTGCGTCAGCTGGGTCTCTCTGTGGAGTATGAGGGCGATGGTCACTTGATGTTCGATATGATCAATCTGCGTGTTGCTGGTACCATTAAATACAAGCTGCCTGTCTTGTGGGGATCTGCCAAGATTACGTCCATGAAGACAACCATTTCCATTGGCGCCGTTGAGTCCGATATTACCGGTTTCATGGGCAACGGCAACATCAACCGTGCCATCAATCGTCAGCTGGAGAACATTGTCGTTAAGGTCATCAATAACAATCAGGAGGCCATCTCCGATACCATTGAGGATACGGTTGTGCCACCCATCAACAAAATGCTCAAGGGCAAGGACTTCTGGACTCTGGTCGATCTGATCTTCTCCAGCAGCGACGATGAGAAGGAGGATGATCCCATTGTTGTCAACTGTGTGGCACCAGAGGATCCCTGGGTCGACTAAGCTCCATGTCTAGGTTGTAAACTGCTTCAATAAAGCTTTCATTAAATGAGTATTCTTCGCCAAGTCTTCATGTAGTCTACTTTCGGGCCGTTGATTATGTCACAAAGCATTTGCCATCTGTTTAGCTTTAACAACACCTGAGCTAATCCTATCTAATCGACGCGACAAACACTTGACTGGCCTAATCATTTTGTGACTTCCTAAATGGGAATTTAGTTTCGATTAGTTTCATTACCAAAGTCAACATGCGCAGCTCGTTCCTGATTCTAGTGGCTCTGCTCTGCTGCTCCTTGGGCTCGGGCACACTCTTCGATGATGAATTGCGTGAGCTCACTGAATTCCTACGCCTGCAGATGAGATGTGGCTATCCGGATCGTGGTATACCCGTCTTAGCTCCGGTTCAACTGGCTTACCAGGAGCTTGACATTCGCACGGATAGTCTGCGGTAAGAGAGGCATGAATTTCCGAGAGAATTCTTCTAATATTCCACCCTACAGTTGTCAGGGCAACTTAACGGATCTGTCTGTAGTGGGTCTGGATGGCTTCGAGTTTGCCAAACTGCAGTGGAGCAATATAAGGCACACCATCAAGTTCGATTTGAATTTTCCACATATTAAATTAAACAGCGCCAACTATAAGCTGGATCTATTGGGTCGTCTCTTTGGCGCAGATCTTAACATGTGGGGCGATGGCATCTTGAATCTGGAACTGATCAATCTACGTGCCTATGGAAGCTTCATCATACGCCCCTCTGGTCTTACTGAGGGTACACATATCGAGAGCTGGAAAGTGAACTGGGAGCTGGGTGAGGCACGCTCCCAGACAACCGGCATAATGGGCAATCGTTTCTATACGAAATTTGTTAATAGTATTATACAAGAGTTCCTAGAACTGCTGATCAACGATAATCCCCAGGAGGTGGCACAGTTCATGGAGCAACTGATAGTGCCGCCGATGAATGTGATATTGGAAAATATTGCCTGGTATGAGATTACGGCTATTATATTGGGCCTGGTCAAGGGCGTATTGCCGGTGGAGGCAATTTGTTAAACCAATGAAAATCTGTTAAAAATACAGGGAATTAAATTAAACAATAAAATGTGTAATTTTTTAAATTTAATAAAGCAAGAAGTGAAGTCTTAAAGTGTATTCAAATGCCACAACTATTTGTATATTTAATATATTTAATTTTTAAAAAAACAACCGAAGTTTTCTTGCGGGAATTCAAGTGTCCTAAATGACACAATTATTTGCATAAACTCACATTGATTCTTACAATTTAATATAAATTTTAATAGTAACAATTATTAGTAACAATTTCTAATAAAATTCAATGTGTTCTCATTTCAGGTAAGCCACGATAAGATATGAAATCTATGAACAAACTCTGCCTAAAAGTAAGTACAGAATTAACGCTGAATAAATGCTGAAAAAATATAGCAATTTATTGCCTTCAGTATAAGAACTCTATAACGCTCTAATCGTTTCTACCATAAATTATGGTCATCATATGAAACCAGGAGGTTAGACAAAAAATAGAAACCAAATCATATAATCGGATTTGAGTGTCATAGAGCAGAGAGAGGGAGGGGAGGGGGGAGCTGAGGTCACCAGCGGGATATCTCAATTCATATTGGCCTGAACTATGCTGCTCTCGACTAGAGCAAAGACGGAGCGAGCTCACACAGCAGGACACCAACGGGTGGTCCTTTGGTTTAACACTTCCTCGGCCACAGATTTCAGATTTTGCACTGCGGCATTTGAAACACAACCAGCAGATGTATTTTTTCCTCTTCTTTTTAATCTTTGGCATAATGACATTATTTGTTGTTAATTAGTGCAAAACGCAGCTTGGATTTTGGATTTTTAAGCGCTTAGTGTTTGTCGGTTTTTGTGTTCAAAAACACATTTGAGAATTCGATTTGGCTCATTTCATTTGCAATTTATGAGTCCTCTGACTGGGTCGCCTTATAGCGAAAGGTGTACTTGAGTCTGTCATAATGGAACGCTCTCGACCAAATGTCCTTTGAATAGCGTACGTGCTCTGTCTGCTCGGCCATCCTGCGGTGTCTCCTTTTGTCCACAAACAAAGTTTTACGATCTAACGAACAGCCTGGCGATTGTGTTTGGCCTTTTCTTCTACTGACTCTCCATTGGTCCTTGTGCTCATTCAGCGAGCCTTGAGCGTATTTTGTACTAGTTGCTTGGCAAGCAAAAAGTTTCTTTTTCCCTTTACGGTTTTCCTATTTTTCTTTTCATTGTCCATTTGTTGACATTTACGATGCAATTTTGCCAAAAGCCTTTATATCATTAGAAACTCGCTCAATACTTTCGCTTTTATTTCGAGGACCCCCCAGTCTGGTCTATTCTATGCTCTTTGTGGCCTAGTTTGATTAGCCTCGATTTGTGTGTTTGTGCCACAAATTGCCTGGGCAGGCTGCATACTTGATATGCATAGAGGTACGTGGGCATTTTAGCACTCTGCTGCAGTTTGCAAAACTATTATAGAGCATTGAGAACTCTGATCTTACACTGGGACAAGCGAATCAAGTAAGAGTACGTGAGAAATTGTATAACGAATTGTATAATGATATAATAAGTATACTAAAATTTCATAAATTAATGTCTTAATATGTTTAAATATATACAAAGTTTATTATTGTTTTAGCAGAAAATAAAACAAGCCATTTAGCTTATACATTTTTAAAGATGAAAGAAATGAATCAGTTAATACCAATTGAATATAAGTTTTCTGGATTTGTTCTCTAAAATATATATTATTATAGTATATATATATTATATTATAGTAGATCATTTCAAAATTGTTTTATCTTTTTAAAATGCTTATTTTTATTATATCAAGTCTATTTAATGTTTCCTTTTATCTTTTAGTTATTTGTACATTAATTCCGATACTAGTCGAGTCCCACACCAAGGTCCTTTTGATAATTAAAAGATCTATCATAAAACAGCTTACTTCAGAAGAATTTTTGTATATTTGAAAGAATGTTTTGTTAAGATTGCTCTACCTTATTTCAAGCTAAAATGTCTTAGTTTAACATAGATTTTTCTTTTCTCAGTGTACCTATGGTACAGTTAGTGAGAAGCAAAAAGAATGCAGTTTAAATTGCCCTGCAGTTGTTTATGCCAAGCATTTAGCATGCTTCAGCTCTTAGGCCTAAACAAACCTCAAGTTAATTGAAAACTTTGTACGACAAGTTTGAGCTCCTTTGCATGGAAGGCTAAAACAAAAAGCCGTAAATATTTGCAGGCAAAACGTACTTGTTGCTGTTCAGGATACTTTGAGTGAACTAATGCCTGTCTATAGGAGAAATCCTTGGGCTTAAAAGCTAACATAAGACTTGTGCAAGGGTTTCGCATGGCGAATAATTTATAAATTTATGTACAGCGAAAATTAAGATTCATTAAAGTGGGTTATTAACAATGGAGTACTATGTACACATAAATCAAGGAAAAGAAAAGAAAAGGCTGAGGATGAGGATGAGGATGAGTACGAGCTGTGCATATGGCGGCTGCTTGTCAGTGTTCCTTGTATGTATTTTTATTATTTATTTAAAGCTGTGCTGGTATCCTTGTTGCGCATTAAATGAGTTTTAATTTGAGACGTAGTAACAGCAGCGCTCCTCGAGGGCAATTGTATGCGGCAAGTCAACGGTGAAAGGATGCAGAATGAGTGCGAGGCAGAGCTACTGTAACTGTAACTGAGCCGCGCAATTTTCTTTCATTTTCATTTTATGTTTTTTATATTTGGGCCCAATAGGTGCGTTGTCCTGTAAAATGAACAGTAGAGCGAAAAGGATGCGCGAAATGGTAGCGGATGCTGTTCTTCTTGCCTTCTGTTGTTTTCAATTAACATTGACATGTGTCTCCTCTCCGCTCCCTTTCGCCTCGAGTTTACCTTCTTTTCTTCTTTTCTTCTTTTCTGTTACTCCTTCCTCACACAAATTAGTTTCATGCGACAAGTCAAGCTGAAAATTGCGCATTTCGTAGCGAGAGGTATAGAAAGGGCAGAGGGAAACTGTGGAAAACTTACGCCTAACAGGATTACACTTTCTATTTGCCACATGTGTCTCGATATCCCTGCGCCACTTGCATGACATAAAAATCTAACAGTTCAGTTTTTTACTAGAGCAGAGAAGCAGCTGAAATGTTTTTTGATTGAGCTGCGATTCCACATCAATCAATTTGCTGCTCTGTTGCTCGTTTTAATTGGGAATTACTTGAATTAAGCACGTTGCAATGCGCCAGTCGAGTGTGCGCTGTCTAAGAAATGTTGAGCAGTTTGTTTGCATTTAGTAATTTAATATTTGTTATAAGAATTTCAACTTTAAATTCAATTGAATTCATTTACACTCTTTGTTACTTATTAGGATTCTTTACTCATTGATTTGCTGTGCCCAGTTACAGATCGTTAAGCCCATAAAATCCAAACAAATGCCACTAATTAAACATAAAGTTAACAAAAAACTCCGACAATTGCCATTGATGTGTCGAGGCTCTACTGCTCCTGATCTCACAACCCGTAACCCCTTAACCCTATGCAGATGCCTCTGGGCAAACAATGGCGCTGTAAAGGGTTAAAGGTGTAAACATTTGACAAAAGTGTCACATCAAATCGTAGCCAAAATAAAGGCAGAATCTTAAGACAGCTGCTGCTGCTGCTGTTGGCTAAAGGATAACATACAGGACACACACACACATGTCTTTTGTCATGCTAATGGACACTGGAATCTCTGCCCCATGCCTTTCGCAAGTGTATGGCCTATAAGTCTGGTTTGACATCTGTCAAAGGTCCGTAATAAGTCATATATGGAATATTTGGTTTTGGGCAAGGATTAACGGTATGATTGAACCATTGATTGATTGATTGATTGCTGGCAGTCTGCTGTGGGTTCGTTAGTAGATTTACCAGCAGATGTATGTGAGGAAAGTATGCCGTTAAACTGAAAAATATTAATAAATATAGCACTATTTTTATCTTAATTAATATTTACAATTATTTCTCGCATGAATCATTTCCCATATCATATTTCACAATTTTATCTGGTCCATACCCCAGCTCAAAATAATTCATCAAAATTATGTCAAATCATGCTAGCGGCTGCTACAAAAAAACGAAAACAAAACCCAAAATTCCACAGAAGTTAAAAAAATAAAAAAAGGAAGGTAGGAAAACTGGGAAAATGCTAATGAAAATCAATGCAAAAGTGACTTCAATTTTCATTGGTTGCCGGCGATAAACCGCCAAGACAGACGTGCAGAGATTCCTCTACAGAGGGCGCAGGCGCAGCTGCTCCGGCATGAAGCTGTCATGTTTTTGGGCAAACAACAACAAGCCAGACTGACGGACTGTCAGACAGACCGACAGACAGATAGACAGACAACAATTACAGTTTTCCTCAAACTGCAACATCATTCGTTTTCCTTTTGCCGTGTGCTCATCATATTTTTCCTACAGACTGATTTGCATTTTTAATCTCATAAGGATGCTGTCCTATGCTCCGACATTGTCCTTGTGGTTGCTCAAGCTGCAAACTCTAGACACCAGAAAAAAAATGTCAAAAAAAAACGAAAGAAAAAAATGAGAGTCTTCCCCCTCTGCTAGTGATCTACATATGTTTAATCCGGGATTTGTAACACGGCTGAGACAACCCTCACCTAGCTGTCTGTCTGTCTGCCCGTCCATGTGTCTGGGTGTCCTTCTTCCTACCCAGAGACAGGCTGTCTGTTACGCTTGAATAATTGCTGTAATTAAAGTTCCTTTTAGCTTTTCGTGTTCAAGGCTTACCAGTCACAAAATTTCAATGTTTTTGTTGATCCCATATGCCACGTAGATTGTCATCAATGATTTCCATAATGAACTGAGAATGAATTGCTAGAAACTATGTTGTATATTCTGAAATAATAATCCAACTGGCGTGATTTAATTATGTTGAGAAAGAAAAGCAATGATAAGCATCGAAAGAGTTGAAAAAAGTGTTGTAAGAGTTAAGATCACTCAAACATAATAATTAGCAGTGTGGTATAACAGTTTAATAGGAGTAGTATATGCTGTATATAATATAGATAAAACATATAAATTGTAGATACATAATACATTATTTTCAAGAGGTTTAATTTGCCTAGTTAGTGTCGGAGTTCAGTTATTATAAATAGGCAGAAGTATTACTGATTGAAGCTCATGTCTAGGCGAGTTGAGTTAATTTAATTTCAATAAAATTGAAATAAATGTTAATAATAGTCAACTGTATCTTCTTAGCACATCTTCGTTTAGTTCTTCCCCCTACATTCCCATCATTTCACAGTTGTCTGATTTGCGGTTCTTGAGGTTGTCTTATCTTGTAGTTTGAACTTGGTTCCATCGCCTGACTGAACTTTAAGCAGTTTTGTATGATTGCCGGGTAGCGCCTCCTTATCGGATCCGTTTAGGGGTTCTGTTGCAGCAGACAAGACAATAACAATAACAAGAATAGTTGCAGTAATCGATCTCCTTTTGTCTGTGCGTAGGGAAGACATAACATCAAACTGAAATAAATCATAGCAAAAAAATGAAACTGTATGAGTTCAATGTCAAATTATGTGAAAGTAATTTTTTAGATGAGAGCACAGAGATAAAGAATTTAACAAAAAACGACCTAAAAACTGCTCCAGAAGACAAAAGAAAAGTAAGTTAAAGAAACTGCATCATTGTCATTTTGTGATGTCATCAAAACTCAATCAATTTGCGGTTGAGAAAAAGATGAGAGATGAGAGCTGAAAAGTTGTATGCCTGCCTATAATTTATTTGTAACGGTTCATTGCGTATTTTGCTGCACTTGAGTGCAACATGTCCTGGCCGCAGGACATCATTAATCATGCCCCTAGAAGGAAGCTGCTGCTAATGATGACTGCACATTTTTGCCAAGTAATGAATGGAGTGCTCAGTGTGTTTCTCGGGCATACAGTTGTATTACATCAGGATAACCGCAGAGTGCTGGTCAATGGATTGAACTTTGCCCAAGAGAGAGAGACAGTTCAACACTTTGAAGTGAGCTGACATTTCGTTTTTCATTAATCATTCGAGGCCTAGTTCTCATTAGTGATATTTTTGGGTTATTTAATGTGAATCTATTGTTGAAATCGGTAAGTGAATGTGTGAGTGTGTGAGATTTGAGTTGGGGAAATGGTTAAGAGAAAACCCTCAAAAAGTAGAGCAATATTAATATAGTTCTCTTCTTCATATTTAATGCTTATCATACACATACTCCAGCTAATGTTGTGTTCATAATTTCTGCCATTTTTTGAGTAGCCAAAATCCTATAAAACCTCAGCCAGCATTCACACACTGTAGCTGAACCCAATCTAAACAAAACATGGAGGAAAACAATTTCAAAAAAGAAAACAGAACTGAGACAGATTTCTAAATTGACAAACCCCAAACCCCGCACAGATCTAGGCTACTTACTGTGTGTGCCAATACCTAATATAGTTAATCCTTGCACTGCATAAAATTGCAAAAGGATTGCCGCAAAAAGGAAAGAGCGTCCGGAACAAGCCTGCGAATTTGTCAAAGAGTTGTGCAAACACCAAAAAAAGGAGAAGGTTGCGAAAAGGAAAACAAGAACGGGATCAGAAAATCGAATGCAATCAAAATTAAAGCGCTTTAGCTGTGACAACAGCAGGACGACAACAATCCTTTAAGGATTTTTTTCCTTTGCTCTCCGACACACAAAGGTTCCATGTCCTGCCGCGGCAACTTAAGCGAATTAACAAAAAAGTTTTGCTTCAAGGAACGTTTGCTATTGATTTAGGTTGCCAAGTGCCAGGCTGTTCATGTCTCCTGCTGTGTTCTAGGGCACAAAAAACATACAAGAGACAAGGAGCAGGGGGCAGTAGGCAGGGGCAGAGGTAGAGGTAGAGCCGAAATACACAAACAAAAACAAAAATAAACGCGACACTCAAAGCGTTTAACTTTGGCTTAAGTGTTTGTTGCCAGGACGTGCCCCGGGAGGCGTCAGCTCCTTAACCCTTGCTTTTTACCTGACACAAAAAACAAAAAACACAAATACAAATACGAAACTCAGGACAGTTCCAGTGCAAGTTCCAGATTCTGTCCGTTGCATTTTCTGGCAACCGCAGTACCGAATAAAAAATCCTTCCAAGTGTCATCGACACTTGTGCAATGCCTGTCTTAGGGTTGTGTCTTTCCTTCTCCCCACTGCCTTTCCTTTCCCCATTCCCTCACCAAGCAAAAAAGGATGCGAGTCGTGTAGGCACCAAATGTGTCGCTTAAGTGCTAATAATTGTGCCCTCGCACAGTTGGCGGTCCACCAGAAGGTTCAGGCTTCAGGTTTACCAAAGTGGAACTGTGGAACTGCGGAACCTGCCTGCGGGATATGCCAAGAGGTTTCTGCAGTAGATTATGACAACAACAAGCTTCGTTTATCGAAATTCAAGGGCGTTACTCTCAGCTGGTGAAGATGATAGATTTTCTTAATTTGATGTTAGATTTACATAAACATCTACAAACAGGTCAAAATACAGGAAATACCGGGTGGATAATGTGAGGGTATGGCTAGAGCTATCAAAATGCAGTTTATGTGAGTGTGGGAAATGCGCAATTAATATTGAAAATTTAAATAAAAAAGGAAAACAATTACGTATGTAATATCCAATAATTATTCTAGTGTAGGAAATAAGCAATTAATATTTAAAATTTAAATAATAAATGTAAAGAATTATGTATGTAATACCCAATAATTATGAAATAAGTGAGGATAAGCAGTAGAGTCTTTCGCTCTAGACAGTCTGTTCAACATCTTTATCGAATATATGTCAATATCTATATTCTTATATCGAAACTATTCACATCAATTATCTATTTGTTATAGCAATCATAAATACTTGAACTACTTTACAGAATTGAATATATAGCTTTATTTTCTTGAAAGAAATTTAAATTTAGTTTATGAAATGCAAATCGAATTCCCAAGCTACAAGTATGTTTGTCAGCTGTTATATATATCTTTTAAACTGCTTCTAAAGCTGTATTCTTTACTATATACTCTATAACTATATACTTATTACATTTGCAAATTTACTTAAACCCAGCTATAGTTAAATATATTTTCTAAGTGAGTTCAGTTTCTAAATCTCTTAAGTCCCGTTCTGCTAAACTCTCGCAATCCCAACGTGCTGGCATTTTTGCGTTCCTTTTAGAATTCGCATAGGGATTGTGTTCCTTAAGATTTGAGACTGTTTGACATTGACATAATGTCAGTTTTTGCGGATTTATCGTCAGTTGGGGTTGGGTTTTGCTACCTGCCGAATGGGCTCAGTTTCAGCAGATTCATTCATTGACTTGCGTGGAAATTCCAGCACGGTTCTTGGCCTTTTTAGTTCTGGTTGATCCTCTGTGGCAAGGGGAATCCTTTTAGGCATTGCTTTCGCAAGTAATTAGTTTGGCTGTCAACGATTTTGGTCTGTGGCAGAGCTAAAAGGATTTGCCAACACCTGCGCACACATTGCCCAAACAGCATGATGGACTTTTGGGCCTACGACATCCTGAATATTCCTACAGAAGTCACGCGCCTTCCCTACGGCAATCTATCAGCACGATTTCTTTGTGGTTGTTGTATATAGTATCTTTTTTTTTTTGCTTGTTTGTGTTTTTGTATCTTCCTCGGAAATGGGTTTCAACCTAGTTTGATGAAATGTTTGCGACGTTGTCGCCGTTTGCTGTTGGCCCAAATGAAAAATTGCATGAGCTGCTGCCTGTTTACGTATCATTTCAGAGCACTACACTGAGCGAAAAAAGTACAAACTTATAGCATTTATTTGTAGCTGTATTATTCGATGCATCAGGCGATTAGCGACCAAGCTTCATTGTTCTTTTAAGTTGCCTAAAAGCAGCAGCTTATAGCTCAACTTTTTTTCACAGTGTACACTACTCTGTTTCTTATTAAAAGGATGACAGACAACGACAACGGCAACGGCAGCATCTACTAAATGAGTTTTGCTCTACATTGATGAGGCTGCAGTGTTACAATTTCTGCTGCATTTACCGTGTGTCCTCAATGTCCTTAATGTCCTATATGCCGCCATGAATATGTCCTGCCGCCTGGTATTGTGTGGCAAAGTGGGACGACGGTTTGTTTTTGCAAAAGCTGTCAGAGCCCATTGAATCCAACTGACAATGACAACAGCTCCTCAACAGACTGTGTAGGTACTGACTGCTACCTCCTCCTACTCCGGCACCTATTCCATCTTCTGTCATCCTCTGACGGCAGACAAATTAGCTTAAATGAGTGGGTTCCTCTTTGGCTCCTTTATGTGAGTGTGCACACTCCCTCATTGATTTACGAGTGTGTCAAGAAATGTCTTTAAAATTCCAGTGAATACTCATATCACAGCTGTTGGCACAAATTCTTAATAGAATTCCTTACTCCGATTAACTGTGATGCGTTACACTTCGTAATTGATGCTGATACGTTCTACAATCCATGAAAATTGACAAATTAAATTATTTATAGAGTGTAGCTAATGTTAAGTTGCATGGATTTAGTGTAAAAGTTATGCGACAATAGCTAAGGTACAGTTTGACGGCATTTATGTTATCTCATCTGAAGATCTCGTCTGGGTAAAAACAGTACTCCTGAACTACTGAACTGTATGGTGTGATAGTACATAACTGTTATCTCATCTGAAGATCTTGACTAGACTAAAACAGATGTTAAGGAGACAGTATGGCATGATAGTATACAACTGTCTGCTGATCAATGGAATAGAGTTATCAAATTTCAATTTATTAAACTGAAGATAATAGATAAGAAATGTTGGAAATAATTGAATGAATCAAAACAAATTAAAATTAAAACAGTAATTATTCGCATGGATACTAATGCATATAATATTTGGTAACCATGAGCACCTGGGCACTTTTAAAGACCAGCTGATGATAAGATATAGCACATAGACTGTGCTAAGTAAGTGAGAAGGAATTAATGAATCGATAGAGTTAGAGACTACGAATTTATGAATGAGTGATACCAAATTGAAGAAAAGATATCTCTGTTTATCTATTCATTCAAAACTTAGAATAAACGATACTTTTGCTCGACTCTCAATTCCTACTGACGTTACTTTACTTAGCAAGATTCCAACTCTATTTCCCTACATAATTTCCATATGAAAACTAATTTCCTGTGCCAACCCATTAGCTGCGGCAATTAGCCCAATTATTTGCAGTTATATGACTTAATTTTGTGGCATCAAAGATGCAATCTGCCTCATGAGGTAAGACTATAGTTCTCTGGCTACACGTGATTTCCAGTTAATTTCCTTGGACGAGCTGTATAATTGGCAAATGCCTGACAATTAGCTGCAGTTACAGTTTGGTCAGGACAATGACCGTTAACACACGCACACATACAGACACTTAGATATATATGTATGTATATGGACTGTATGCATAACTGTAGACAAGACTCTGGGTATGCATGCACATTTAGCACGCTCAAGTTTTGCAGCCCTTGAAGTTGCTGCGGCACATGTCCTGCCACACGACATAGCAACTCAGCTGGCCAAGGACTTTTGGCCTGGCCTGGTTGTTGCGTGTCGAATGTTGGACCGCTAACAAAGCTGCCACCTACCGTGCCACCATGCTGCAGTGCAATTGTTTAGTGCATGTCCTGTGCGTGTGTGTGAGTGTGTGTGTGCCGCATGAGGCACCGACACGCGTCATATTTTAATTATGACAGCCGGTCGACTGGGCTTCTGTTGAGCGGTCAGTAAGTCAGTCTGTCTGTCGGTCTGTCTGTCATTCAGTCAGTCAGTCTGTCCGTTGCAGCAACAACCCCTTAACGCGTGTGTTCGCTGTAATGACCAACAACAGGAAACAGGATATGCCACAGCAACAGTAGCAGCAGCAGCAGCAGCATCGGAACTCTCACCTTTTGTTGACAGATTAGTGGCGCGTTCATAAACATGACATTTTTATTTGACACTTTGATTGTCCTAAGCTCATCATAATTTTGTTGGGCTGTGGGCCAAAGCTAACACTTTTATGCATTAGGCACGTAGCAGCCTTTAGTTCGTTTTATTTTATTATTTATACCCTATGCTAACGTTAGGTAGGTCATGATTGAGTACTGAAAAGCATAGCAGAAGAAAATTTAAAAAGAAAATTTAATGATATTTTATTGTCTACATTATTATTAGTCTCTTTTGAATTCAAGATTTTTCTCATTTATTTTATAATCTATATAATTAATATTATCTTTTTTAATTGAAGATTTTTTTCAATTTATTTTATATTTATTTTGAATATTAAATTTTGTATATTTCTATTTAAATAATTGCATTATAGTGTATTAAAACATACTATAGTTGAATTAGTAGGAGTTGTATAGGAGTAGTAGATTATATGTTAAAGTACATATATTATAGGTCCTTTATCGTTCACCTAGACCCCTACAGGGTATCTGCTTGCTCGACTACTCTCACTCCACTCCAGTTGATGTTCTATTTTAAGCATAATTCGCGAATCGCACGCTAAACAAACTCGAACTAATGAGTGCACTCACTGCATACCTCAAGCCGTACTCCATTTGTACGGAATACGGAAATTTGCCAATTATGCGGGCTATGCAAAAAGAGGAAACTAGCGAACAGAAATAGAAGAACGAACGCAAAATTAATAATAATAAAAAAGTCAAGGTGCAGTGCAGCAAAATAGCGCGGCACTTGACGCTCAAATAGGGGAGCGTAGCCTGGAGGAGGATAGAGGCTGGGAGAGGCAGAGTAGGGGGAAGGGAAGGAGGGTTGACTGCACAAATGGCCAAGCAGCGGGCAGTCTGTCTATCACACTCTCCTCTGTATTAGTGTGTGTGTGTGTGTGTCGCGTGTTCACTTTAATTTCATTACACTGCATTTTTGCTCATTACAATGCTCGCATTTTAATGAACTCCCCTAGTAGCTACCCCCGCCCCTACTCTGCACTACCCCCTCCCCTGTTGCACTATGCTGCACGCTCGCGTATCCTGTGGCAGGATTTTTGCGACGCGCAGGCGCAGACAGTTTAAGTGCAGTTTTTCTTATTAGGGTTGCAACATAGCGTAGGGTTGCCCCCTGCTTCCTGTGTGACTAACTGCCACCGTTTGACCAACGGTCAACTGCTGAAATCCTTCGTCCTGCTTACTATTATCGTTGTTGTTGTGCTGCATTCGACTTTTTAAGCTTTTTTTATAGAACCCTTCGTTATAGGGAGACGGGGGTTGTTACTACCCCCCTGCTTGATTGATCTCTCAACTGACCGTTGAGTGTCGGCGGCTGCACTTAATGCTTGTGCTTAGCACAGGATGTAATGTCATTTGTCAATATGTCATTTGACATTTTTATTATGATTATTACTTGGAAATGATTTGATCTGCAAAGTGCAGCTAATGCTAGACCAAAGCAACACTTACAGCTGGTGTTCTAATGAGTGGAATAAGGTCTTTTATGAGCAGCAAAAAATAAAACTAAAATTAAATATAACCTAACTGTATTTTTGAGTAAGAAATATTAGAGAGAAACCCATTGAATCGTTTCATAAAATTATATTGAATGACTACCTCAATTCATTCCAGTTTATAAGTCAAACAAACTCTTTAGAGGTTAGAAAACGACCTAAATTTAGAAGTCTGTTTAAAAACTATTGCCATATCAAACTGATAACTAGAATTATAAATTACAATAAGAGAGCTTGGAGTTTTAATCCCATAACTTGTCCAATTATACGCTTTGGCTTATGGATTATTATGATGACCATATAATGTAGTGCGGAGTACCCTTACTAAGCACTACTAAGCTGGGTTCATCATTTCCCATTTCCCATTTGGTATGCTGCCCCAGACTCACACAACATTATCATGCTTAAGCACATTTATGGGCTGCTGTTATTATTATAACTACACCAGCAAAAACGAAGAATAATAAATGTTATGGGGTATATATGGTATATGTGTTCAACAACAACAATTAGTTTGCATAATGTCTACAGTTGACTAAGCCAGCAGCACGCGTCTGGGTGAGGTGGGCAGGGGGAAGTGGGAAAGGTCTCTATCTATCGGATCTGTGCGTGGAAATGAGAGTGTGGTCAACGGCAGCTGTAATAACCCAAAACATGAGCATAACCATGATATCTAACAACTTTTTTCATCACTTAGCGAGGATAGAGCATGGACAGACAGACAGACGCATCATCACACATCACATCACAATGATGCGATGCTTTAATCCAGCAGCTGTCCGACCCAAATAAATATTATATACAGCAAAACCCACACCCCATCCCAAGCAAACACTTTGAAGTAGGTGCCGTTTATGCAAACATGACTGGGAAATGGGAAATGTGGATAATGGAAAAGCGGAAAAGTGGACTCGCCACTCGCCGTGGACCAGCAACAGCAACGGAAGCTGCTCTCTCTGCTGTCTGTTAAATGGTTTCCTTTAGCTTCCAACAAAAATATATTTCATAACATCAAGATATGAGCTTTGTATTATCTGATATCCTTCTGCCCGTCCTCCTCCCCGAGGCCATGTCCTGGCACTTTTGGACTAAGCCAAAAAACGCGAGCTGCATACTTAATTCCATTCGGCAGCCAAATGGGCCAACCACCAACCCCTTTGATGCGCTCGAATTGGGAAAATCTATTACACCCTTTCCCGGCGGCCCACTAATGAGCACACTTGAGCAAGTCGAGCGAATCCTGCAGTCAATTTTTCCAGTATTGTATTTGCTTAGCACCGCTAATGAAGTGCGTTTTCCTCATCTGTCTGTTGTCCTGCTGCAGGACATGTGCATTGTGCGCGTCCGTCTGTCCATCAAATCACAAATACGACAACAGCAACAACAACAACATCAAACTGTTGAAAGGAGTAGGTAGAGTGAGAGTGTGGAAAGCTAACGAATACTGTATACCCTATGTGAGCTAAAGGGGAAGAAAGAAGATTTATGCTAAGTGACAAATATTAGATAGGGGCAATACTTGAAGTAGTACAAAGACATTATTTTAGTAAGCTACATTTAAATTAAAAGAGTGAAAAAGTTGTGAATATAAAGGCGCAGTTCGAAAGCTGTTGATAGAACAGCGAGTAAGCAAGTGCCCTTTGACAATTTTTATATTAATTTTATTACTTTTTATCAATATTTATTATTCAAATTAAATACACAATATCTAATGCTAAACTCAGCTCAGTAAGACAGTGCCATAAAGATTCAATTGAAGCTGTTCAGCATTGATTATATTAACACTGAATTCGAACAGGTTTATTCCTTTGGTATATGCATATTGCACATCTACAAAAACTCAGCAAACCACCTTGTGGTTTTTTAAGTACAGAATCTAGATACATTGTATACACTGTAGAAATCCAAATATAGATATAGAGCATTTTACATATATCATACACATATTATAAACTATTTTAATCGAAGTATAATCAGCTTTGTCTTAGTTATAGTTATAGTTAGTTATATATAACTAAGTTACATATTCTATATCCATACCCACATACCCTTTATTACAGAGTATTTGCATTGCTGTTTACCGCGCGGGGGTTGTCCAACAATGGGCTATATTATAATGCCAACCCGTTTTCGGCTGTCGGGCTGGCTTAACTGGTAACCAACCAAAAAAAAAACTCTATTGTCCGCTCTGGTGACAGACAGACAGACAGTACAGACTGAGTGTTGTTGTTGTTGTTGCTGCCGTATAAATTTGATTGTTTAATTGTCTTTTTTTCGCGTCCTTTTTTTTATTCGCTGCCAGCAATTTAAATTTCAATTATTTTAATTATTGAAGGGGAAGCGAGGCTACTAATATAATTAGTTAATTTTCAACGATTTGTCTTGACAAAAAACACAATTATATGCATTAAAATGTGGCCAGGACACGCGTCACATGTGCTGCACAGTGTGACCATGGCGGGGGTGAGTTTTTTATAAGTGTAGAGCACATGTAGGGTATGCCATGCTCATATCGCCTATCCATATCTGCATCTATTTGATGTTCGGCAATCTAATGCGTTAGCCTAGCGTAAAATCCTTGACTCGACCACAAGATTAATGTCGATCTAGACACACACACGCACACACACACGAAAAGATATAAACTTGACATTGAAATATGCCGCCAAGGTCGAGGAAAGCAGACCCTGTGGCTACCCTAACCCTCTTCCCTTTCTCTTTCGTTAGCAAATTGATTGATTTGGCAAACAAATTTCATTCGATCTTGCCAAAAAAAAAAAAAAAAAGGAAAAAGAAAGGAATTTCTGCTCTTATTTCACATGAAAAATGCATTTTCTTTGCGCAATTTGTTTGCAATTTTCTTTGTTGATTTAGGTCTTGGATTTGGGTGAAATTTGCGGCATTTTTCAGCCGTTTCTTTTAAAAGTATATACGTTATACATTTGGCTGTAATTAATCAAGAAAACGTGCTTACAATTTAGTTGTTAATTATTTCTAGATTTAGGTTAATCATGGATCGATGTGTAATGTACATTGTACTAAACTTTTCCTTTCTCTTTGTTTTTTGCAGGTAAGCGTGATTGCATCGAGTGTTACTCAGTCCAAAGAGTTGCCATCATCGGAGTGACTAAGTATATCTGAAAAGTATTATTTGTACAATTAATTAAAGTCAAGAGTCTTGGCGCTGATATCATTAGTAAATGCTGACTCAAAGCGGGAATTAAAATACGGTAAAACATTTCGCTTTGCATAATGCATGTAAAGTCATAAGTTCAGCTAATATCTATACTAAATCATTCAGTCTTATTCATACTCTTGCCAACCCCTTCCCCCTTCTATAATTATGCCCAACAAATTGCAAGACCATCAGAGCTGCACTTACATAAATTCTGGCAAAATGATTTGCTTGTGGCAGGCGCATCAAATACCCTGGGAACTGCTACGAGTACTCCATAACACAACTGTAGACGCGCAGCTATTGTAACTGTTTAATCTCTGGTAATGCGATCATAAAACCGTCACACCAAAAAGGCACAACACCACATAAACTGTCTCAAAAATATAAAAAAATGGCAGCAAAAATGTCAAAATCATTTTTTATCCATATTGCATTTTGCACGCCATTTAAGGCCCACCCCTTAGATACTTTTCTTTTCGCCAAAAGATTTGTAGTTTCACCCCTTAAGTACCTGAAAGAATGAGTAGAAAATAATTCAAAAATTTTCGAAGCAATTTTATGTATTTCATTTCGGCGAAATATTTCTAATTTGAACTTTAACCTTGCGTGCAAATGAAAAAAATTACTCAAGCGTGCCCTGAACGGGTGCAGCCTACCAGCCAAGCAACCCTCTATCCCAAAAAGGTGAAATATTAATTACAAGTTGGAGAAAAATGTGTCAAGTAAGAGATCTTGAGGTACTATATATAGTGACGCACTGAGTGACGTTTCGACTAGATCGGTTTCAATGCAGAGCAGAGAGAGCGGAGTAACTCAATTGTCTTGATTACATTCGCTATTATTTGAACCCAGCATACCCTCTATGCTAGCCCAAGTACCAGTTCTCGTCCTCAATTCAATTGAAATTGAATATTCATAAGTACAATTGGCTCAACTCAATTATCGCTGTAACTAATTATAGAACTCTTACCATATGAAACCATGTCATCTATCGCTGGTTGCATAATATCTTTTATTTTCGATAGCTCACGTCATGCCACTGCCACAAATCTATCGGCAATTATCGGGAATTTAGCATATATTTTGTAATGCAACAATTGCGCTGTGTTATTTAAATACTAAAACAGAAAATTACGAAAATAAACACCGAAAACGCAAACAAGTTCAATCGGAGCGGAGCAACAGCTCAAGGGCCCCATTGTAGCAGACAGCCCTTCACCCCCCATAACCTCACCACCTCTCCACCTTCCCACCTCACCTCACCCACTGACCCTGTGGGCAATTTATAATATGGAATTTGCGTCAGCTGTGCTCTTGGATTTACGTACATGTTGTATTGGGAGGATGAGTGTGGCAGAGCAGTAAAAATTGGGGGGAAATAATATGTATAATTTAATTGTTTCATGAAAAATACTCATCATAATAATTAAAAATGTTTCTCTTCTGATTTTCATCGTCGTTAAACGAGCGGAATCTAAAAAGAAAATTGCAACGTCAGTGGGGAATACACTATAAGAAATGCGGTAGTTGTGGCAATATGGCAAAGCAATTGTATTAGTTATATTAAACTGTGAATTTAAATTAACTACAGTCAAAATTGCCTAATACTTATACTATACTTAACTTTCTTCTCTCTTAATATACGAAATGTTTTCTCTCAAATTGAATTTAACTTCTCTTAGATTTCGTTTGCCTTTCCAACTTGCTGAATGATAACTGCCATCTGATATATTTTTCTATGCAAATTGAATTTTGTTTTCAATATATTTGCTGCTCTTTTATTTATGCGAGGGTATTTAAGCATTCATATGCCCGAGAGACAATTTTGTTTTATCTCTTTGCAGTAGGTTCTTTTTGAGAATGAAATCCAATTTGACTGCCGCTTCAGACTTGCTTGGGGCTGCTCCCTGTGAAGTTGGGGCTGTCACCAACACACACACACACACACCCACATACACACAGAGCATGAGTATGAGTAGGGTGGAGAGAGTTTGTCAGAGTCAGAAGAAGAGATAGCTACACCAGCAGCAACTTGAAAATTTTTGGGGAGTTGTGTCGTATTTGTTACCCAACACATTTGCATTTCACTTCACATATTTATATGTACATACCTACATACATAAATTTAATGTGTAATTCATTGGGGAGCATTTACAGTGATGTCTCCCATACAATTTATTGATTTTCTGCCGTCTGCAATTTTGCCCTTTGGCCACGCAATTGGCCCTTCCCCAAGTGCCTTGCCCCTCGTGCCTTACCTCTGCTCTCAGCACATTTCAATTAATCAACTCAATTTGTGTTTAAAGTGCAGAAAATGCAAAAAACGAAGTGATGCTGCAGTCGAGTGTGCGCAGCTCGAAGTTAAGCTAAATCAGAAATAGTTAAATTTATTTATGCTTAATTAAATATTATACAAAAATACTATAATATTTTACTTGCATATAATGTTGCTAGTAGTAAACTTATATGCCAATTTACACTCTGATTCTCTCTTTTAAAAATGGAGTGAAACACCTTCACCTTCTACCTTTACAGGGTATAATAAAAGCGTTGATTAAGAGGAGCAGCAACTGCAGCCATTTTTTACTTGAAGCTAATGCGAGTCGAGGGGTTTGACTTGTCGCATACCCTGCCTCTTTGTGCTGTCCTTTGGCATTTCCTTTTTGTACCTCTAATAATTATGTCAAGTCTCATTGTCACATCGCCTTGTCTTTGGCCTGTCTTTCTCCTCGCATTTTGCCAACTCTCATTCACTCCCTGTTCGCTGTCCAATTTCATGGATTTTAAGTTATCTCGTGTTTCTTGAAGCGTTTTACGCTTCATTAGAACAAATTGGCGAATAGCTGTCGTACGTTAAATATTTTATGCATTTCTGCAAGTTGCGATTTCTTTTTTCCTTATATTTTGCGAATTATGAATTATTAATTATGGGCAACCCGCCAGAAGGAAAGGGTTATCCTTGGTTCAATCGGTGTTAAGCGCATTTGGGCGTGAGAACTAATGCGCTTGTAATTGTCGAATTGGGGTGATATAGGGTAATCTATATAGGGTATATGACACTGCTGAATGGAACCGACGCAAAACTGACTTTATGCTCAATGCAAATTAAAATTACAAAATTATGAATATGAAATTAGCTAATGAATTTTGTATCCCCGAATCGAATGAGTTGCAAGAAGTTCGCACTACTTAAGTGAAATCGAAATACCGATTCAATTTGAAGTGTAACAGCAATAACAATTTGACTTTAACAGTTTTTCCACGATTTCTGCAAATGGAAAAGTTCTGTTTCGGAATACCAAAATGTTTTTATTTGCTCAGAGTTTAAAAATATCACAGATGATTATCATATGCGATTTTGGAATTACAAATGATTCATGCCGATTCCATCATTCAGTCAGTCTTTCGCTCTGTGTGTCTCTCTATTTGCTAGACACATGTGTGTTGAATATGTTGAATATACTCATATACTCATTTAGTCATTCATTCTATAGTTCCGGCTGACCCATAAAAACTTTCTCTACTTAGATGTTAATACAAATGAGGCATTGCTTGTTGAAGAATTTCAATTGTTTTCCCTCCTTTCATGCCCTCACACCTACTTTTCAATTTCCGTTTACACACACACACACGCTCGCACAACAATCAACAGTAAATGCGCACAACTAAATCAAATGAATGAGTTGTCATAAGTTTCAGATTGCCCTATGTACGCATCCCTCTTAAAAAATGTGATATATGAAAGCAAGTGGAGCCAGTCGAGTGGGCTAGACTAGATGTAACCTGACTACAACCTTTCTTACATAGTTTCTTTATTAAGTATTACATCTTATATAGATCAAATTTCATAATCGTAATTTTTTATTAACTGTATAATTTTAAACAATTTAAAGCCAATTTAATCGACAGTCTATCTGCTGATAGCTTCATATACCAAATTTCACAACTTTATATTACATGAATCCAGAGGTTTCCAAATAATTTACGATATGGGGCTCCCCTTAACAGATATTTTAAAAATTTCAAACGGCTATTAAGCATGAAGAACGTTAGAGACAAATTACGGATGCTCTCACCCCGATAATACTGTCAGATAAAGTGTAGAGAGTGTAAAAGTCACATGATGAACTAATAAAGCTTGCAAATATTTACGTACAAATCAAATGAGGGGGAGAAATTGCCGCAAAAAGTATCAAATATCAGAGGGTGTGAGGGAGCGGAGGGTGCTCAATTTTTGGTGGTTAACCGAATGCCTCACAGCGAGTATTAAATGTCCAAGTAAAAGCTCAGGGGGAAAACGTAATTTGTTTAACATGTACGTCACTCCTACCACCCTACGCCCCCCACCCCTCACGTACTCGTATGCAATTAAAATTGGCTAAGGGTGCAGCGGGTGTAAAATGAATATGGAGAGGGAGGGAGGGGCAAGCGCACCCTTAAGTCAAGTAGCGTACGTAATTAGCCACGTATGTGTGTGTGTATGTATGAGCCAGCGTGGGTTGCTGTTGAATTTATTTAGTTCTAACGTCACTTGAGCTTTTTAACCCTTGGAAAGTTTTGTTAATGGCATTTAAGTTGCTTTTTTGTGTTTTTTGTTTAGTTCTTATCGCAATGACTGCAAAAAGCGAGAGTAGCTCAATTGGAAAAGGGAAAGTGTCGCATATAGGTTGTCGTAAAACCTCCCTGCACTTGCGACTCGAATCCACCCACATTGCAACCCCCAGAGCTGCGCCTCATTTATAACGCAATGTGCAACATTCGTCAAGGCAAAATCTGGGCTGGTCCTCTGCGGGGGATACAATTTCTTGAGGGGTAGCACGGCGCACCCTTACACTGTGAAAAAAGATCAGATTGAAAACAATTTCTATTTCAATATTCCAATCACATTTTATTTTAAAAAGATGCTGAACGTATTTATAATATGCGTAAATATAGCTCTGATTAAAACTATTACTAAAGGAATAATATCATTGTTAAAGTAAGCATTAAAAGCCAGGGCAAAATGTTTCTCCCAGTGCTGCCGTTTCTGACGCAGGTTGATTAGAAATTCCATTAAAATTCCATAAAAACGAACGGTAGCCGCGCCCGATTTTAGTCTCTTCCACAACTAATTTCTTTCCCGAGGGTGGTTCAGTGGCAGACCCCACTCCGCCGCTCCCCTATTCCGTAGAAGCAACCATTCAAAACTACTCAGCGACAATTTCCAAGTTCCATTGCAAAATTGCGTGTGACTTCAGTATATAGCGCTCTCTCCTTACTCCCATCTCTTTCCATCTCTTTCCTATGATGTCGTCTAATTAAGTCGCAAAGTGTGTCCCTGCTTGGTATGAGGCCAACGTTGCGTCTCGTGTGTCATCGATAAGTGTGGCGAGCGTGTCAAATTATCGAGCACATAATGCAGTTCACGTGCCTCCTCTTCCTATCTTTCATCTACGGTCAAAGTGTAGATTTGCATTTGTTACAGCGCGATGCTCAAGGTTTAATGGTTTGATGCGATAACACTTTACTGTTATCAACTGTTATGCAATGTAACTGAATAGCTTACTGTACCTGCACAGCTTACTTCCCACCTGACTAACCGCAAAAACCAACGCTTAAATCGCTTGCAATCAATGCGACAATTTCCCAATACACTTTCCAAAAATTATATCAGCATTGCATAAATCTCGTTATGGGAATAACAAATTGCTAAATTATTGTGCATAGAGTACGATAATAAATATAATGCCACATGTATAACTCGCGGCTGTGTGTCTGTCATATTCGTTCATCCTCTATAGGAAGTGAATTTTTTTGCATCGCACAAACAAGAGCAATAACGATGCTCGTAATAATATCAGCCGGGGGAGGAGCTGCAGCCAGGCGTCCCACTAACCGAAACCTCGTCTGGAAACAATATAACCACAAAAGCTGCCTGCAGTCAGACATGGTGGCAGGAGGGTTACGTGCCTGCCCCCACACAAACACACATGTTTGTGTACTATCATCATTATCATCACAGCAGCCAGTTGATTATTGCCGCTTTGCAACAACAGCAACAGCAACGGCAGCAACAGCCTCTGCGTCGGCAAATGTTTATTATTGCAGTTTGATTTCCGTATGGTTGTTTGTGACGCAGTCTTTGTTGGCACTCTCACCTCTCACTGCATTCAGAGAGACTAACTAAATGGGGTTTGAGTTAAAATCAATTTGCAGCAATATATAAAACAAGCACTTGCGGTAGTTATTGATTTGCTGGGTTTTTTGGCAACTGTATTTTCGCGCTTCTGTTTAAAAATTTGGTTCGCTCTACGACTGATGCAACTTAGGTTAGGTTAGATTAGGCGGCAGCTGAGGAATGACCTCAGCTCACTTAGGCCAAAAGTGGCCCATTGTGGTACAGCATGGGCAGATTTGATAATTCCCAACTACTTCGCTTTAGAACCAGCCTGAGGCTTTAATCAGTAGGCTCCCAGTGAGAGAACCTGGTTCTACATAGGGCAGGACAAGAGCAGAGGAGGTGATGGACTGTTTCCTCCTCTTCTTCGTCACGACAGCTTCTGCAAAAGTCGTTGAAAGGGGCCTTAAGTCTAGCAGCATGAGAGCCAATGAGCCAGTGACCGGTTAGGGCTCTGGTTACTATAGAGCAGGAGGCTCTGTCAAGTCCGCAAAGCTCGGATCAGCGTTTTGGACAGAGGATGGGCCAGGTTTGGCGGGCTATGGAGCATGGTTGTCTAGGGTGTTGCCATCTGTTATTGGCTTCACGGTAGTAGTGGTGTTTTACCAGGAGTTTGCAAGTGGCCAAGGGTATTCCAATACCACTCCTATCCGGTAGGAGGGGGACCGTGGTACCCTGTCTGATGCAACTTGCTTTATTTACCATTTTTGGCGCGAGCTACAACAACCCCATGGGCGCCTTTCTCTCTCGAACAAGTATGATGTTGCGAGCGCACCAGACCTAACCAACCCAGCTGAGAGCGCAGCGCTGCTCTCCGACCGGGTTGCAATCGAACCAACAGCATATGCTGCGCTGTGGAAATTACTCTCTCAACAGTTCAGTTTCGACTGTTGCGCAGAGCAGACGTGTGAAGCGGATGTGTGAATGTTTTTCGCTTTTACCGATCATTTTGGTGTCTCGCGTAAATTATTCGCGTAGTCTTCGAGTGTTAAAGAATTTCTTTGTTACAAACAAATATTGACAGCAATACTAAGACAAACGATGCCGTCAGTCATGCCAAGTGCCAAAATTAATATGCACAGTGACTAAATCACAACAAATTATAAATAACCAAACAATAAAACATTAGTCACAGAATGCAAAATAAAGCCAGACAAGTTGCAAAAATGTGGCCGAGGAAGCCAATAAGTGCAAGGCAAATAAACAAATAAATAAAAGGCGAAAAGAACAACAAAAGGATTACGCAAAAGTTGAAACACGCGCAAATCTGAAACACACGAAAACAGAAACAAAATACTAAGGTGTAAAAATAGCAACAACAAAGTAACGGTGTGCGTGTTTATTTTTTTTGGGTTTCTCTTGTGCTCAACTGTTAGTCCTTCATCATGCTGGCCGTTAAGAACTTCTTTCTGCCGGAGCGCACAAAAGCACCGGAGACACCGCAACGCTTCTCCAGGATGCCAGAGGCTTTCCTGCGGTCCATCAGACGCCGTTCGCTGCGGGTGAAGCGGGCCAAAAGCCTGGTGGTGCCCGATCGCGAGAAACGCAAATCAGGTGAGGTACAGTGTCGATGTAAATGCGACCAGTAAGCTGCAAATTCAGTCCATAAGAAGAGCTTAATACAGCTAATATTGAAGAGCTTTTTAAACTTTAAAATATATGGTATAACAATATACCATTTCATTTACTACATTAAAGTTTTATGCCTCATCATTCATAACCCCGAAAAACGTGCGCACTTAACACAGTTTTTCTCTAGGTGTAGTTGTTTTTTATTATTTAATTCAAACTTAAATGGGCTTCGACAAAGAGCATCATTAAACTTAAATATAATTATAATTAGTTTGCTAACAATGGCACATTTTATGCAATATATTTTTTAATTATTCCCAAATGAAAAATCAACTGTTGATGACCTTGCGCAAAAACTAAAAAACTTAAACCATTGCACAACACCAAAATATTATTTATGGATATTACGAGAAAACACATTCAACTTTGCGTGTCATGTGTCAAAGTTTGGCAACTAACAAAGAGCCGAAAAAAACTATTATAATGCAATTTGGCATAGTTTCTTTGACACTACACTTCCTCAGTTCGAAGAGCTATTATGTCAAGAGATTTGGCTAAAAAATAGATGTAGATATGACAACATTTTGTCCGAAAGTTTTCATTATGCAAAGGAAACAATATAGCGACAATAATAATAGAAATTTGCCATGCTTTTGTCCCCATCTTCTAAAGAATTGCAAATCAAGTGAAAGGCCAAAGCAGAAAGCGAAAGTTGAAGGCACAACAAATAAGTCTAGTACCCTCGATTTTTGGCGTCTTTGTGCCACAGTAGCCGTGACAACGCGACAAGCACTTAACATGCAATTATCGATCCCTCGGTAAATAATGCGGGCGACAAACTTACGCAAACCTTGAAATAGCGGTAGTCCCACAGACATTGACACAGTGCCATCAATGTCAGGCTAATGACGTCAGGGCATCGCCAAAGGAAAAATTCTATGACGGAGAGGTACTACACACATGTGAATTTAGCGGCTTAACTGTGGCTTATCTACCATCAGGGCTTAAGTGGTTATGATAGATGTAAAGATAGTTGAAAGTGGCGTGAGACTAGTTGGATGTAGAAAGATATAGATACAGAAAGCAGGCGCTGCAGATTACTACGATACAGTCGTTTAGAGAGAAAGGATTATCTGTGGTTAATGTTGGTATATTTACTTTAATATTAGACAGAACTTAACCACAGCAAATGAGTAAGCTTTTATTATATCGTATAGAGAGAAAGATATAGATACAGAAAGCAGGCGCTGCAGATTACTACGATACAGTCGTATAGAGAGAAAGGATTATCAGTGGTTAATGTTAGTACTCTTACTTAAATATGAGTAAGCCTTTTCTATATCGTATAGAGAGAAAGGATTATCAGTGGTTAATGTTAGTACTCTTACTTTAATATTAGACAGAACTTAAGCACAGCAAATGACTAAGCTTTTATTATATTATATAGAGAGAAAGGATTATCTGTGGTTAATGTTAGTACTCTTACTTTAATATTACACAGGATTATCTGTGGTCAAAGACAGTACATTTACTTTAATATTAGACAGAACTTTACCACAGCAAATGACTAAGCTTTTATTATATCATCATCATCACACACACATAATACCTGCTTCTCTTCCACTTCTGCTTGCCGGACAACATTTATTTATAACCCGACCTCCCCAGACCCCATTTATCTCTTAGCACAATCGCAATATTTTGCAAAATGTCTTGTCTCTCATTAGACATTCTAAATAAAGCCACTTATATATAAAATATTATAATTAACTCTGTATACCGATCTTACTTTCGCGCTGGTTGACATTTGCGACTTGCCTCGCTGTGATAAGATAGTTCCATTGATTTCTCGGCATGATCTATAAATGTATAGTAAATAGTACTTTTTATTATTATTTATTTAAGTGCGTTCATTCACTCGACGCGCCCCACAAATTGTTAATTAAATAAAAGCACAGTTATAGAGACAGTCGAGCGATACGAAACGCAACTGATAACCAGTTCGATAAGCTGGAGGTCTATATTAAAGCTAGGCAAATATATAGTATATGATATGATTTCGATATATGAAATGTGCTCCAATTTCCTGCAAGAGCTCGTCTGACTTTTCAAAGACCTTGACGGTTCGCTGACGTTCTAGCATGGGCATGAGAATGGGATTGAGAATCAGAATGGGAATGGAAATCGGCATGAGAATGGCAACTGATGTGATCTACGTCTGTTGATAGCACTACGTACTGTCTATCTATCTATTTTTTATAATGGTTTTATTTTGCTTTTTAATGCCCGTTTCTCGTATTTGTTTATTTATGTTTGCTTTAGCTTAATTTTATTTCGTTTTGTTGCTCTGTGCACTCAAGAAAGCCAACAAATTCATCTAACACATTGTGTGCTACAGAATGTTGTAGAACGTTTGCCAAATGAAAATAATTAAAGTAATACGCAATTGTTTATGCTTATAGTACGATCAGGAACCGGGTCTCGAGTAATTGCAGAAGCAGAGACAGAAACAGAAACAGAAACCGACGCAGACACAGAACCAGATCATGGGATCATTTGTGCGAGTCGCTTCATCATCATATGTATCATCATGATCATGTTGGCCATTATTAGCATATGAGATCACGACAATAATTGTTGAACTCTGTGACCAAGTTTCACTTCTAATTTCCGTGTACTACAATAAATACATAGAAACCATGGGAAATCTTCAAAAAAACAAAAAACAAAAGTGAAATCTCTGGAATTTCTAGAGACGTAGTTAATAGATGTAATGGCATTATAATTATTTAAATCTTGGCTTAAATTTGCTTGATAAATTTCACTTATTACACTTGGAGAAAACCTTTAGCTGAGAAAGACTTTTAATTATATTTCTGCAGCTTCTCTCATGCCATGCATTTGTCATCTTCTACGCCTACAGTTGACCTCAGCTCAGCTTCCTTCAGTCTAACGCGTGCCCTTAATTAAACTCTGACAAATTTTCTTGAGAGTTGAGAATCACAAGTCTGTTGTCTGCTGTGACTTATGCGACTCGCTAAGCTGAATTAATGATCAGCCTACGTCAATTAAATAAACGCCCACTAAATTAAATAATACGAAACAAACTACAATGCAACATGGCAGATGCCTTTTATGGCTCACTGTTAGTCGGTTTTTTGGGCACAGTCGACTTCAGAGACTTGAGTCATGGCTAAAGGAGCGACTAGCGCACATTGTCATAGAATCGAGTTGAGAACCAGACTCAAATCCGAGGCACGCGTATGAGAACAAACGAATTCGATTGATCATTGACGACTTTACAGAGTTCACTCACTTCTATTGAGCGAATCATTAATCAGCCAAGACTTCACGGTCAAGACAGAGGAGACAGCATTAAGACTACTTCCCTTTATGGCCGCTCAATGGAGTTGAGCACACTTCCATATATGTGCCACGATTGCGACAGCATTTATCAAATGGTGTTAACTATGTTTTTTTTTATTATTTTGTTTCCATATCTCTGTATAATTTTTATAACTTTTGTTTAGCTCTTCGCACGCGTTCAGTAGAAGAAAAAAAACTAGAAAAAACTGAAAGTAAATGCACCTTTTTGATCAAACGTACACGCCTATAATTATCTCGGTTTTCCTTTTCGTATTTTACTATTGTTCAACTGCCTACCGTGTAATTAATGAAGTTTTCCGATCTCTCACACTGAACTGTAATAAGATATGATAATTTTCTTACGGTTTTAATAAGCAGTTGACCAAATTCGTTAAGTCTTTATCAAGTAGGTTAAGAAGAAGAGAAAATGTAGAGCATTTAGTTGAGCTGCAAGTCATATAATTATTATTAGAAAATATGATAGATGATGTTGAAAATATTTGAGTTTCAGCTGTTCTACAGTCAATTTATTATAAATACTGCTTAAAATTCCCAAGTGGCTTAAGTCTACATTTTGCTAAATTGCAGCTGCTTAAAAACAGGCTATTCATTATAATATTTAACTAAAATTTCACTTAAATGAAAGTCAATCTAGACAAGGCAATTTCTAATACAAATATTTCTTATAATTAACCAACTCTTCTACCTAATATTGAGGCATGATTTTGCATATTTTTAAGAACTTTAGCAGTCTCAAAATTCAAATCAAGTTCTCCTCTTAGATCGTGTGAACGTTCTAGTTCACTGAAGCATAGACACCTTGAGGAAAATTTATTAGCCCAAATAAACTGTAGATCAACGTGATCCTACCTGTTATGCAAAACAAATTTCAAGGCAATTAGTCGAAATATTTCATAGCACCCACTGAGAATAGACGAACTGTAACGTAATCTACTAGAATTTTCCCAGCAATCAAATGTGAAACTTCAACCCCAAGACGCACATCTTCTCAAACAGTTTTCTCAAAAAACACTTTGCGTATATTACTTTTTTCAATTAAATCGTTTGCTATGGAAGTGTAGAAAAACCTGTCAAATGCAAATGAAATTTCCATATATATTTTCCTCGCAAATGAAAAATAGTTGAAGAAAATGGAAATGTATGCAAATGAGTTGACCAAATGCGACACGTTTCAAGCGCCGCTTCCGTTATCAACTCCAACTCTGTCTACACTGTGGACACTTGTTTGAAGTTCATGGAGAAAATAGAAATAACCACCACCACCACCATCAGCAGTCCTAATACCCGAATACCCGTCCCAGTTTCAGGTTCGGTTTAGCGGGGGGTTTTCCTACCAAATAAGCCGGCTGACTCTTTATTGTATTGCCTATTGAAGCTCGTATCGTATCGGTATTCACCAAACGATCAAAAAGGAAAAACAAAATTGTGAATAGTGAATGTTTTGAATAGTGAATAGCTGAATAGAGTGTATGGCTTGGACACTTGTTGACCATATTTGGTTCTGGTGCTTAGGTTTTTATTATTTGGGCCCTTTGCAGCCTACACTGAACAAAATCAATTACAATGCTATAATTTTGTATATAATTTTATCCTAATTATAAAATGAAAGTATTCTAATTACTACACTAATAACTCAGAATTCTCTATTGTACCCAATGTAATGATCTTTTTTATACACTGTACTTTTCGCTCAGTGTAGAACTCTCTATATGGCATAGCTGTAAGCGGAAGTTGTAGTTTTTTAGCTTTTTTTTTTGTATTCTCTACAGCTCTATTGTAATTCTAATGTGACGTGTGCAGTGGGACGCCCTGTAATACTATCTCTAATAAATAATAAATAATAAAATTCTATCCAAGGTTCCCATTTGTTTATAGTAGTGTTTCTTTCGTAATCATAAAGCTAAAGTGTTGGATCATTAAGTTAAGCATCGCATATGGCATATTATATGGCCGTATATTATACCCTTGGTTAGCTGCAGTCTACTAAGGTTCAGTCACACTCCAAGTGATTCTGCTTCTCTTCTGTGGAACTTACACGAATCTCTTACAACACCCAGCCATACACACAACCGGTTCAAGTGGTTATTGCGGTTGTTTCTTTCGCATTTTCGGTTGCTCTCCTCTTTGGTGAGCTGTGTGTGTGGTGTGTGTGTGTGTGATTTACACTATCCTGCGGGCTTACTAATGAGTGTATCATCAATAAACCATTTAATTGCATATTATTGATGTGGTTTGCCATTAAAATCACACATTTGAGATGCTCACAGATAAAGGCAAGACTATAAAAGTTTTAAGGTTCTTAGCTTAGTAAATTGAGTTTAGTTTTTATGGTTTATGGCAAACACTTTAAAGCCTGATATGGCAGATTATATTTATTACTATTTTAAATTAAATTTTAATTAAAAGTGTTATTGAAAACTAAACTGATAATTTTTATAGATTGCAATTTCTTGAATAACCTACAGCTTCTTCAGGTTACTCACTCGTGTAGCGCAGTGTAATTCAATGCCCGTCAGCAGACATGCATTGGCGTATGACTGATAGCAGTTACAATCTGCCTCCTCTCCCCCACGTAAGTGCCTACGTAAGCTGTGCAAAATACACACACACACTTCAAACACTCACGAGTGTAAGTCATTGAACCGTGGAAACAGACAGACGGACAGAGACATTGCTCGACTGAGATTGAGGCGCCAAAGTAGCCACAAAATAATACGTCTTCAACCAGTTAAAGTCGGAGGGTGGGGTGGGGTAGTATTAGGTATATAACTAGCGCTAATTCAATTCAATCTTGCGATAGCGGACAATCATCATCTTGCTACTTTCGGCCAACTAACAAGCTGCCTCGCTTGGCCATTGTTTATGCGCCTGCCCGAATCCAAGCCCATAAATAAGAATGTAATGAACGTATACAGAACAATGGGCATCATAATTTCTGCCGGGAAAGAGAAGCTGAAGACAATACCAATGTCTAGAAAGGTCAGTCGCAATGCTGACCAAATGCAACGATAGTAGATCTGCAAAAAATGTATAGGAAAGTAAAGTAAAATAAAATAAATTCCCGCTGTGGCGCCGGTTCGGTCTGGTCAGAGGCAGAAGGAAAAGTAAAAGTAAGCAATTTACAGATTTGATTCGCTTGACTGCGCTAAGGAAAGCAGAAAAGAAAAGTCAGCTGGTCAGTAGTACGATCGAGCCAAGGCAAATCCAAATCCAGCTGCCTACAGATACAGTTCCCTCCTGGTACTTAATTAGCCGCTGACCATGAAATCGATTAATTGGGCCGAAATTTATTATATGAAAGAAAAATAATACATAAAGAAAATCAGATTGACGTAGAAATATTGCAAAAATCAATTAAAAACTGAGCTGTGGAAATATTGAAGGTATTAATTGAGGATTGTTTTATGTTGGACTTCGGGAATTATGGCAATGGTTCTGGGAATGTTTTGAGATACTATTTTATGTTATTTAATTATGTGCTAGAAATTTGTAAGAGAAATTTGTGAAATAACTATAAATAGAAGCAATATTTTCATAAGTAATTTGAGCAAATTAACAAAGGTTTTCTTTGAGAAAAAATAGGTTTGGATTTCCTTTTCATGTTTCTATATTCAAAATTGCATTTATTCCAGCCAGATTTTATAGCCAAAGAAAGCAAACGAAATGGTTTTTATGATCGTTATAGGATTGTGGTTGCTGGTTGGGGTTTTTCATATCAATGGATGAGCTCAAGCTAACCACAGACAATCGAAATGATGATCATAAATATGAAACATAAATACGTTTGCCATTTAGCCATTGAGACAAGAGAGATAGAGAGGAAGGGGCTCAAGGCACGGGCTGCAGCTGCAATTGCATAGGACGCGTGCAGTTAAATCCCAGGAAAAATATAAGAAATATTATGAGGAGAAAAAAAAGGTGAAATGGAAAAATAATAATAATCGCAGCACAACATTTCTGCAGTGTGTGTGCGTGTGTGAGTGTGGAGTTTTCTCAGTTTTTGCAGTGAGGCCTATTGTAAGACAGCTGGCACTTCATAAATATGTCATATTTAATAGAGTTCAGCAGTTGCTACTCCAAGTGATGCTACTGGGAATCAACCACCGCCTGCTTTGACTTCTTCCCATCTCGTGCTGCTCACTTGCTTACCGATTTCATTGTCAACTTTTCCTTTGCTTTTCCTCATTTTCCTTATTTTTTTTTTGGCCTTTTTTTGATTGACTCGCTTCATAACTGAACTGCCGGGTGTCCTTTTTTGCTGCTCTCAAGAGAAAGTAGAGGAGAAAAGAAATCACTAAAAAATAGGTAGAAAATTGTATATAAATTCCAAGATCATTTTGGGTGTGTAAACTGATCCGTGTCATAAATTTGACGTTTAATCGTTTCGTTTCGGGTTCCTATTATTATTATTACTATAACTTTTATTATGCTATGTCTCTGCCATTGCGCAAGGTCTGGTCATTGGCTTCGTATGATGAAATCCTTCGTAGATAACGCTGCAATCGCTTTCATTTCGATTAGATTGAGTGTAAGTGAATCATGGATTGACTACATTTTATTACTTGTACTATGAACCTATAGAATTTACATTCAACTATTGCAGTCTATGCTTTATCTAGAGAGTGTAATGAAACCAACAGCCATTGCAATCCGAATGCATTTTCAATTACGGAAAACTTTTGTGGGCCAGCTCATGTTTATTACTTAAACAAATTGAAGCATACCCTGTACAGCGAGAGCTGAGATAAAAGGGTGTTATAGACTAAGTTTATCTAATCTAAAATAAAGGAAGTCTTATCAGAGAGATCAGCGCACTTTAATCTACATATAATCATATATAAATTTATATTATGTTCTTTCATTAATTCCAGCATAACTGCCAGTCTATTACACCCTCTATTCCCCACTTATCATTCATGTTGCATTCCTTTTCATCGACTTCTGTTCGACAGTTTTCAAGCTATTTCTGTGGCGCATTTGCGTGTCATTTTTCATGTGCTAAAACAATTTGCTAATTGCACGTAATTGAAAGGAAAGAGCACAAGATACAGCCAGATAAGGAGGGGGAGTTTCGAGCTAGAAAAAAGTCGTAGTAAAAGTTGTTATGGTTTACATAGCACTGATAAGAAAATCCACCCGTGGCATAAGCTGGCTTTAAGTGCCGATAGACCCAGCAGTCTTATAGTAAAGTATTTCTTTATTTCTTTTTCTTTAATTTGTTTTCTGGCTTCCACTTTGTTTGTGTGTTTCGCAATACACTTTGTGTTCGATGATAAATGAGTTACCGTCCACACACAAATTGAAATCGAATGTTGACTGATAAAAGGAAACAACAAATTATACTAGAAACAAAGAATTCATTTGTGCGGAGTTAAATTTGAGTTTTTAAGTATTATTTTTTATAGTATTTCCAGTTTGTTATTTCGCCAAAAATGGAGTGCAAAGAGAGCCTCAGTTGCTATGCATAAATTTATCTAGATAATTTGTGGCTCTGCCTTATAAGTATCTCCTACCTGAATGCACACATAAATCTCTTGTTTTTGGACCAATGACAATGCGCCTTGGCACAGCATCCGCATCTTGAGAACTAACCCTTTTGACCCTAACGGGGCGTGGTCTGTGATGATCTTTCGGCTCAGGATGTTGAACCACTCTAATTGTTCCTATAAGTGAGTGTGCGTGTGTGTGTGTATGACATTCAGCTGTGTTTGGACAGCAAATTAAAGGCAATTGCCAGCTCGCAGCTCAATTCAATTTATCAAAATCCAACACATGCTTAACGCCCCCTAATGTCGAGTAGAACTATTTGTATTATTCATCTGTTTAACTATTCATCTGTTTACTTTTCATACACTTTTCGCTAATGATGCGTAAATTTCCATGTCAGTCCAAGCTTTTCAACAAAAAAGAAATTGGTGGCCGATGAAGTCATAGCAGGTATTCAGAGTTTATACCCCCAGAATACTTAATATTCATATGAAATTCCTGCACGTGACGTGTGACGTATCTGTCAGATACATTCCTAGCTACATGCTGAGTACATGGCGTGACAGCGAACCTTGCGAGGTGTCCGCAAACCATTCGTGCAGAACTTTTCCAATACACAACAGTTGGATGAGCTCTGTGGTAATCGCCTCCCCTCTGCTCGCTCCCTGAAGCACCCCTAAGTTGTTGTATCTTTCGTGTAATTGGAACTACTTAAATAAAACAGTTTTTGTTTGATTAGATGAGCTCTTAAACAAAGTGAGCTACCTTGGAATAACTTTTGTAAACAATCGCAAAAACGCCTCAGACATGTGGCATGTGGCACGGTTTCAATAGAAAATTGATATTTACGGCACACCTCATTTCTGGTATTTGGAAATTTAATAAAATTCCATCTTATCTTGCACTAAATTTAACTCAAACTTGTAAAATACTTGAGCAATGTGATATGGCACAGTTCACAGTAACAAATTACTAGTTGATAATGCATTGTTTATCTTATCTTGAACTTGGAATATAAAAAGAATTGAACACAGATTTCTGTAGTAAAAAGTTTAGTAATGTTTTATGATGTTGTATGAAAAGAAATAGAAATAAGTTTGTATGAGAATATCTTGATATTTATAACTGTTACTGCTAGCTGATTCTATCCATAACTTATATCTATATTTCTGTTGAATTTATTTAGTAATACCTTAACATTTATCACAGTTACTTATAACTATATTTCTGTTGAATTTACTTCGTTCATTTAGAACTTTTACCTCGAATTTTGGGCAGCTGAAATTAAAGCTAATGAAACATATTTCACTCATAATAAATTTGCTAAAATTTGCTCCGTAATAAACCAACATTTGGCTCTACACTAAAGAGGAATCTATAGCTAGGTATACCTACAGCAGTTGCCCTACTTTTTCGCTAGTTTTACCTTATTCCCTCTCTTCCTCCACACACTCTCCTTTCTCTCACTCTGCCGTCTTAATCTTGTTTGTGCGATCGCCCTTTGCTCCTTTCTGGGCTTTGGCTAATTTTCGTTGCCTTTGTTTGGTTTTCGAGTAGAGAAAAATGTGCCTTTCAACTACCGTTTTTGCTTGCATTTTGCCACCAGTAGTCTCGTTGATCTTTTTCCACACACACACATTTCGTGCAGCCTCTTTCCCCTACCCCTACTCTCTTCCCTGGCACAAAGAAAGTAAATCAGATTTTGGAGCAGATGTGCGTACGCCAACACATACACAGATGATAAAAGGAACCCAGGCCAGAGTAAGGCCGACTGCTTCCTTCCTTCTTGATTTATTATTGTTCTTGCGGATGGTCCGATGGTCCACGCATCTTATAAACGTCGACACGGCCAGCCTACCTAAATATTGTCATGGGCTGGCACAGTGGGCCAATGCAAATACTCAAATACTGTCCACATAGTAGTATGATTTATATGAATATGAAATATATGTATATATATACGGCTTATTAAAAACTCATTATGGGAAATAATTGAATAGATCTGGCATATGTCAAAGTGGCTGCAGTTTTTCCACTCATTTAATTAGCCTAAATAGCATTCGCATGTGGTTGACTAATGAGAAGAGCACAAGGTTGCATTATTAAATGCCACACAAGGTAAATATGGTTATTTTTTATATTCTTTCGCTTTATTATGTTGTTAATTACAGTTGTGACAGATCCAACTATTCATTTAACAACTGCCCTGACGAAATTTCCTTGACTTTGGTCAGATAGTAGTATGTAGTTAGCAAATGCAGGCGGCTCATAAAACCTTGGGTATGTTTATTTTTTAATGTTTGCCTTGGCTACCGTAAACCATGGAGAATGATGATAATATTTATGGCATGCAAGTCCTTTTAAGCCTAGATGGCACGCTTCAAACGCTGATAAAGAGTCGAGGAGAGAGTTCAGCTGCCCTATCGTAAAAAACTTGCTAAGGTCAGATAACAGTTACATTCTAAAGAATGAAGATAGAAGTGAAGAAGAGAAAAGTCTGTTGCGTATTGTCTGCTAATTAAAATGCTTAACCCACATCAAGACGCAAATCCCTGACAATGAAAGAAAGAACAGAAATTGTAAATATATACGATACGGTATATGGTATGGCATGGTATGGGATGGTATATGGTAAATAGTAAACAAACAAACAATCCCAAAAACAAATCCCGGTGCCAACAACCCTTTGCCAACAACACTTTCTCCCTATAGGAGAGTTCTCTACACTTGGGAAAGCAGTGTCTTGGGGTTTGAGGCTCGTTTGCATACGTAATTAGTTTGGGAATTTTGACAACGATGGCGACATTTGACATGAGTTTGAGTTACGATCGTTACAACACGAAGACGAAGACGAACACGTAGAAGAAGAGGAGTACCGATACGAAACCAGACTGTAAATGAAGAGGAGGGTTCGGTTCGCCTTATCTTTTACACCTCTGGCTATGGGTCTGGCTCTGGCGGTTTGAACTTTTACACATAAGCCGATCTAGCCTCAGACATTTGACATCATTAGTCAAACTTAAAGATACATTTGGTAGGTAGTAGTTAGGATGCTGTTGGATAGTTTTTTTTCTCATTTGTAAGTTTAAAGCCTGCAGGCTGATAGATAGAAGACGTATAGACTCGCATTAATTAGGAATTTAAGTAAATTACTGTTACACCTTAGGGTGAGCCGTGGATCGAAGACCGATCTGTCTTCCCCCTCCCAAGCAATCTTTTTTTCAGCTCAGAACCAGTTGCGGCCATTTCTTGATTTAATTTCCATGCAAATTGCAAAACCGCGCTAATTTTTTCTACTTATTTCCGCTGGGCATATCAGTTTCATATAACTTCAATCGAAGGCAAAAGTTTTTTGTGTTGTGTTGTGTTTTGGGCTGCCTTATATAACAAAAGGCATATTTATTTCGTTTTAATTTGTAATTTTGCGCTATGGTCAAGCCAAAAGGAGGAGTGGGGAGAAGGAGAAGAAATAAATACAAAAAACGAAGAAAAAACCAGTTGAACTTGTTACCGAATCTTAACGCTGCCCACTGTCCGTCCATAAAAGGAGAACTTTGTATCGCTCTTTTTTGCAGTCCATTAACAAGCCGAAACAAGTTCTCAGTGTTTCACTCTTGAGGATGTAGCCTTGCCATGTTCATCTTCATGTCCATGTCGAGAGAGAGATCCATATCCCTATATGTACGTATATTCCTACTGTTTACTCAGCCAGGCTCTTAACAACTCATAATAGAGCAATTTTCACGTGTCCTTGCTGCCCAGTAAATCATCTCAACTGGTCAGTCAGCCCAGTCAGTGAGCCAGCCAGTCAATCCTTGAATCCTTGTCCTATTGTCACTCCTTTCGACCTAACAACACAAACTTCTTCGGCGAGAGGGGGGCACCCTTTCGTTTTGCATGAAATTGATCGTGGCACTCAGGAACTAATGGCGCGGGCTTGGTCCTTGCTCCTTTGCACTCAAGATTTACGTGCGCAGATCCTTTGGCATTTTTATAGTGTTTTTATTTTCGGGTTTAACAGTTAGTTACACAATGTTTTGCGGGGCTTGAAGTGCGCAATAAATTTAAGACAGGAGGAGGAGAGGGGGAAAAGCTCACAGATTAAATAAATTAGAAATATCTTAAGGAGGAAAAAGTCACAGCAAGAACTTTCGCTAAAGTTTATTAGCGGTTTATCCTTGCTTGTATAACTCCTGCCTTCTAGAACTCCTTAATGATTCCTCCAAGACACAGACTGAAGGGTAGCCTAAACACACACACACACACACACTATACACACATCGAAAGCTCAACTGACAGCTGTGACTGTGACTGTGTTGGTAACCTTGAAAAGCTCACGTAATCTGCAGTCAGTTGGTGAAGAGATCTTTAATTTTGATTGAGCATCTGGTCCAGACAATGAGCCAGGCTAATTTAAATCAGAAAAGTGTTCAAGCAGCGGAGAGTAAATGTTTCTGCGAATACAATTGCCGAAAAGTGGGAAAGATAATGAATGTGTTGTAGCTACTGAAGCTGTCAATCAAACTTCCAGTCTGTTGACACATGTATATGATCTAGATGTATGAGTTCCTCTATATACACACACCATTTGCATAAGAAGCATTTACTAATGATGTCTGGAGAGAAGGAGCCGACTGTTTGTGGGTCACGAAACGAAACGAAACGAGTTTCATCTGGCTAATTAGATGTCGAACTAGTTTGAAGCAACTGTCGCTAATGATATTTTGATACTTATTTTTTCTCTTCTACTTCTACTCATTCCAGATTCCTTTGTCAACAGCCAGGAATGGACGATTTCGCGCTCTGTGCCCGACTTACGCTTGGGCATTGTGGGCTCCTTGAATTCGGGCAAATCGGCGCTGGTACATCGCTATCTCACCGGTTCCTACATGCAGGAGGAATCACCAGAGGGTGGACGCTTCAAGAAGGAGGTCTTTATCGATGGTCAGAGCTACTTGCTGCTCATACGGGATGAAGGCGGTGCGCCAGAGATGCAGGTAAGTCTCCTTATCAAATATGCATGAGCATAAGCAGAAATGATGTATTACTCACGCTGCTGGGGAGGAGTGGGAGTGGGAGTGGCAGGATATGGGTGCCCACATCAGGTAGCTTGTTGTGTAGCGAAAAAGTTTTTGCTGTTGTACAAATAAATTTTGCCCTTATCATCTAGTAAATATTTGAATTGAGGTCACGGGGGGATGCCATGGTGGGCGGGGGAGGCCGAAGAGAACTGGCTAGGGTTGTTAGCAACTGACGTTTACACGCAGCGAAAAGTAGAGTGAATTTGAGCAGAGAAATTGTCGAGATATATTGTATATATTCTTTGGTATTTTTATATATTTCTTTCCCCGTTTACACTGCTCAAAACGAGTCGCTAATTGCGTTATAAATACTAAGTGATTTATGCCTAGTGTATAGTTTAGCTGGCTTAGTTATCTCCCTGTTAACTTTCGGCTGTCTGGCAACTCTGACAGTTGACTGCAGAGAACTTGCCATGTCGCCGTTTCTCGTCCAATTATCAACTTTTTTTTTCGAGTTTTCTGCTGCGTTGGCACAAACTTGCCACAAAGTTTTGGGGCCACTGTCTGGGCCCGAAATAGAGGGAAAAGGTCTGCCTGTTGGCTGAGTCACACTCAATCGAACTACGACCTTTGGGCCAAGGCAACAGGAGTGAGCTAAAAGCAAAGGGGGATGGTTTCAGAGGGGGTATAGAAAAACTTTGGGGTCTGTCTGTAGTTCTTCACCTTTAGGCTGGCTATAAAACTTGGCCAATAGCACAAAGAAGAGTTTTTTTAGGCCAATACAATTTCGGTTTTTTCTTTTTGTCTACCTTAACCCTCCCTTTAACCCCCTCCTGCTGCTGTGCAACCTTCTTTTATGCACTTGGCAAATTGCATTTTGGCATCTTTTGTCCCTCTATGTCGAAGTTCACCATGAGCTACATATGTATTTGCATTTCTAGGGAGCGTTTTCCTTATAGCGTGGCTTGACTCATTGATTTTGCAGTTGGCACAGCTTGAAGAAGCTTTTGTTCTTCCCCTCACCTCTTCGGCCTCCGCTTTTCGCAATCCGTACATACAATATTTGCACAAATTGGCATTTCTATAGATACCCTGTGATACTATGCACGCCCCGGGGGGGTCGGGCAGTGCCCACGGCTTAAAGGGTGAAAGTGTGGATTATAATTTTTAAGCTGCTTTCGCTTTTTTACACATTCGCTTTCAATTTTTTATTTGCGGTTCTATTTTTTTACGAGTTAGGGGTGTAGACGGTTACAGGAGGTGGGGTGGGGGGTAGGGGTTGTTCATTGCAAATGTAAAAAGCAAATAAAAAATGTGCCAGCCACGCGACGCGACCCTCAGAAGATCACATAATATGCCATAATACACATAATTCCCTGTTAGATCCCTGAGCTCAGCAGAGGGAACTTATCTCAAAATGCCAAATAAATTATTCTATTCTAGCATTTTTAATTATTGTTGTTAATAATTTGCAAGTCAAGCATGTGATTGACCCAAATTAGAAATGCGCTTCTACAGTTTGCGAGGCACAGTACAGTCTTACAGTTTGAAATGCTACAGTTTGAGAAGTATAGCTAAGTATGCAAGGAACTGTCTTTCAGCGCTGCATACCATTTGCATAATAAAGCATACAGTGCTTGTCAAACTGTTACCCTTAATGGCGCATTATGTCAGCCCCCCTCTGCTCTATCTACCCCCCACCCCTTGGGTGTCTTTCACTTCGTCGCACATTTTGCTACAGTTGTCATTCGCAAATTGTTTCAGTCGCGAATTTAACTAGTTACATTTATGTCACTTTCTTCTGGCTAACTTCTGTCATTCGCATCTTTATGCAACATAATAAACCATATTTCATTGCGAAAAATAACCCTCCAGTCGGCTCGCAACCCTCTGGGAAAGTCAACCACCCCCAACAGACGGAAAGCACTCGAAAGCGCTTGTTGCATAGCCGTTAAACTTGACTCTAAGCTACCCTGTAATCGATTAACTGAAATCATACTATAGCTAGTCCAATAAACATAAAGCTTTATTAGTGGAAAATTTCTTTATATAAGAGAAAAACTTTAGCTTAATTTGCAAATTTAATTTCCATTCACAATTTTCATTTATTTATTTTTTAAATATTTTCCATGCATTATATTAGTTTTTTTCTTTATTTTAAATATTTTCTTTTACTTAGTCAGTTTTCATTTATTACAAATATTTTTATTTTTTTTACTATTATTTATTTACATTTTATAATATACTATACAGTACTTAATTTTGTCTTTATTTTTCTCATTCAGACAATATCCCTTAGCTATCATACTTTTAGACATTACAGGGTATCTGCTCACATATGTAGTTGTAGCATGTAGTACAGCAAAAACAACTGTGCAACTTTTTGCTTTCCTTCTTTCATTCTATAACTTTGTTTTTTATTCTCGTTCGAGTGAAATCACTCAATGGCAATACGTCGCCACTCAGTCGGCGTTTTGTTTTCTTCTTCTTCTTGTTTTTGTTTTTATTATTATTTTCTCTTCGGCTGAGACAGGATATCATTACCATATACGAGACGACAATATTGCATGCGACTCTGGCAACTGTTTGTCGATTCCACTGAGGAGTTGGGGGAGTGTGGGGAGGGGGGAGTTGGAGTGAGACATTGAACAGACAGGTTCAAGTTGTTAGAAGCACGGTAGCAGTAGTAAGATGTTAGGCGTAGAAAATCAATTGAATATTATTTGGAAATTATTGTAAATCCTTTTAGAATTTGAATTAGGTATAAAAAGTAGCTTTCAATTGAAAGAACTTACTATTATACCAGGATTAAAGTTAATCAAACGATATGAGTTAATAAATTTTTAAAGTTATAAAAAGTAAATGTAAATTATATATTATACGAGCCATATTTTGCTTTCCCCCTTCCAAAAACTAATTAATTGAATATCGAATAACTCCATTGTTTATTGTCCAATTAGGCTGAAATTTACAGAATAGATGATGATCAGTCAGTCAGTCAGAACGAACTACTTTATATATATAGATGAAGTATATATTCATGTGAATTAAAGACCAGCTAAAAGTTAACTTAAACCTTATTCCTTAACTTTATAATTTCTGTCAAAGTTTAGCTACAGTTTTACCCCTATACATGGCAGCCAGTCTCAACTTTTTACACATCTATATTAAATATCAGCTGACTAGTTTTTTCTTATCTGCGGCAGCCAACAATGCCTAGAACATTTTGCAGGCATTGGGTAATAACAGATCCCTCTAACAATGCCTCTTAACCCACTTTGCAAGTATTTGGTCCATTGTTGTCTCTATTTGCCTGAACAGCGCTGTTCCCCCTCGCCCACTGTTACTATTCAATTGTTTTGTTGTCAAGCAGGCAGACAGAGTGTGTGTGTGTGTGTGTATTGGTGTGTGTGTGCTTCCCGTGTCGCCGCCATTTGGCGCTGCATTTGCTGCAGCGTTTATTTTTTGCGCTCCGTTGTGTCCCGTTGCTTTCCTGTTTCCTCCTGCATACATTTTCACAACAAATCATAAAAAAAGCAGCCGTCGTCGTCGTCGCCACACCACCAACAACCACCCACCCGGCGTACCACCCACTGTGGCAGCGAGGCAAGGATAGCGGGCTGAAGCAGTCAGCAGTCAGTTGTTTCTCGACTGGCAAAGCTGTCGGGCGGCCTTCTCTCGCTGTCGCAGGACACACGTCGCAGGACACTCGACGAGCAACAAGCAAAAGCATAAATTATTTACAACATTTTCTGGTAAATTTATGCTGTTTATAATGTATAATTTACTAATAAATAATTAATTCACTTTCGTAACACAAGGAAGACGAATCGATAGTCGGTCTGTCTGTCCGTCTGCCCGAGTGAATCCTGCGCACAAAGCACTGTTTACATTTCTCATCTAAAAGTTCATTATCCTGCAACTGCCTACAGTTGTGTGTGTGTGTGTGAGTGTGTGTGTAAGTGTATATGTGTGTGTGAAGCATACAAAAATCATTAAAAATAAAAAGTTTAGCGCACGGCAAACGGAGTGCTCGACCAAAGCATTCAAGTGCTTCATTAGCGACTTTCTCAAGTGTGTGTGAGAGTGTGTGTGTGTGTGTATGTGTGTGTGTTGAGACTTTAACTCCTTGGGCACAACTGTTTGTTGTTGTTCTGCATTGTTTAAAGCGCGCTTCCGCCCATTGTCCTGCCCCGCCAGACGCCTCTACTTTTTTCTATTATATTTTTCTCTGTGTACTTTTCCTTACTCCTTGCCTCTTCTCTCACGTTCCGCTTTCAAGAGGTTCGCACAAAGTCAAGGACTCGCGCGGCCCAAAAGTTGTATTTTTATTCTTGAAAATTGCTTTGTTAATCCTTCTTTTCGTTTGCGCTCTTTTGTTTTTCTTTCCTTTTTGGGCAGTATAGGAATACTTGCAGTACTCCTGTGGCTTATTTCTTGAAAAATATATATGTATTTTAAAGTCTCCTTTTCACTCGCTTTAATTGCAGTTCGCCGGCTGGGTGGATGCGGTAATCTTTGTGTTTAGCCTGGAGAACGAGGGCAGCTTCAACACTGTCTACAACTACTATACCAAAATGGCGCACTTTCGCAATGGACAGGATATACCCATGATACTGGTGGGCACACAGGGTGAGTACGACTATGGAATAACTAATTAAACAAAATAAAATGAAATGATAGTAATCTTTCAGTTCCAGTTAATAAGAATAATCAAGTATAATACTTAGTTATGACATGCTTAGAAATGAGTTCAAATAAACTATTTTTGCAACAAATTTAAATTAACTCTTAATGGCTTTCCACTTTGAAAATTGACAGTAAAAATATATTTCAGTTAGATATTAATTTTAAAGAAAGAATGATTATCTATTTGGAAACTATAATATCAGTTTGATAACACATATCGTTCAATTTATTGGTTGATTCAATACTTCTTGCTTCTTGCCTTACTAGTTTCCTAAATGATGACTAATGAATTTAATGATTTTTTTTGCTTGCAAGTTTAACTAGAATTTTGAATACTGATATAGTATATACATTTTTTTGTAATTACTGTATAAGTTATTGCACATTTTATTAAGCTCCCCTTTTTTGCTCTCTCCCCTCCCGTATAGATGCCATCAGTGATCGCAATCCGCGTGTTATCGATGACACCCGCGCACGCAAATTGGCCAATGATCTGAAGCGTTGCTCTTACTATGAGACCTGCGCCACCTACGGCCTGAATGTGGAGCGCGTGTTTCAGGATGGTAAGCACACACTTGCAACTGCCACAACATAGACAACAACTAAAAATTCTATCTCTTTACCCTGCAGCCTGCCAGAAGATACTGTCACAGCGTCTGCCATTGCCACCGGCGATGCAACCACCGCGTCCCACCACACCGCAGGGCAGTCGCTTGGGTCTATCCTCGTATCAGACGGCAACGGCGAACGGTGCACCGCAGCAACGTGTGCAGCAGCAGCAGCAACAGTTGCCGCTGCGCATGAGCGCGGACTTTGCTCAGGCGGAACAGAAGCTGTGGTCGCTGCAGGCCAATGAGAATAATAACATAACCAAATATAATCCTGGAGCAGCAACACCGGCAACTGTAGCAGCAGCAACAGTCTTGTCACAACAACAACATCAACATCAGCAGCAATTGTCGCTACCCAGCGATTGCTCACAGGTGCAACTGCGTGATCCGCGTGATCTGGCGCCGCCACCTGGTAAGGAGCTGCCCACGCCCACGTCTACGCCCACGACAAGTCGCAAGAGCAGACGGCGTTCGAATCTCTTCATACCATCCTCATCGAAGAAGAACGACAAGGAGCCGAAGAGCAGTGAGTTGGGCAGCGGCAGGTCCATACCCATCAAGCAGGGCTATCTCTATAAACGTTCCAGCAAATCCCTGAACAAGGAGTGGAAGAAGAAGTATGTGACACTCTGCGATGATGGGCGATTAACGTATCATCCATCGCTGCATGATTATATGGACGATGTGCATGGCAAGGAGATACCGCTGCAGTATGTGACGGTCAAGGTGCCTGGCCAGAAACCACGTGGCTCCAAGTCGATCATCACGAATAGCGCGCTAACCAGCTCATTGCTGGCCAATGGACAGCGGGTGCAGGGCACACTGAGCGAAGGAATTGGCTGCCTCACGCTGGCCAAGGATAATCAACGCAAGCTAAATGAGAAGCTATCGCTGCTGGGTACCGGTGGTGTTGGTGGTGCCGCTGTGGCTGAACCACTCAAATCGAATAGCTCACAGCAGACGAGCGGGGACGAGGGCATTGCCATGTCCAATTCGAATTCACAGACCTTCATCGCCGGCGAACAGGTGGCGAGTAGCAGCAGCAACACCACGACAACCAACAATACCAACACCAGCAAACTGGAGGCACAAACTCCCAATGTGAAGAAGCGCCATCGTCGCATGAAGAGCAGCAGCGTCAAGGCGAATGGCGAGGCCGATGATAACGATGGCTATGAGTTCTATATTGTCTCGCTGGACTCGAAACAATGGCACTTTGAGGCAGCCAACTCGGAGGAGCGCGACGAGTGGGTGGCCGCCGTGGAGCAGGAGATCTTCAAGAGCTTACAGAGCATCGAGAGCAGCAAGACGAAGCAGGCAACCAGCACAGAGCTGGCTGCCATGGTGGCCATAAGACAGCGTGTCCCCGGAAATGGACACTGTGTAGACTGTGGAGTGCCCAGTGAGTAGAAGATTAAGATTAGCTATAGACCTGTATAGTAATTACACAACTCTCGTTCTTTAGATCCGGAATGGGCAAGCTTAAATCTGGGTGTGCTCATGTGCATTGAGTGCTCCGGCATACATCGTAATCTCGGCTCGCATATCTCTAAAGTGCGTTCACTGGGCCTGGATGATTGGCCGTAAGTATTAATTAGATCTTTCACTATGACTTGTTCCATCTTATCTCATTCTTTGTACCTTCTTCTAGAGCGCCTCATCTGAGCGTTATGCTAGCCATAGGCAACAGTTTGGCCAACTCGGTGTGGGAGGCGAACACGCGGCAACGGCTCAAGCCCACGTCGTTGGCCAATCACGAGGAGAAGGAGCGTTGGATACGCAGTAAATACGAGGCCAAGGAGTTCCTCATGCCACTCAATTCAGCTGCGCCGGGACAGCAGCTGATTGAAGCAGTTATACGAGCGGATATTAAATCTATTGTTTCGCTTCTGGCCAATTGCCAGGCGGAGGTGACCAATGCCAATGTGAGTGCACGGGATGTGCGTACTCCGTTGCTCCTGGCCTGCGCTATCGGCAACTTGGCCATAGCACAGCTGCTCATCTGGGTAAGCCTGCAATTAGATTGTTCAAACTCAACTAGATTCTAATATTTTTGTTTTCTTTCGCCCGCAGAACGGTGCCAATATTAAGCATCTGGATCATGAGGGACGCACCTGTTTGGCCTATGCTCGAGCCGCACAATCTCTGGCCACGGCCAAGTCGATAAAGGCTGCCGCTGCCCTAGCTGCCGGTTCCACAGCAGCAGCAGCACCCACACCCGTAGCAGCTGCAGCAAATGGTGGAATTCCAGCGCCGCAGTACAATGTGGAGGACACGACGGCTCTGGTTGAGCTGCTGGTGGGCTTGGGCTGTCCGGAGTCGGCGCCCTTAACCGCAAGCGGCACATTACCGCGACGTCGGGACACGCTGGGCACACCCTACGAGAAATCTGTATCGGGTGTCATCTAAATAAAAAAGATAGTTGAAATTTGAAAATCATATATAAAAAGGCAAAATCTACAAAAAAAACCAATTTTGATTGTAAAATTAATTTACAAAGCGAAAATTAATTAATTAATTGTTTTATATGTTGTATTGTAATTAGTTAAATACATTAGCCTCTTAGTCGTGTATAGAAATGTTTGGATAAATTGCCGCTTAGTTTATAAACTCTAAATTGAAAATTGGTCAACGTTGAATGAAAATTCACGGAAAACTTTAAAGATGTTTTTGATTTAGCTACGAAGCACATAAATCTCTCTCTGTACAGTCTTGTTGTAATCTCACGTATTTTTCCTTGTAATTATTTATTATTTTTATTGTATGAATTATTATTGTTTTAAATTGTGTGCAGGTTTTTATGATTAATATTATTATAATTTTAATGTTTGCAAAACAATTTAAGAATCTATTATAATTGCTCTTTTTAAAAATATATAAACGTATACATTATATGAAATACGCTGATTGAACATGAATATACGTATAAAGCATAGTGAAACTAAGACTAAAGCCAAAAACAAACCTATTACACGCCCCTAACTAAACACTAACTAAATAATTATATATATACACAAACAAAAGTTGAAATTGCTTGATAATCGGTTAAAGAAAACACGCTTAACTTTTGCTATTAAAATTCCAAAATAAAAGGAAGACAAATACAAATTTTTTTCGATAAATAAGATTGTCTTGTCGTGGCTTGTAATTGGAACAGAGTTAGCATGGAATAGAAGACAAATTATATATCTATATGTAACTATGTAGCAAACACTTGAAAGTATTTCAAACCAATTATATAGTTATAAATTTCTATATATAACAAGATATATATAAATATATGTATACACCCCATTTACTATTGTGGCGTACGGTATTTGTACCCAATGATAACACACATACACAAACAGAACGTGACAAAACTCAATCTAATTGGATGAAAAAGGCAAAACAGGCACAAAAAAACACCCAAAAAACATTGAATAAAAATCTATTAAAATTGTAAAGTAGTATATTAAGTTATTATTGTAAAAATTTTAATTCGCATAGCAAGGATTCTTCTAATCCATAGTATAGTATTCAAAGTTAAGTATTGCTGTTATGTTAGGTTGACGATAGGCAATTTGAATTGAACCGCGCAGAGTACAAAAATTGTGTAGCATACTTTTGGTTGCGCTCGGAAATTAATTTCAAATTTTAAATTTAACCGCCAAGAGTATAAAAATTGTGTAGCATACTTTTTGTTGCGCCCAGAAATTAATTTCAAATTTTAAATTTAACCGCCCAGAGTATCAAAATTGTGTAGCATACTTTTAGTTGCGCTTAAAAAAAAATTGTGTAGCACACTTTCAGGTGTAGTTGTAGTTGTAGTTGTTGTTGCTGTAGTTGTAGTTGTTGTTGTTGTTGTAGTTGTTGTTGTTGTAGGTCCAGAACAATCCAGAACATTATATGACTTTGCATTTTGTATGCAATTTTCATACTAAAAAAATTTGCAGGGTAAGGGTCGCAATTTTTGTCCTAAAAACACAAAAACCGCCGTATCCTGGCCATTTAAGGAGCTAGGACGATGTCCTTTTGCACAGAGGTGCAGCTTTTACTCTAGAATCATAAACTGAAATCAAAAGGACGAATGTCCTTCAGACAGCCGAGTTATAAGGACTTTTTTGTTTATAGAAAAGTCCTTATAACTCAGCCGTATCCTGTTTGATCCTGACGATCCTGGTGTCAACGAACGCGCCTTGCTAAGGACTACAAACTGTCCAAAGGACATCCAAATCGTCCTTCAAATAACGGAGTTATCAAGGATTTTCGAAATTTAACCAAAAGTTTGTTCATTTTTGTGGATGCGTTTTCATTGCATACTTTCGTGGGCATCTTACATATTTTTGACTAAAAACACAAAAACAGCCGTAGCTTGGCCATTTAAGGAACTGGGAAGATGTCCTTTTGCAAGGAGCTGCAATGGACGATGGTCCTTCAGACAGTCGAGTTACAAGGACCTTTTTGTTTACAGAAAAGTATATAACTTACTTACAATTACTTACTTATATAACGCCTTACTAAGAACTACGAACAAGGACATACAATTCAGCCTTTAAATAACGGAGTTATGAAGGATCAATGGATGACGTTATCGTTGAATTGTTTTATAATTTAGTATGTACTATAATTTTTAACTAACTAAATCGTCAAGGATTTCCTGTCGGCTGTTTTTTATTGCATATAGAACTTTTGTATATAGTTGTGAATTACAGAATTTGATGCAAGCAAGTGTAACAAAATACATTTTGTTGTTGTTTTTGTAATTGAATACTCGTTACACAATTGATTTGTTTTGTTTACCGACATTTCTTATGTAAAGTGTAACTTGTTATGTTTATGTGGTGTTATATAGTTTGGTAATTGTGCAGGATAGATTTAAACGGCTAAACTGAAATGTAGAAGTATTTCAACGGGAAATAAGAACGATAGATAGATGATAGTGTGCAGAGTTGCTGCATTCAATTGGTCAGCGATCGATTGCAGGATATAAAGCTCAGGCCATCATTGAGCGCACTCGAGCTGGGCTCAGCCAAATACTTTGCCATTTTCGGCAGGGATGTATATAATCCTAAACCTTGGTTCCTTTCTAAACACTTCAGCGATTATTAAATGTATTAAATTGTTAAAATTGAATCGAATTGAACGACTTTTTTTTTTGATTATAGATTTTTCATTTTTTTTATCCTTTTTTCTGTTGATTTTTTGTTTTTTGTTTTCCTTTGTCCAGTTCAAGTTCAAGCAGTGTCGTCAACGTTGTTTGCCATTCTTTTTCTTGATGTTTGTTTCTTTGAGTTGAAAGTGAACGATATTTTTCTGATATTTTGTTCTGAATTGTTTTTCTAACTTAACAACAGCAACCGTATAAGCAAATTCCAAGCAATGTTGCCGCTGTGTCAATGGACCTCTACTGCTGCTGCTGCTGGTTTTGTTGGTTGTATCGAGATAGTTGTTCCGACGTAACAACAATGCGAGAACACAACTGCAGCAGAGAGGGATGAGACAGCAGAGTTTCGCTGGTTGATAGTTGATTGCAGTTTTGGTTTGCCGTTGTCCGCACTTTGTGGCTGCTGGGGGACCGTGCGGCTGAGAGAGAAACTTCGTTAACTTCGGAACTCCATGTCATTTGATTTTCGTTTTGTTTGTGTTGTTGGTTTTTTTGTGGTTGTTACAGAGAGAACACACGCTTTATCAGCATCCTTGCATTGAATAATTTGCATCTGCAGTTAGACACACGTCATGCATTTGCATTATATCTGTTTGTTTTGCCACCTTAGCGCCCGCTGCTGCTGTTACTCTCGCACCACACTCATTTTTTGTTTGCCTTGAATTTGGCATAGAAGCTCTGGATTTGGGCATAACGTACGGGTATCGAGTCGAGTATTCCGGTATAGCTGAAATTCTGCTGTTGTCGATTCTTCTCATGCAGATTGTCCCCCGACAAATAGGTCACCACATTCTTCTGCAGTTCACTCACATGCGGATCTGCATGATTGGCCACCAAATGATTACAGAACTGGGCGATCTGTAGAAATACCGAGGCGTCGCGATCTAAAAACACAATTTATACCGTTGGTTATGCACTTTCGAATATACTTTTCCTATCACATACCCATTTTCCTCGATATCTTGATTAGTGAGAGCGGCTGGCTCTCATTATCCCTCTGGGCACGCAAATGACGATTGCCATGCTTGAACTCCTGCTCCAACCAGCGTATGACATGGCGCACATTCTCGCTGCGCTTCTTCAGCTCATCCAGTTCGTTAAGCACTGCAGAAAATAAATGAATATTAAGAGCACGTAATGAAAATCGCTTTCCTTGTTACTCACCAGCATTGGGTATGAGCACGATGCACTTCTTGGTTCGCACTAGGGACTTGACAATGCCATTGTATTCGGTTAGGGCCTTGGAGTCCACCACAACAAACGGTGACATGACCACATGGGCTGGACTATCGCGCAGCTCTTCCTCCAGAGCCTCCACTTCGTTTTGCAGCCAGAGTTTACCCATAATTTCACACTTCTTGGACATTGCCTCGGAGCGCTCCTCATCGGCGCCGCTGCTCGATTGCAGATTCAATTTCTCAATAACGCTATTGGTGGTAGTCGAAGCCGAGGCGGAGGTACCGCCAGCAACTGAAGTACCCGTAGCACTGGCAATGGCAGCTGCAGCCTTCTCAGCATTGCGATTGCGTAGATAGCCCTTGCGTGGCATCTTGCGGCACTCTTCGACGGTGTCCTTCTCCTCGTTGCTGGTATAGCTCTTGCGTACAATTCCATTCTTACGATCCGAATAGCGTCGAGTGCGTCCCTCGTTCCTTTTGCGTGTTGCCTTGGGAGCAGTGCGACGTTCGCGACGACGTGAGCCGCCACCCTTCTTCTCCTCGCGCTTCTTCTTCTGATTCTCGATGAAACGACGAGTCTTCACACAGAAACGATAGTTGAACTTCTTCTGTTTGCATATAAAGAAGCCGAAGTCGACCATCTTAAAGATGCGCAAGATAGACTCCTCCTGTGGTGTGACACGCTCCCGTATTATGGTCTCCCAGTCGAGCGTAATCTGTGTGCTCTGGAAGATATCAAAGTTTTTGAAAGCGAAGTCCTCTCCAAGCGGCACATTGGCACGCACATCGAAAAGTTCCACGAGTGCATCACGCACATTTGATGTGGTCAATAGATCGCGTTCAAAGTAAACTTTACGCGTGAATACATCAATGTTGCAGTAGTTCAATAACTTCATTATCTTGTGAACAAATTCCGGATTGGAGTGATAGCAACCAATCAGTATTTCCGGATTAATACGCAGCCAATCGAATAGCATCTTCAGAGCACGAATTGTGGGCTCATTGTGCAGGCAATCGATTATAATATTCGGATTAATCTTTGTGTACTTGTTACGATAAACCAGTTTCTTCGGAGGCTCGGAATTGGTTAGAGGTGGCACCACTGCTGTGGCATCGATTACAGCGCCTGCGATAGATGCCAGTGGATCCTCTGTGCTCTTAAAGTTTAGTTGCAGCACTTCAAAGCTGCGTAAGAGCTCCTCAGAATCCACTTCCTGCGAATTGGGGCGACGCTCGGGTTGTGCTTCATCCGGATATACGAGACGTTCCTCCTCAATAACTACATCCTCATTGTCCGACTGGGTGTTTCCGCCAGCCTGTTGACGCGCACTGCGCTCCTTCTTTACGTAATCTACTAGAGAAATAAAAATATTTGTAATCACAGAATTAACAGAGAATTCCCACGGTACACTCACCTGCTGGGGCATCATCCGGCTCGGCGACATCAATGTCACTGAAATCTGTATCAAAGTTAGAGCTCAAATCGGTATAATCCTCCTCGTCGCTGTAGAAGTCCGTGTCCATATCGCTCTCGCTGTCATAGCAGGAGCTATCATCCGATTGGGCCATCTTGCGACGACGTCGTCGCAGACGCATGCCGCGACGCTTGCTCTTGCAGGAGAGCGGTGTCTTCAGATCGCTTTCCTTGGCCTCGTCGCTAGAGCGTGTTGAGATCGGCTCCAATTTGTCATTATCGGTGGCTCCATCCTGGGTTTTGCCAGCACCATCCTCCGCCGAGTGCTGGCTCTCACGGGAATCAGAGCTACAGTCTTTCAATGAATGCGGTCTGGCCATCAATTTTTTATCCTTGCGCTCGCATTCACCCACAGCTGCTAGCCAATTCTTGTACTCGTTCCTTGACTTACGCACAGTGGTATCAAACTCCTGGAAGCGCTTCTCATACTCCGCCTGGAACTCTTCGTTGTCCGTGGAGCGAGCCAAAATAGTCTGCTCAATGCTGACAATGCAGGCATCCATCAGATCCGAGCAGGCCGCGACTAGGAAGGCATGCAGGGAGTACACCTTAGGTGAGTTGATCATCTTCAATTTTGAGAGACAGAAGAAGAGTATTGAAATGATCTTAAAGATGCTGGGCTCGGGCACACGTAGCTGCTGTGCGCACAGAATCTTGCGCAGATCGATGAGCACACAGTGGCAAAGGGAATTGAAGTCCGGCACCTCCTTGTCGAAGAAGAAGATGTCCACAATCAGATAGAAGCGTGCATAGAAATCTTCAATGTTGAATTCCAATTTTCCGGGATCCATTTGCTCCAGATATTCTGTATGCTTGGCGAACAATTTGTTCAAATTGTTCTCGCTCAGCTCGAATGGAATGATGCACACCAAGGAGTACAAATAGTGATAAGTCGAATCCAGATCATAGTTCTGTCCATAGTACAGAGTTCCCAATTGATTTTGTGCCATGCCAATGGCCGGATTCAGTTTGAATGCCTCCAGATAATACTGTGCTACCTGCTCCTTGCTAATGCTCAAACTTAGCTGGCTGTCAATGCGAAAGTCCAGGAAATACCGATGCAAATCTCCCAAACTGAGCAGCGATGAATGAATCGTATCCAGAGCAAACGAGACTGCTTCCAAACTCTTGTCCACCGCAGCTTGCGATGGCTCCTGCTCCTTCTCGATGTCAGTGCTGTCGCCGATGAAATCGTTTATATGACCCTCGCTGATGATTGAGAAATCAATCAAATATTTTAAATCTAGGTCGTATATCTCCTCCATCTTGGCCGACAGGCGTTTATAGTTGAAGATGCCAGCGCAAAGAAAGCGCTCCAGTTTCTGCATATGCTCTGGCTCCATGCCCTGCTTGTGAGAATGTTTCTTCACAAAGGCAATAAACTCGTAGTATCCACGGCGCCACATTACCTCGCGAACCTTCTTGCCCACCGTTTGGTAGTCCTGGAAACAGAAGTCGAAGTATACAATTAGTTATCTTAATGATAATATAGTGATATGGGCACAAAGACATCATATATTGTGCCCAGGTGTGATTATAATCATTATTTAGCTGATAAGATTTATCATATACAGATAATCTTGACTCTATCAATGGAAATTGATAATTCTAGATGACATTTTTATATACTGTTTTGCTGTTATCAGTGACGTCAGCTAATTTTCGCAAAGTAACGAAATGCATGTTCACATTTCCGCTCAAAACATGGACGGCATGCGTCAGAGAACTTTCACTTCGTAGTGAATCAGCAAATAATTAGAGATCTCTATTCCAGGAATTACCTTAAATATAATCTGCTTGCATAGTTGCACTAGATTTGCCCGCTTCTCTTCGATCTCATGCTGAAAGAGTTGGCCAATATTCTGCACATTGCGCTTGGCATCATCCAACTGCTTGGAAATAGTATACAAACAGCTGAAAGTATACGAATGGAATATATTAATTACAATATTTGGAGATATATAGAAAATGCATATTTTACCGATATAAATCTTTGACCTCTTGGGATAGTGCACCATTGCCATTGTTGGGTTGCATGCAGTTGTTGTTGCCCGTAGCGTTGCAGAGCGTCGGCTCTAGATTACGGCAGCGACTCTTGATGCCGCTACCTGCGTCGACGGCGCATTCGCTGGAAGCGTTTGAGCCGCCGGAGCTTAGTGTTGACTCCATGGTCACTGAAAGAGAATGCGAAAATGCAATGAGTTTACGATCAAAACAAGCAACAACAGTAGCAAAGTTACAGCAAGCAACAAGCGTGTATTATTCCAGCTGATTCTAGATTCTTTTTTGGGTTTTTGCGTTGACTAATGTTATTTGCGTGGAAATTAGTACGTTTGTTTTTGTTTTCGAGCACGAAACGCGCATATTTTGTGTACACACGCATACATACACTCCACTTCTATATGTATATGTATTGCGTATTGAATAATCAATTAAACTGTCTGTCTGTCTGCTGCTGCTCTGCTTCTGCTCTGGTATTTTCGATATTGTGCTTCTTTGCGCAGCTTGCAAAATGCGATTGTATTTTGCACTTTCACGCACTTAAGTTGTTATAGTGTTGCTGTTGTTGCTCGCGCAACAGTTAATTGCACGTATTTAATGGTTTAAAGAGCGTGATTTGCATTACCTTTATCAGTTTTATATTGTTTTAAGACTGCTGAATTCACGTTTCGCGTTGCTTTGCCTTTCTTTGTTAACAACAAAGTTGTCCCTACACGGTCAGACATCGTGGCACTCGTGCTCTCCAAATATTCACAGCTAATGCAATGAGACCGCTGATAATGCTACACGATTTAATGGTAGATTAAAGTTGCTAATTTACTGTTTATATATAATTAAAATGTCCAAAAAGGTTGCGATTTTCTATTGAAATTTTCAATCGTCGGTACCAGTCATGCAAGTTCTCCGCGCGAGTGTGCAAATACTTTCAGTGCTGGAAAATCCGTTCAAGTCGATAAATGGTTATCGATATAAATGAAAAAGACAACTCTGATATCTGGCAGTGTTGTGCTCAGCTGATGTTCGCGCGTTTTTTAAAAGTGCGCATTTTATTTTCGTTAATAAATTTAGTTGAAGTGTTTCAATTATGTAGCTGTGTTGGGAATACTGCCATTTCGAGTGTGAAGTTTTATTCAAGTGTACATATATATGTATATATTTTTATTGGGAACGACAGTATGATCTACTGTATTCTACTGTAGTTCAACTTCTAAATTTGTCTGTATCTGAAGACGAAAATATATTTAAATGTATTTACATACATACATATATTTATTATGTGCATAAAAAGTTATCACCTTTCATTGATGTTGCCCAATAAATACGCCAAAGAAGTGTGTCAGGCATAATAATCAGCTTGAAGCCGACGACTTAGGTCCGCACCAGGTAGACGGTTTATTCCTTCGCTTGCGGCTTAGGTCAATAAATATTGATCAGGTTTGAATTTATTTTATCTGACAAACGCGGCGCTCTCTGTGAGCGAGTATCAGAGATTAGCGCTGGTCACGTCGTGATCGCCTCGGTTTCGATTTCGTATCGCCGAGCCCGAGAGCCACTATAAAACTTACGCATTGCCACTCAAACATTTTCAGTTTCCACTCGCGTGTGAGACGTTCAAGTTCGTCTCGTTTCGATCAAGTATAATACGATATATCTAGGTAAGTAATTTGATTTCACTTTAATTGCATATAATATATATTGTTATTGCATTATTTTTTTGTGGCTTAAAGAACTTGAAACGAGTCGTTGCACTCGAATTATAATTAATTAATTAACTTGTATTCGCCATTATTGGGTTTGTCTACGTTTCTAAAAAGAATTGCTGTCAATTAATCAGCTTAAAATAATATATGTTGCCGTGACAATCGCTTTCTAAATTAATAATCCCTTATATGTACAATCGTTTAAAAATAATCGGTTGATAATACATGTACATATATACGCGTTTTCATCAAATTCACTTTCCAATAATAATCCACATGAAATCTAATCGCACAATTACACATAGCACAAAGATTTGATCAGTTGTTAGTTTAGCTTATCAGCTTATTTATTTATGATCCTGATGTAGATATTCTCCGTATAATCCCCTCGATTGATAGTAGTTATCGCCAGTCATGTGCTGGCTTTACTTGATCAGCTCTGTGAACAAATATTTGCTTACTTCAGAGTGAGTCAATATTTGTTAGAAAACCTATTTGAACTAATACATAATTTCAAAATTCTGGGTTTTTCCATTGAGACTTTCTTACTAATGCAATTGCCATATTTTATATAGAAAGTAGTGGAAATAATACCTCCAACTTCTCGTTGGATCATTGGGTATAGAACGTAAAATAAAATCTTATCGGTAATTGTAGACAAGAATAGTAACAAGTACTTCATGTAGTTGCAGTTTATCAGTAGGAAACCCAATACTGGGAAATATCACTCTATTTGATTGTATAAGTCTTTTCGTTCGGGTTTAATTAATGCTGCATAATAAATTAACTCTGTGGCATAATTAAAAGTAATAAAAACAGTAACAAAAAACGTGTATCTAAACAAAAATCGGATCAGGTATTACGGAAACGTGTTTCCTTAATAAATTAGTCTTATTTTTGAACTTCTACATAGAAACGGCACTATACATAGTATTATTTCTAAGTACGCGGGAATAAACGATGAGCTGACCTCAGAGTCATGTGTATATGACATTTTAATCAATTAAGATGAGACATTTTAAATTGTATGTGTTTTTTTCGAACAGCTATAGAAATAATATCAACGTCACCAATGTAAGATTCTTCACATCACATTAATTAAATGGCTTGATCAAAAACTTCTCAAAATAACAAAAAAAAATTCTTTATTTTTCAGCGAAGAATTTTGGAAAATAAGATGAAGCTTTTGTTGGTAGTCGTGCTGGCTACAGTTGCGGTAAGTTTTATAGCCTGTACTATATTAACATCTATTTAATTATCTAATTTGCTTCCATTTAAAGCTTACACAAGCTGTAGTCAAGGAGGAAATTCAAGCCAAGGAATACTTGGAGAATCTGAACAAAGAGTTGGCTAAGCGCACCAATGTCGAAACGGAGGCTTCTTGGGCGTATGCTTCCAATATTAATGACGAGAATGAGAAGAAAAAGAACGAGGTATCCGCAGAACTAGCCAAGTTCATGAAGGAAGTTTCCGTGGATATACAGAAATTTAAATGGCGCACCTATGAATCGGAGGATGTGAGACGCCAATTTAAAGCCCTCTCTAAACTGGGATATGCTGCCTTGCCTGAGGCCGAATATGCCGAGTTTCTAGAGACTGTGTCTTCTATGGAATCCAATTTTGCTAAGGTCAAGGTGTGCGACTATAAAGACAGTACCAAATGCGATTTGGCATTGGAGCCGGAAATTGAGGAAGTCATCACGACCAGTCGCGATCCCGAGGAACTGAAGTACTACTGGCAACAGTTCTACAATAAGGCTGGTACAGCTGTGCGTCCCCAGTTCGAGCGTTACGTGGAGCTCAATACCAAGGCAGCTAAATTAAATAGTATGTTAACATGTTTACGATAATATGTTCATAATAATGCTCATTTGATTACAGATTTTACATCTGGTGCTGAGGTCTGGCTGGACGAATACGAGGATTCTACATTTGAGCAACAATTGGAGGATATCTTTGCTGAGATTCGTCCACTCTATGAGCAGATACATGGCTACGTACGTTATCGCCTGAGGAAGCACTATGGTAACGAAGTGGTATCCGAGAAGGGTCCTCTTCCTATGCACCTCCTAGGAAATATGTGGGCACAGCAATGGTCGGAAATAGCAGAACTCGTATCACCTTTCCCGGACAAGCCTTTGGTTGATGTGTCTAGCGAGATGGTGAAACAGGGCTACACTCCTCTGAAGATGTTCCAAATGGGTGACGATTTCTTTACGTCCATGAATCTAACAAAGTTGCCACAGTGAGTACAGTTAGGAAATGTGAAGAATTATTTAAGTAATTCTATTAATTTTTGTAGAGCGTTCTGGGACAAGTCTATTATTGAGAAGCCTACAGATGGTCGCGATCTGATTTGTCATGCCAGTGCTTGGGACTTTTATCTCAAGGATGATGTCCGCATTAAGCAGTGTACTACGGTTACCCAGAGTCAATTGTTTACTGTCCATCATGAACTGGGTCACATCCAGTACTTCCTGCAGTATCAGCACTTGCCGTTTGTGTATCGCACTGGCGCTAATCCTGGCTTCCATGAGGCTGTTGGCGATGTCCTCTCATTGTCTGTATCAACACCTAAGCACTTGGAGAAGATTGGTCTTCTTAAGAACTTTGTACTCGACGAGGAGGCTCGTATCAATCAGCTTTTCCTTACGGCTCTGGATAAAATTGTGTTCCTTCCGTTTGCTTTCACCATGGACAAGTACCGTTGGTCTCTATTCCGTGGTCAGGTGGATAAGTCCAACTGGAACTGTGCATTCTGGAAACTCCGTGAAGAATACTCGGGCATTGAGCCACCAGTTGTGCGCACGGAAAAAGACTTTGATGCACCAGCTAAGTATCACGTCTCTGCTGATGTGGAGTACCTGAGGTATGTATAATAGATCTAAAAAAAATATAATATACCTTTTATATGTACTTAAGAACAAAATACTAAATATATACGTCCTCTTTTTCCAGATATTTGGTCTCTTTCATCATACAGTTCCAATTCTACAAGTCCGCATGCATTAAGGCCGGCCAGTATGATGCCAAAAATCCTGAATTGCCTTTGGACAACTGCGACATCTATGGCAGTGCAGCTGCTGGCGCTGCTTTCCAGTAAGTTAAAGTGCGAAATTAAGTAATTCTATAATTTGTCTATAACTTCCTTCAATCTGCGCAGTGATATGCTCTCCATGGGTGCTTCGAAGCCGTGGCCAGATGCACTGCAGGCCTTTAACGGCGAGCGTGTGATGACTGGCAAGGCGATTGCAGAATTCTTTGAGCCCCTACGCGTCTGGCTGGAGGCAGAGAATATTAAGAATAATGTACACATTGGCTGGACTGCATCCGATAGTAGGTTTCCATATTACTTCAGTTATAAAATTTAATTAACCACTTGTATTTTCTATTCACAGAATGCCAGGCTTCCTAATGGAAAGGTCGTCACTTTATCACAATCCAAAGTTTTCTTTGCTAAATACGTTTTATAAATTTGACTAAATAATATATCACAAATAGTGTGCAGTATTAAAAGCCAATTTAAATCAAAACACCTGTCTTTTTTAATAAATGCTCTAAGATCAACTGAGTTTTGAACTCATTAAATGTTTTAATTAATTATATACAATCAATTTTATTTTAAATATAGACAGTAGGAATTGTGGGCAAATAATTCCAGAGCAAAAGTGTAATAGTTGTAATCGATAAATTGCTGTTGATATAAATGACAGTGCTGTATAGAGTCTAAAGCTTTTCATAGCCGGAATGGGCGCGCCATTTAAAAGTTTTGTTTTCTGGAATTTGTTCAATATAATAACGCGTGTTCAGTGTATTATTTTCATGTGCTGAGAACAGAGCTAAAGCCCCTTTGAAGTAATCTTTTTGAGCAGATGTGTGTCTTCTCTAGTTTTATTGTTAAATTTAGTGCAAAAACTAAAGCAATAATTTACGAAGCAGTCAACTATAATTAAGCATAATAAACCAAGTAAAAATTTAAAAATAAGATCAGGTATTATACAAATTTTCTAAAGGGGGTTCGTTCACTAATTTATTATATTTATGTGTTTACCTGTAATACAGAATAGTATAAATGCCAGTATATATAGCATTTACCCGCAGTTTTACTAGCACAGTTTTCTATATTTGATCGGGATATGTTGAACTAAAAACTAAGTTAGAGATATTAGAGATAAGTTAATCTCGAATCGTAAGACTCATAATATATTATATTTATATTTGGTGGCCAATATTATCTGGATACAATTTTTGCAAACAAAATGCAACTATCACTATCAGTTCTTCTGACTGCAATTGCAGTAAGTGACATCTATCGCTATATTATAATCTATTAATATAGTTTCATTTAAAGCTGACGCAAGCTGTAGTCGAGGAAGAAATTCAAGCTACGGAATACTTGGATAACGTAAGCAAAGAATTGGCTAAACGCAGTAATGTCGCAAAGGAAGCTTCTTGGTCGTATGCTACCAATATTAATGACGAGAATGAGATGAAAAAGAACGAAGTAACTGCTGAACTGATCAAGTTCATGAAGGAAGTCTCCGAGGATATACAGAAATTCAACTGGAGCACCTATGAATCGGAGGATGTGATACGCCAAATCGCAGCTATTTCTAAACTGGAAGATACTGCCGACGCTGAACATGTTGAGTTACTAGAGATTACCTCTTCTATGGAAACCAATTTCGCTAAGGTTAAGGTGTGCGATTATAAAGACAATACCAGATGTGATTTGGCATTGGAGCCGGAAATTGGGAAAGTTATCGCCACTAGTCGCGATCCCGAGGAACTGAAGTACTACTGGCAACAGTTCTACAATAAGGCTGGTACGGCTGTGCGTCCCCAGTTCGAGCGTTACGTGGAGCTGAAAACCAGGGCAGCTGAATTAAACAGTAGGATATAAGAATAATTATATCTAATTTTAATATTCCCTATATTGGACATTTGATTGCAGATTACACATCTGCCGCTGAAGAGTGGCTAGATCAGTACGACGAAGATTCAAAATTTGAGCAACAAATGGAGGATATCATTTCTGAGATTCGTCCACTCTATGAGCAGATACATGGCTACGTACGTTATCGCCTGAGGAAGCACTATGGTGATGATGTGGTATCCGAAAAGGGTCCTCTGCCTATGCACCTCCTAGGCTATATGTGTGCAGAGAAATGGTCGAATATTGCGGATCTTGTAACACCTTTCCCCGACAGGCCGTTTATTAATATCACCAACGAGATGTTAAAACAGGACTACACTCCTCTGAAGATGTTCCAAATGGGTGACGATTTCTTCACTTCCATGAATCTAACAAAGTTGCCACAGTGGGTACAGTAAAGAAGTGTGAAGAATTATTTAAGGAATTCTATTAATTTTTGTAGAGCGTTCTGGGACAAGTCTATTATTGAGAAGCCTACGGATGGTCGCGATCTGGTTTGTCATCCCAGTGCTTGGGACTTTTATCTCAAGGATGATGTGCGCATTAAGCAGTGTACTCAGGTTACCCAGGATTATATGTTTGTTGTGTATCATGAACTGGGTCACATCCAGTATTACCTGCAGTATCAGCACTTGCCGTTTGTGTATCGCATTGGCGCTAATCCTGGCTTCCACGAAGCTGTCGGGGATGTAATCGCGTTGTCTATGTCAACACCTAAGCACTTGGAGAAGATTGGTCTTCTCAAGAACTTTGTACTCGATGAGGAGACACGTATCAATCAGCTATTCCTTAAGGCCCTGGATAAAATTGTGTTCCTTCCGTTTGCTTTCACCATGGATAAGTACCGTTGGTCTCTATTCCGTGGTGAGGTGAATACGTGCAACTGGAACTGTGCGTTTTGGAAACTCCGTGAAGAATACTCGGGCATTGAGCCACCAGTTGTGCGGACGGAAAAAGACTTTGATGCACCAGCCAAGTATCACATCTCTGCTGGTGTGGAGTACCTGAGGTACGTATAGAAGCTTTTAAAAAAGAATAAACGCTAAATATATCTTTTCTTTTTCCAGATATTTCGTCGCTTTTATCATACAGTTCCAATTCTACAAGTCCGCTTGTATTAAGGCCGGCCAATATGATGCCACAAATCCTGAATTGCCTTTGGATAATTGCGACTTCTATGGCAGCGCTGCAGTTGGAGATGCATTCCAGTAAGACGCGCATCTAAATAAATATAATTTCATAATCTTTCTATAACAATACTCTTCGCAGTGAAATGCTTTCCATGGGTGCTTCAAAGCCTTGGCCAGATGCACTGGAGGTCTTTACCGGGGAGAGAGAGATAAGTAGCAAGGCTATACTTGAATACTTCGAACCACTACGTGTGTGGCTGGAGGCAGAGAATATTAAGAATAATGTACACATTGGCTGGACTGCATCCGATAGTAAGGTTCTATATCACTGCTGTTATAAACTTTGATTAATTATTTGTAATTATTATTTGCAGAATGCTGTGCTTCCTAATTAAATGCTCACTTTTTACCATTCGTAAACATTTTTAATGTTTTGTTAAATAAAATGTGTATATCAAATAGTGTTCAAGATATAAAAACTGTTTAGAAAACAAAACTCGTTCTTTTGCTTAACTGGAGCGCATTATAATTACAAATTACAATATTGTATTAATGGCCAAGTGCTTTAAGGTTTACTAGGTCTTGACCATGGGCTGCTTGGCAGTTGATTGCGAGAGCTAAGCTGGGGAGGAACCTCTTTCTAAGAGCTAAGAATACGTGTTGGGCAACTTAATGAAGAATAAGCGAAAGTAAAGTTGGGTTATAGAAAGTGTGTAGTTATGCTGGGAAGCCTGTTGATTTTTGTAAGTAAAGTGTTTCAAAGTTCAAGTCAAGTAGACCCCATTTCCATTTAAATCTACAGCTATTCCTGGCAGCAGCAAAGTCCAGTGCTCTGCCTGATGCTAGCTTGGGTGCCTTTCTGGATGAGGTAAATACGCAGCTGGCCACCAACTATGACTAGGAGCAGTTGGCTCTCTTGCAGTATGAACTGCTTGGTGGCAATGATCAAGGCGCACTGCTTAACATTGAGCTGGCCAATGAGAAGCTCCAGGGATATGTCAGGAGTTTGCTCACCCGAGTGGCCAAATTCAAGCGCCTTCACTTGGGCGATCCTACACAGCGTCGTCAGCTACAGCGTATGCCACTATTGGGCTACGAGGCTCTAGGCAGTGTGGATCTGGCCGAGATCTATACATTGACAGCCAACATGAGCGATAGCCAACACAGGGCTAAGCTGTGTGCCTATGGAGAGCTACAGAACTGTACTTTGCGTCTAATACCAGACGTGCAGCAGCTGCTGCAGCATTGCCAAAATCTTGAGGAGATTACCTATTATTGGCAGGAGTGGCAACGTGTTGCAGGTCTGTCTAGACGCCAGCAATTCGTTAGCTTCATGCAGCTATATGAGAAGGCAGCCAACCTGAATGGTTTCCCCAATGCTGAAGACTATTGGTTTCAATCGCTGGAGCTAAGTGGAGAGCATGGTATGAAGTTGCTCAATGAACTGATGGCAGCACTGCGTCCGCTCTTTCTGCAGTTCCATGCCCATGTGCGGGGTTCATTGAGAAAGCGGTTTGGAGTGGGGGTGGTGCCCCGAGGTAAGCCCTATCCACAGCAGTTGTCGGAGATATTTGTGGGCAAAGCTTTTATGGCAGATGAAGTGAATTGGTTTGTGGACATGCCTTTCCCTGAGTTGGGCTTAACTAATCTAACGGATGCACTGCATCGACGTGGTATGAGCACCACACAACGGGTTTTTTGGAACGTGGCTGAGTACTACAGAGGAGTGGGATTACCACAAGTGGAGAGGTGAGATTGAGTATTTAATTCCTTTTGCTATTCTGATCATTGTTTTTCTTAGCACTCTTTGGCGACATGCCCAACCTGTGGCCACTTTTGATAAAGATCAGTGCTGGCACAAGTCATGGGTATACCACAAGCTACCCATAAACAACTTCACCTACTGCCCGTGGAATGATGAGCAACGTTTCTTCAATATGTTTGAGGCACAACTCGAACTGCATTACTCACGTGCAGCTGCAGTTCAGCCAACTCTGCTAAGGGGACAACCCTTTCCTAACTTTGTGGAGGCATTGGGCAAATGCTTCTCCTTGGCCGCAGAATCTCCACATTATCTGCGCAAACTGGGTCTGTTGCAGGGTGTGCAATGGCTCAGTCTACCCGCTCGTCTGAATCGTTTGTATTTGCAAGGACTGAGAATTGTTTTCCTCTTACCTGTGTTCTATGTGCTGGATCGCTATCGCGTGGAGGCGCTCAGTGGTCACATCAGAGCCGATGATAATGAAGCCTTTTGGAAGCTTACAGAGGCTTATACAGGAGCTGCGCCACCAAGCAGTCGCGGTAATGAACAGTTCGATGTACCAGCTAAGCTAATAATGGAGGTGGATGATCAATATACTAGGTGATTGGAAATCTCATCAATATAGAGTATATTAATATCTTACTTCTTTACAGCCGCTTCCTTAGCATCGTCTTGCAGTTTCAACTCTTCAAACACTTCTGCAGCCTAACTGGCCAGTTTGTCGAATCATCTATCGATAAACCTTTAGATTTGTGTGATCTCTCAGATCAGCGTCAGCTGGGGCCAATTCTACTGCGTGCCATGTCCCTGGGGTCTTCAGTTCATTACAGAGAAGTTCTACAGCAGCTATTAGGTTCAGCAGAGCTTAGCATGGATGGACTGTTGACTTATTTTAAACCTCTACAGGATTGGTTATCCACACACAATCAACAAAATGACTTCGAAGTGGGTTGGGAGCAGTGATAACAGAATTCCAATGTTAGAATATGCTAGAAAAAAGAAAGAAAAAGTCGATTAAAAGAAGATAATTTATAAATATACTTGCAGGGCAACCGCACTCTAATAAATGCCATAAAGCGCTATATTTTCTTCAACTCTAATCTATTTTAACTCAAGCCTAAAAGTATGCATCAGAAAATTGTTTACACACAAAAGTAAACAAAGCAAATCAAGCTTCAAATCAAATGGTATATATCAAGGTTCCGCAAAAGCGACATTAAATTTCTATAGATATTAATACATTTTTACCTAAATAATGCTTACTTAAGATATAGCTTTGCCTACATATTTCAATGTGTTCAGTGAACACCGTGATAAGAGAAATTCGAGAATCAAGGTTTAAAAATACCATTCATTCATTCATTCATTCATTTCGCTTATCTGTGCAGTGTTTCAAAAATTGAATTGAAGATAAGAAAAGCGCGTGTAATGCATTATTATTCTGATTTAAACTATGGATTATTTCGTTGAACTTTGACATTAGAGGACTTTAAATAACATCGGAAGATTTAAATTATTTCGTTTCTACTATAAATACTGCTATGAATATTCAATCTGCACAGTCTCTCCGTACATTCAGCCACTTGAAGATTTAAAAATGATTTTAATAAAATATTTTTGTATATTCTTATTCATAACCATAATCAACAACTGTGTTGCTGACTCTCTAACTATGGAGTTAAATGAGTCTAATGCGTACCATACTATCAGGTTGCTATTAGTCGATATCAGGTAAATACTTTTATACCCTAAATGAATTGACACTCATGCACAATATTTATCAGAGAGGAGCTGAAATTTCTGAAAAAGGAACAACTAGCGATAAAATCAGATTTAGCATTCATAAAAGACGAACAACTGTTGATCAAATCTGATTTAAAATTAATTAAGGAACAACTGTTGATCAAATCAGATCCAACCCTAAATAAAGTTGAACAATCCGAGCTGCCTAGACTGGGGAACAAGACGCAACACAAGCCAAGGCCTTATCCAAAGAATTGTGTCGAAGCAACCACTTCCAACTCCAGCGGAATCTACCAAATACTTCTGCCTAGTTATAGTGACAAACCCTTTCAAGTGTACTGCGAAGCTACTTCTCATGGAGGTGGCTGGTTAGTAGTTCTGCGTAGGATGGATGGGAGTGTTAATTTCCATCGAGAGTGGAATGATTACAAGAAGGGATTCGGAGATGCAAACGGCGAACTCTTCCTGGGCCTGGATAAAATACATGCTCTAACAGCAGAGAGTAGACAGGAGGTAATGTTTATACTGGAGGACTTTAAAGGCGGCAGCAGGTATAAAATCTATGATGACTTTGCGATCGGAGACGAAGAGGATTTATATGAGCTGCACTCTTTGGGCGAACGCCGTGGAACTTCTGGAGATTCAATTAGTTACCATCTCAATATGAAATTCTCCACCTTCGATAGGGACAACGATAAGTCTGTGGATAACTGTGCGATGAAGTTTACTGGAGGATGGTGGTTCAATAATTGTCTCGAAAGCAACTTGGCTGGCAAATATAATCTTACTGGATATGGTGAAGGCGTCAAGTGGAAAGCATTCCATGGAATGTATTACTCGTTGAAGCGCGCAGTGATGATGATAAGGCCACATAAGTGATATGATATTTTAATATTTTCAATAAACAGCGAGAATATACATACCAAAATATTTAGTTTTATTATATTTCTAAGATTATATGGAATTAGTTTATAGTAGCCTATTAAAAGAGAAGAAAAACCCCCGGAAATGTCAGCTGTACAATCTTAATAAACCCCTTTGTACTTTGTTAAAGTACAGGGTCTAAAAATGACTAGACGAGAGACTTTAATTAACATTGCAACCCATTAAGATGAGACTGAGAGGTGCTTCTATCAATAGCTAATACTTAGCGAGTGCAAAGCAAATAGTTAAAAATAAATTAATATTATTGCCGAGGAGTAGTACAAATTATTCATTGATAGCTCAATTAGTTGCAGATACTTAATGAACCTGAATGTTCCCACGATCTCATGTAGTACTTAGGTTACTGCATTATATACATACATAGTATAGCTAACTGAAGTGTACTGCACTGGCATAACCTTGACTTTCGATGGGTTCTAAAAATATAAATATAATTCTAAAAGTTTCTAGATCTGCTGCTTCTAGTATGTTAAGTACATACATACTATATTGTTATATTACCTCAACCACAACAGAGAGCTAGCGCTAATATATGAGCTCATTTCCGAGATACGAAACCTTAACTGAATCCCGAACTAATTACCCGCTGAATCATACACAGCGCTTGAAGCTGCAATCAAGGCATCAATCAGTATGCCACAAGTGTGATACACTTAAAATAATTATCTATATGGAAATAAATAATTTAAATAAATAAAATAATATTTATTTCGACTTTTACAACATAATTAGATTTAATTCCTTTTTATGTAGTGTTAACTGGAATAAATAATTCAATATATTTCTCACAGTGTACTCAAGTATATGCAGCCAGTTAGCACCTTATAAACAGCTCCCACTCTATCTTTCTTTCTTTATCTCCTGATATCTGTTCTTGCCTGACATTCATTAATTGTTCCCCTGTTTCATCTTGCCACCTCCCCCCCTCCCCCTTTCGAATCGTTTTGCATGAGTCAAAAGCATTTTTCACATGTGGCTAGGTCAAGAGTGACTACAACAAACATTCCATAGACCCCACAGACAACCTGGGTGTAGTTGTAGTTAAGACACGCTCGGTGCGGGTGCTTTGCATCGCTGTCAAACGCATGCGCAGCAGCAGTGGCAGCAGTAGCAGCGGCAGCGACGCCAGCTGCGACTGTGACCGCGACTGCGACAGTGCTTGACGCTGGCGCATTAGGAAAATTAGTGTGCAAAATCATTGAAGCATTTTACGAGAGGTTTTAACTGCAACCATTTAGAAGTTAGAAATAAATCTAAAATAGGAAATATTTGGAATTTACTTTTAAAGATAAACTAAATATTTATAGAAAAATAAATATATGTAATTTATACAAAATATAATTAAATAATATAATAATACTTGCAGCTTAGTTTGATATTTTAGATGAATATTTTGCTTATTATATTAAATATTTCCTTAATTTTCAGCACAGTAAATGAGCCTAAATATAATTGATTGATTGATAAATGTTACAAATAGTTTCAATATGAATAGCAAATTGATTCAAGTTTATTTGTCTACATAAATTTGCCTATTCTCACTCATTCCTAACGTTCGACATATTCGTTGTATTCACGAGTGTATTCACTCAGTCAACGAGTGTTTTACTGTGACTTTCTCACCGTCACAATTGTTATGTGGCTTTAAAAAAAACCATTTTTGTTTTGACTGATTAGTACTCAACTGAGTATGAGTGTAAGTATGAGTATTCGCTTGGGTCTATGGCGCCCTCACCCTCCCTTATAATTGCAAACATGCAAAACATTTACACACACTCACACACAGGTATTGTTGTTCCCAAGCTTATGGCTGATTTCAGGTGTTTTTGCTTTTGTTGTTGTCGTTAACAGCAACGTCAACGTCAGCGTCGGCAGAGACAGTGGCAGAGAGCTCTCGGTGCTAATTGCGATTATCTCACATATAACATATAGAAACATCAGGCATTACGTTGACAGTGACTGCGACTGCGACTGCGACGCAACTGCAGCTGTGACGCGTTGTTGAAATTTGAATTAATTTTCGAGTCGAAGCACAGTAAAAAGTCACACAAAGTAATTTCGAAAAAAGATTCTTACACTCAAGTTAGTAGAGTTTTAGACGTGTTACGTGTCGTTACGTGGGTGTACAGAGGACTCCGGAAAGGTCCGAAAACGCTACGATCAGATTGTGAAAGTTGCAAGTGTGTGGGAAATAGAATATCAAGAAAAGGCATATAAAGTAATATCGATTTAAACGTAAATCATCTTTTACAGCGAAAAAAGATGTTCTCACATTGAATTCGGATTAAACACACTACGATTAAAGTGAAAACCTTGAAAAAGAGGGGAAAAATTTAACTAAAAAATGCAATTGTAAAAATTAATTCTACTGTTCTTATAAAGAGGTCAAGATGCTAATTCTAACAAGTTGCTAATAACTACAGTGAAAGTGAAAGCTTTTATGGAAATCTAATTGATGATATTTGAGAAAATTTAAGATCCGAATCATAATTCGTGCTTTTAATATACATAAGTGAATACTTTCCATTATTGTTTCATACAAAATATAAAATCTCTACTATTTGCAGTCTGTATTCAAATACCTATAAAATAAAGTGAAGACCCTGCTTGTATGATATGAAAATCTTTGATATTTCTCTGCTCCCTTCTTCGTCTGGTAATATAAATATCGTGTGTGCTTCTGTTTTGTGGAGTGCCTAATTTAGTGCACATAGAGCTGTAATTAAAATTGTTAATTGCTTGTGAAAGATTTTAATAGGCGGCTTAGCTCGACCTTGACAGTGTTAATAATATCAAATAGATCTCATTGTTGGATAAACAAAATGTGGCACAATCATATCATAATTGTCATAGCCTTCGCTATATGTAGCCGAAGCAGCGCGGATCCCCAACTTAATATACCCACGCCACAGCCGGAGATCTATTACAATGGCTACACGCCCAATGTGGCAACCACCCCCGCCCAGGTAAGGGCCGATCGTGATCGGAGTTCACGCTATGGTCCCCCCTATACGGATGAGGGCGGCAGAAATACCAATACAGGTAGCAGTAGCACTGACGATGGATTGGATGACTTTAGGGTGAGTGTTCAGGCAGATACTAGATAAATCTCTTGATATATCGATCAATCCATCTCATTTGCAGTACGGTCAGACGTATGACGAACGTATGCGATTGGGTTACGCCTATCCCACACCGCGTGTTAATTTTACTGATCGTGTCGATGATTCACCATTTAGCGGAAGAGATGCCAATCGCTATGCAAACCACAATTATGCGCCCACTTCTACAACCGATCGGAACTCAATTGATCTCAGCAGTAACAACAACAATCCTTACGGCAGACAGAGCGATCAATTCAATTATAATAATAATAATAATAATAACAACAACAATCAATTCAATTATAATAATAATAATAACAATAATCCGAATGTGGAATTTGTGGGCGTTAATAATCGCAATCGTTTCGAGAATCCCTATCTATCGAATCAGGATCGATTCAACCTGAATCAAGAACAATTGGCTCGTCAGCGCTTTCAACAGGATCGTCGTTATCAGCAGGAGCTCGAGAAATTGCGTAATCTGCTCGTGGAGACTGACCAGAAGGGCTCTCAGGAGTGCACCGGTAATGTGGCAGCTCAGTGGAATTTTGAGACAAATGTCAACGATTTTACTCAAACGGAAGCGGTGAGTGGTTCGGTTAAACTTCGGGTTATACCCTTGAATCAGTATTGTTGTGTTTTTGCTGTTGTAATTGCAATTGCAATGGTAATTGTAATTTGAATTGAAATTGTGGTAGCCCGGCACGCGATCCAAGTATGGATTGTGTTCTCAGGCTGATGAGATTGGAGTCGTATGTAACTCGACGATTTTCTTGGCATGGCCAGATAAACACAACATACACACACACTCATAGTCATGACATGAAGGTCGATTCCCAGGCAGACATGCCAATGTCAAAGTGCTGTGCTCAGAGAGTTTCGGGTCTACGAACCATGCAACATCATTTTAGAATGTTCAAAATTTACAGATAACTCGGATGAAAGAGATACTTTAAGTGAAGTTATTAAATAGATAGAGGTTTAAAATAGTGTTCAATCTCTCCAATACATAATTTCCTCCTCTAATATTCCCACAGCTAAATGCCCAGCAGCGCTATGTGGAATTTCAGCGTATTACAGCCGAACAATCGAAGCTGATTAACAAAGATCTTATATTCGATCGACGCCTCTTCAGACAACTAATGCTACAGTCTGAAGTGGGACCCAATTCACTACCTCTAGATGTTCTGGATAGGGTACGTTCAACTTCATAAAACCAAAGACTTGGACTTAGTAATAAGTACTTACTATCTTCTCCACAGTATAATCGCTTATTGAACGAAATGTTGTTCCTCTACAACGATGCCAGCATCTGCGCCTATCAACAGCCATTCCAGTGTGATTTACACTATATTCCACATTTGAAGGACATTATGGCCAAGAGCAGAGACTGGGATGAATTGCAGCATACCTGGGTGGAGTACCACCGCAAGGCAGGGCGTGCAATGCGGGACGACTACGAACAGCTGATTGACGTCATGCAAGAGGTGGCCTATGTGAACAGTAAGTAAATGCGATTAATTTCCTGATTATAAACTGACTTACGATTCATTACTTACACAGATGTTACTAATGGCGGCGAGTATTGGTATTTGGCCTATGAATCGGGCAACTTTCGCCAAGATATGGACATAGTTTGGGAGCAGATCCGTCCTCTGTATGAGAGTCTGCATTCGTATGTGCGTCGCAAGCTGAGAGATTACTACGGACCCGATCGTATCAATCGTATTGCGCCAATTCCATCTCACATACTGGGCAATATGTATGGACAGTCGTGGTCGAATGTACTGGATATACTTATACCCTATCCGGGACGCAAGCTCATCGATGTTACGCCACGCATGGTCGAGCAGGGTTATACACCATTACTAATGTTCCAGCTGGCCGAGGAGTTCTTCACCTCCATTAATATGTCGGCTGTGGGTCCGGATTTCTACAGAAATTCCGTATTCGAGCAACCACTTGATCGCCGTGTGCTTTGCGAACCCTCCGCCTGGGACTTTTGTAATCGTCACGATTTCCGTGTAAAGATCTGCACGGAAATCAACCAAAGAAGTCTGATTAGTGTGCACCATGAGATGGCACATATACAATATTTTCTACAGTATCGTCATCTGCCCAAAATCTTTCGCAACGGAGCCAACCCGGCCTTTCATCAGGCAGTGGGCGATGCGATTGGGTTGTCCGTATCCACACCCAAACACTTGCAGACATTGGGTTTACTGCAGCGCTCTCTAGATGAATCCAGCTATGACATCAACTACTTGTTCACCATGGCTATTGACAAAGTAAGCGAGTTAATGATTGAATGCTTTTATTGATTGCTTATACTCACCATTTTTTTTGTTAGGTTGCATTCCTGCCCTTTGCCTTGTCTCTGGATAACTGGCGCTATGACATCTTCAGCGGCAATGTGAATAAAAGAATTATGAATTGTCATTATTGGAATCTAAGGTTCATACGAAGTTGTATTAAGAATATAACTTGTATTAAATTAAGAACTTTCAATTGCAGGGAACGATATGCGGGCGTAAAGCCGCCAGTTTTACGCTCTGAGCAGGACTTTGATTTGGGGGCCAAGTATCATATACCCGCCAATATACCCTATGTTAAGTAAGTACTGCATTTATCTACAATATATGCTAAGTAATTTATTCATAAGAAAATAAATGTGTAGCGATACGCGCCTATCTCAACTTTGTATGTACATATGTAAATGTCGGCTGTACTTTATTCTCTTTACGCACTTGGTTTATTTCTTCTCCTTCTTTTTGTGCTTTACTTTCTGCAAGTCTCTGATTGATTGCATGTTGCATTACCACATAAAATTGTTACTCTTATCTAATTTGAACACATAACGCAAATGCAGGCAATTAAAAAGCAAATATACACAAGCTAGTTATTAATTTTGCTATTTTCGATTACAATTTTTCACTCACACAAACACATACACACACATTCACACATAGCCAATTCGAGTATTTTCCGTCAAATTGGCGTCGATTACGCGTCGTAATATTCGTATTGCTGAGACCCCGAAACAGTAAACTGGCCACAAAGTTGGCCCACTGCACATTCATACATACAAACTTATAATAACCAAGCCATTAGATCGGACAGACAGACGGACATTTGCACACACACACACACACGTATGCGTTTGCCTGCGAACGAGCGAAGAAAATGAAACAAAAACTTGCATGTCGTAGATATTTCCCGCATTCACTTTTCACTCGACTTACCGGGCGACTGGTTCGCTTTGGCTCTGACATCATTTAAATAAGCCAAATCGCACATAAATGTTACGAATTTCACTCTCGAATATATCACACATATGCCGCGAGTTGTTTGTTTGCCCAACTGACCCATTAAACCAAAAAGATGACCACTGAAGAGAGAGCTCGTCACGATGACGCGATGACTAGAGAAAAACTAAAATAATACGCAATTATTAAGAACCAAGTCCAATAGGAATAACACCATTGCACCAACAGGAAAGCAACAAAACGATTAATCGATTTCATTCTTAGTACATGTCGCTCACAACACTTATCGATAATACATTTGTATTGAACCAAGTGCAATTGGAATGACACCATTGCACTAACAGGAAAGCAACAGAACGATTAATCGATTTGGTTCTTAGTGCATGTCGCTCACAACACTTATCGATAACACATTTGTATTGAACCGTATTAATTCAAATTCAAATAACATCCGAGTTTACATCATGTAAATTGAAATGCCGTGCATCAGCTTTGAAACAGGTGTTTATACCTCATTTACACACTTGATTAAAGGGTATCAAAGACACACTCGTTTTTCCGGCGACAGCGAATGCAAATTTTGTGTGTCAACCACGAAAAAAAAAAACTGTGGTGCCCAGTGGAGCAATGGCACACCGCACCACCTGAAAATGGCGGTGTCAATGACTTGGCCATTAAGGCTGACCATGCCGACCAGTTGGGACAATGTGGCTAGTACTATTATAATATTTTTCTCTTTCTACTTTTTATGCCTTTTGTTGCTGTTTTGATTTTGGCTTTTCATTCGCAACTCTGCCTGCAGTTTTTGTTTTTTCCCCGCTTCTTTTTCCATTTTGGTCATTTTGTTGTCTATTTAAAATGTAAGACGGGGCTTTGAGCGTTATGACAGCCAGAGTGGGGCACACAGTATTGCATAATATAACGGTTAGCCACAAATAGATTGTGGTTGGCTTGAGCGGCTGGGGTTCTTTCAAGGTGTAGTGCAAAACTATTGGGAAATCGTATTCAAAAGACTTGCCAATAAATAATATTATAATCTGGAATTTTAATAACTGTTAACTGTTAATCTGACTTTTAATTAGACAGTGGGGTGAGCAAGCCATTAGCCTGAGTTTTATGGACCATCCATTCTACTCGAGTTGGGATTGCAACATCTGAAACGTATCTATTGTGTGTGTTGATTATTTATTGCATAATCCATAAACTGCAAATGCTACAGTTACATAAACAAAAGCAAACTGAAATCAACCAAACCACCAAGAGAGTTAGCCTAGATATGGTAATAAAACCCAGAGCCAGAGTCAGAGTCACAGTTTAAGCTAGAGCTAGAGTTGTGGCAATGTCCGAGATAGAGCTTTGAGCATTGAACACTTTTCATTTCGTTTCACAACAACACGTTTTGCATGTGTTCCTCCTGCTGCTCCTGTGGTTGTCTCTCTGGTCCGGTCTCAGAAATATCGGTTAGCAGCACATGTCCTACAAACCGACTAAGGCAAGCAAAAAACGTGATAAATCCATGGCCCACTTACGCGGATACTAAACCAGTACTGAAATTGCAGCAATGCTTCAATGAAGCCGAAATGCAAATTGAAACCTAATCTTTATGCTCCCCAACCAAACACGGACAGACGAGCCGCCAGGCAATGCAACCGACAGTAACGACTATGAGATTACTTGATTATAGCTATACCCTGTGATAGAATGAGCCTGAGTTGTTATACAAGCCAATAATTAATTCTAATTTTTTACTCTTTTAAATCAATAAATATGAATTATAAATTATGCTTAAAATTCAAAGAAAATGTGTAAAGTTTTATTGAACCTAGGGTATTCCAATTGGCAACCTTACGTGCCACACACATCGACGGTGCTAATAAAAAGTAATGCTAGACCGCAAAATAAACGCTAGGAAATGGTCGCCAGTGCCGTCAGCGGGTTGTCGTTGTTGCAAGTGTTGCAGTTGTGGCTGGTGTCATGGAAAGCGAAATGATAAAAACATAGAGTGCTGCAAATGTAATAAACATGTTGCCTGCCTCATTCGGTCTGTGGGCGAGAGACACTTTGAATATGCAATTATGAATGCCAAGCAGTGTGTTTACCTCATTTGAAAATGAGATAAACCGTTTATGGGTAATGCCAAATGACTTGATTTCTGTTGGGCATGACGAAGCACTTTTCCACAGCCTGAAAACGGAGTAAAACAAGTGGGAAAGTCTCTCGAGATGGAAAATGAAATCAATCATATACTTAAGTAATTATTTCAGTTTTCTTCAATTGATTTCGATATTTTGTAATAAAGTTGAGGCAGTTAGACAAATTGGTGCAGTATCTTTCAGTTACTTTAATTGTATGCCACTCTAAACTGTAGTATAAATAAATCAAGTTTATTAATTAGTTTTGATCACTTGGGTTTTCATTTTTATTGTTAACATTCATCAGCTTCATTATCAGAGTTGCTTGTTTTCAAGTTATTAGTTTTGTTTACAGAGACAAATAAAATATTTGGTAAATTAAGTACTTTTTATAAATCCGTTTCAACTGCTTTTTACAATAAGCAAAACAATTCTACATGTTACGATTTGAGTTTACAAACTAGATAGCAAAAATAATTACAAAATAATACAATACGTTCGTTTACAAACTGACTTAAATAGGCTCGACTGCATCGAGCATTCTATCAATATTCTTATCGAGTATATTCACACTTAAACATTAAACAGAAGTCTTATATCACACGCTTAGGCGGATCTCTGCTGTAGAGATCCCAAGTACTAAATCGAGCTGAACTGAACTGAACCGGGTGCACAAATCGGTGGACCAGAGCAGAAGGAGGAGGTGGTTCGATGGAGAAGCCGCAGCTGGAGGACAATACAGCAGCAGCAACCACTTCATAATGTTACCCAGTTGTCAAGGCCGAACAGATCCAGGTGTCACGTCGTTGATCTTGGTTCTTTATGGGGCTGTTGCGGCCCAAATGTGTTCTATACATTGCAGTATCTTGTCTCGTAAAGTCTAGTCAAGATATTTTTCTCGTAACAAATCTCACGTTATATGTTTCGTCAACGTTGTTTTTTCTGATTTCCTTTCGTTTTCTATGGCTTAAGCTAAAAGAGAGTTCGTTGTGTGTGTGTGTGTGTGTAAAAACTAAGTTCGTCATCTATATAGTCGTTATTAAAATCTGATATCTCTGAATCTCTAACATCTGTTATCACGTTCTACATAGCAATAGCAAGTGTGGAATTGGAATTTTGTAGGCATGATGGTATGACATGGAATATATCTATGGATTGTGGTTAATGGAATGTTACTAGTTATGTGTTTGTTATGTGAGGGAAATTTCGATAGATTGGGGGTTATTTTTTCATTTTTGTTTAGAGTGTTATCCATTCATAACCGTTACGCTACGCATTTCGCTTTTCGCTTTTTAATGCTGTAAAGAGAAGTGAGAAAGAAAGATTCAAATACACCAAAAGTTTAGTAATCGTGATGCGAAAAATAATCATGATAATTAAACTGATGCTCCACCTCATGCTCATGTTCATGATGATGCTCCTCAATGGGGGCCGAGTAGTGAGATGTATGATGATGGATGGGTTCATGATGATGATGATGCTCCTCCTCGATGTGCTTGTGCACAAACTCCGGCTCCTTGTAGGTCACATGCTTCTCATGGTACTCTGGGACGTGCTTCTCAATGTGAACATGGACGGGCTTCTCCACTGGGATCTTAACGGGGTACGGAACGTGTTTCTCCACTTTAACTGGCACTTCCTTGATCACGGGATAAGGTGCGGGCACATGGATTTTCACCTCATAAGGCACTGGCTTGTCAACATGCACAGGCACTGGACGATCATAGGGCACATGCACGGGCACTGGAATCTTCTTGATCACTGGCACTGGCACTGGCTTGTCAACATAGTGTGGCACTGGCTTATCGACATGGTAGGGCACTGGCTTATCAACAGGCACCTTGACTGGGTAGTGTACGACCTTTTCGACGGGGTACGGCTTGTCGACATGCACGTGCTTCTCAACCTTATAGTGGACAATCTTTTCGACTGGATAAGGTGCTGGGACATGTACTTTCACTGGCACATGGACCTTCTTCTCTACTGGATAGGGTGCTGGCACATGGACCTAAGAATATCATGGATTAGATTGTGCAAAATTACTTTGCATAAAGTATAGTGTTACCTTGACTGGGACTGGACGATCATAGGGCACATGTACGGCCACGGGGATTTTCTTTTCAACTGGGTATGGCTGTGGAACTTCATAGGGCACCTTGACGATCTCCTTAACCTCATAGGGCACATGCTTGATAACGGGATACGGCTTGGGCACCTTGACTTTCACGGGCACATGGATATGTTTCTCGACGGGCACATGTACAATCTTCTCAATGGGCACCGGGACTGGCACCTTCTTGATGACTGTCAGTGTCTTCTCCTCATGCACTGGGAAGTGTGGCACATGATGATGATGATAATCCTCATAATGATGCAGACCACGTTTCGATTTTGTGGTATCTTCACTGGCAGCTGATTCCTCTGCCTTCTTCTCGGCAGGCTCAGCTTCCTTCTTCTCTACAGCGGCAGCCTTCTCTTCCTCGGCCTGTGCATAGCTGGTAGCCAGCAGCAGCACCAGAGCGAGCGTTGTCGCTGTACGCTGCAGAGGATAACAAATGGATATAGTTTACATAAATTCTGAAGGGATTTAGAAGTAGGAAGTCTAGAAATATGGTTAAGGATCCAATCGGGTTTCGAGTTGATAAACCGCTTGTAGCGCTTAAGAATAGTTCATATGCACAACTCAATTCTTTGTAGATTAGTATAGAGTCTATAAATGGTCAGATCACAAATTAGAATTGTGGCCTTTCACTTTGTGAGTGGAAAAGTATGATTTTCCGCAATTCTTTTATGCTGGCACTTTTTAAAACACTTCACTTCACTGGGCTCCTGGGCTCTTGTATACATACCATCAACTTCATGTTGCTGGCGTAATATCCTTGAGGATTAATTGATGTTGATCCGTCGAACTGTCTACCGTTTGCCGCACAATCAAATTCGTAATTTGGATTAAATAATTGTTGGGTTTATGGAAAGTGGATTGATTTGCAATTCCCCTCTCTCACACTCTCTACGATCTCGATGTCTACTACACGTTCCGTACCACTCTGCACAGTTCGATGGTTAACGGTTTAATGATGCTAACTGCAGCGCCTTGGCGAACTTTTATACGCTTTTAGGTCCGTCGAAGTGAATGAGTACCGATTCCAAGAGCCGAAGACTTCAAAACAGCAACAACAATACCATGCTATAATAATCGCAATAGCCCCAAAAAGCGTGTATGAGAAGCGAGTGGTGAATGGTGTTGGTTGCTCGTTGTTCGTGTGGCCAATTGTTGTTGTTGTTGTTGTTGCGTTGTCGTCGGATTTTCGCTGGATGGTTGGTTGCTTTGAATCGGTGGATCGTTAGCTTGGATCGCTCGTTGTATGGTTTTTCGGAGGCGCGAACTCGAAGCAGCCAAGTGGCAAGCGACGCCGAAATGCAGCAGTTGCAACAACCTACAGTGCTGCTCGCGCAGGTGTGGGTAGAGGCTGGGGGTAAGGCAAGCAGCTCTATGGATGCGTGCCATTTAGCTGTTTAATTCAACTACCGTCAGCTGGCACTTTTTTGTGGTTTCTTAAGCCTTTTACGAGCATTGACTTGCAGCCACAACGATTACAATAAAAACAACTAGTAATAGTAAACCACTTTTTTGGGTAATTGAATAATACTACATCACCATCTGCGATGCCAAATTATGGGTGTATTTTAATTACTTTATTGGTTTGTACGCCAACTTAAATAAGAAATTGGAATTCTTATTGGTTATTATCAATTTGTTTTGTGCTGATGTTTGGTAAACAACTCTTCGGCGCGTCATGCGTACAATCGGAACGAAAGGAACAATATACTGGTTCTAGACGCAAACACCGATTATTATCGTATTCAAATGAGCGAATGTTAATCGAACCAGCACATTTAAAAACTGGTTGGTTCCGATACGTTACTCGAAACTTCCGAGAGAGTGTTCGTTGAAAGAATGTTTGCTATTGTTTTCTAAGACCCTTAAGAGTAATTTACTAATTTATTAATTTGCTGATATTAATTTAAAATGTATTGTAACAAGAAATCCTCATAGATGCAGAGCGTTTAAATTAGCTCAATTGCGAATTGACCACACCTCCCAGTGATTTTTCTTAATTTTCAATTTCATCACGATTTTGGGAACGCCACTCTCCCTAGGTATCAAAAGGCTAATTTCAATTACAGTCCTTTTACTTTTGCATTTACGAGCACATTCACTTAACCTGTGCCCAGCCGCAGTTGATGTCCGGAAAACAGGTGGCCAAAATAGAGGGGGGAAAACATTTGTCAATCAAGAGGAGTGTGTCACTCGGTCATTTTTGTTGTGTCACGTGTGTGCCTGTGTGTGTGTGAGCGGTCAGCAAACCATAACCTAAGACACTAGCAACTAGTTTGGGGTAGTGGTAGCAACTCGTTTCAATTTCATATTGTGGGTCGTGTAATTGACGCCCCAGTTGTTGTCGAAGACGAAGACCAAGTCTTTGGTTACCTTCCTCGTTATTATGTCAATGGGTCTGCTTACAACTACATACATACATATGTATGTACATACATTTGCCATGCATGTGCGGCATGCCGAGAGACTGAGAGAGACTGTTACGAGTTGTTGCATGCAACTTTCGATTTAGTTTCATTGGCATTCAGTTGCATGTCTTGACCACATATTGTTTGCCACACCATGTGCAAAAGAAAGAAGCACGAGTGAGAGGAACGGCAACAAAGGAAGAGTGCGACGGCGAGAGTATTATTGGAGGCTGTCGTTAGACGTTCCAGCTGATTATGTCATAAGTTTCGGTATGGAGCACCCGCCTGCTCGACTGAGTGTTTGTTTGTTTTTGATAGACGGTTTGGAGTGCCTATAAACGCCATTATCTTTAATACAACATAACAATTACACACTTCCTTGAGTTATTTATAGGTTAAGCATATACTAAGTACATACACTGTTAAAAATATAGATACACTTCATGTGGTCAAACTGAGTTGTTTATTGATGAAAGAAATATCATTTAAATGTATGCCTATTTCGACCTTTTAGAATTATTACGAGACCAATTTAGATTATACTTATTTTATTGTAACTAGAATGCATTTATTATGTCAAATAATATAGTGTGCATACTGATCTGGTTGATATTTGATAATTTATTTTTCTCTGTAGGCTTTTCATTATTGTGAGCTTTTGATAACTTGTCTCTGACCTTGTATTATTTACAGATAAACGGAGCTTTGCATAAATATATCTTTATAGATATATCTATTTCAATTTGAATTGAGTCGGTCATCTTTATAAGACTTTTGATGTCAACAAAAGTGTCAATGGTTTAACAACTGTCGATTAATCATCATTGGAGGCGTCTTCAGTGTGAATTTGCATTTGTAATTTTATTTTTGTCATCATCTTTTCTTTTTGTCACTCTTTTTGATTTGTGTAACAAATGTATTGTGCGTGACGTTGTGATGGACGTGATTGGACATCATGCGCATTCCATTCCATTTCGTTCCCATTCATGTCAGCTGATCTGGCAAATGGGCTTTACGAGGCTGAAGTCAGTCGAAAATGACAGTTATGACACTTTATGTGCCATTTACACAAAGTCTCTGTGTAGTATTTTGTCGGCTTCTTTCTTTACTTTAATGCTCTGTTCACCCAGGCTTGTAACTGTTCAAGTTTCGGTAGTTTCTTCTACGTTTATGTTTATGTTAGTTGAAGTTTAAGTTTTATTTTCATTTCTATTTTTAGACAGACACTGCAGGGTTCATTGCATTTCTGGTCAAGGTCGCCGGTCTATTTGACTGCGTTGCGGTTGTTAGTGGAACTAAGTGACTGCAAATGTGCCCCAGTAATTGTGCCTCAGCTGCAGTTGCTTTGCTTTTTTTGTGTTGAGGTTTTTAATTATGCAGCTGTGCAGAAAATTCAAATAAAATCCCAAATACAATTATTTCACACGCCGACACTCAATTTCTTATTGGCCATTGGGCAATCATTAATGTAAAATCGATAGCTGAATGGGTTGAAATGGGTTCTACTATAATAACAAAAATTCCATTGGAATATGAACCCCATTTTGAAGACTATCATGTTTCTTGTGTACAAGGAAAAAGAAACTGTTGTTGTGTCTTAATTAATGGCCAATGAAAAACTGTTAAAAAACAATTGGAACGAGCAGGTAAATCAGGTAAACTGCAATCGTAAACGTAATCGTAATCGCAGCCCTTTCAATCCAACTGCCTTTTCATGACATTGAGGCATGTAAGAGCCGCTGATTTGTTTTGTTTTTGGTTTTTGTTTATCTCTGTTGTTGCATCTGGTTTGAAAGTGATAATCACGGCAATTGAATCTAGCCTCAACGCTTCTCAGGTGAGGCAGTGCCAGAGCTCTAACTGCCGCTTGGGGAAAAGAGGTCAATGGCAAAAGCATTTGAACTCTTGTGGTGCGTCTTTACTTTTATGACCCACTCGTTTTGCCATTGTGCCGCTGATTGTTACTGTTGCTTGAGCTCTGGCTGTGGTTGTTGTTGTTGTTGTTGTTGCGTTGGTTGCTGCTGTTAACTTGGCCAAATTGTCACGCGCCGTTGAATGCTGCGCCCCATTGAACAGTCAGGTGAGCGGAGCAGAGAGGTACTGGGTGAAATAATAAGCACTTGGGGTTCACTTAATCAAATGTTGTGGTCATGCTTTACAGGTATTACTTCTCTTAAAGCTGGCAGCTGATAAATAAGGAAGTCAGCCAGGCTATTGGCCATTGGCCATTGGCCTAATCCCAGAGCTAACACAGAGACCACTGTCAAAATTTATGCAAATTTTGGCTTATGGCAGAAAAACCAGTCAAGAAAATATATACAATTTATTATCATAATACTTAATTCCGCCTCTGGAGCTGCAGCTGCAGCCGGTTGCTGTGGTAACAACAACGGTTGGCTGTACCAACCGAGCGGGGAGCGGTCGGGATGAGGAGGCCAGACTTGACCCATTGACATACACATCATGCAATTTGTGTTAAAAATTAGAAGAAAAGTGTACTTAACTTCAGTTTGTACACGGTGTTGTCATATTCGCCTCATTTGCTTGGTTTCCTTCTAGTGTTTTTGGGCTTTTCATTTATGCTTCATAATTACAACAAGACCGAAAAAACGGTTGGCAATCAAATGCTAAGCAATGTTGTTGTTGTTTCGCCAGTTACCGTTGTTATTGTTGTTTGCTTTAAGTGTAAATTGCGTAAATTGAATAAACATTATGCTGTGAAGTCGGCTCTGGTTGTACATTTTGTAAATCTATTTGGTAGCCTTTGTTTTTCGGTATTATTTCTTAGTTTTCCCCTCTACTTTTCGGCAGCCGCACTGAGGCGTAGAAGTTGTGAGTGTTTGTAGAAGCGAGGTGTGCTTCAAAAGTTCAATCAAACTAATAAGTAAATGCGAATTATTTAGAAAAGTATATACAACATCTTGTTCCTATTTTACACATAAAAGAATCAATATTCAATGCTAACTCTTCATTAATTAAATTCATAACTAAACAAAAGCTTTACTATAAAAATCCAAATCCATAAATTTCTGAATCCACCCTGACTGCTTGTATATGGAGCGAACTGTAATTAGGCAGCACTGAAATATTTGTAACTTAACAAAAGCATAAATAAAACATAAAATAATGAAGCTATTGCTTAAGCAGCAGCAATATGAGTTTTTACATAGAAGATGAAGCAAATAACAGAATTACGAAAACTGAACAGAATGTATGTTAATTGTCAGTCTTTATTCGCTAAGCTGTTGAGTGGCTTTTAATTCATATTTGTATCGATGTTAAAATGAAATTAAACTCGCGGCAACTTGGCTTTAACACCAATGGATAATAAGTGGAAATAGAAAATGGCAAAATAAAAAATCAATAAAAATTAAAAATAATTTGAGAAGCGAGAGAGAAAACAGGCTAATGGAGCAAACTTGAGCGAAATATTGCCAATAAGCATATATAATTAAAATCAATGAACTGGCAAAACCCAAAATTAAATAGCACATGGAGATGGCTAGAAAAAAAGCTATATTTATAATATTTCGTGTTGTAAATATAGTAATTAATAAATATTAATTTCTTATGACTAAACTCATGGGCCAATTCATGCTCTACGTGATGTTATTACATTTTAACTTTATTAGTTTTTAACTACTTTGTACCCTGTACCTTTTCATTTGAAAAAGGGTCTATTGAGATTGAACATTGGGATAATAGGATACTGCATACTAGATATAAAGCGTACATCGAAATACATATTCTTATCATCAATACAATTTTCATTTTCCATTTCATTTATAAGATATTTTATCAATACAGTACGGAGTACTGTCGATAGCGCTCGACTGCTGCCTTTTCAACTTGTTTATACATTTTTCTATATTATTATTATTTACCACATCTCTTTAGCCAGTGCCGTTAAGCAAAATAATCTCTCAGAAATATGCTCAGAAATAAATGTTGATAAATTACACACATGCAACACATGGCGCGCGGTTGTCTCTCGTGCCTCTCTTTGGCGAATTGGCTACGATTGCAACATATTTGGCAAATTTCTTTGCAACCGAAAAGTTGCTGCAAAAGAAATTGCAAGTCAATTACCGCTAGTCGGTCTGCTTGGCGCCATGACGCAACCGCCACATGTGGCAGCGACGTTAACGTTAACGTCAACGTCAACGCCGGCATCGACGTCGACGTCATCGCATAGCGCTAATTGATTGCGTCTGAGCGACGCCGTGGTTGCATTCACTTTGCTTTTGTTTCTTTTTTTTTTGGGTCTTGGCATTCTCCGTTGCCACATGCCACATATACAGAGGCGGGCACACGCACACAATGAACACTGCCCACAAGTTTAGGACAAGATCAATGTTGTTGCAAGACAAGTCAACTGGTTCTGACCGCGGCAGCCGGTGTTAAAACGAAAGACTTAGGCAGCAAACTTGAAATTAGTATAGCATATGAAATGTTTTTACCATTTTTTTCGCCCCTTTTGAATTTCTCTGTTCATTATGACTCGATTGCAATTAATTACGTCGATATTGGGTGTTAATCTTATTTATTTTGCGTTGAATTTGCATTAAGTCTTATATAACTGTTTGACTGTAAAAAAGATAATGTCGAAAGGTCTGTAAGTGAGTGTGCAAATGTGTGTAAGTAGTTTTTTTTTGATAAGTTAACCAAACTTTTATATATTTTTTTGGTGTTTTGGTATTATATATGTATATGTGAAAATGTATAAATATGTTTATGTAGTAGTATTCGAATCGGGTCATTACATATGCTGAAACTATCTGGTTTTATCCTATGTTTCCTGCACGTAACACAGGTACTAACGCACAAATCTGTATTTGTTCATCCAGTACAGTTTCGGGAGTTTCTTCCGTTCCTTCAGGACACTTACAGACATTGGGTTCAACGCATTCAGCATTTACAGCACATTTCTGACTGCAATGTGGTTCACAGATCGGTTCTCCATTTTCATTTGTAGTACGAACATAGCCCGGGAGACATATCCATTCGGATGGTCTGACACAGAAGGCATTCTGCGGAAGATTAACTTCGCATACGGGCAGGCAATTGCTCTTCAAATTGGAATCTGTAAAATTCTGGTACCCTTCATCGCATTTGCATTCGCCGTTGACGCAGCTACTGTGAAGTTTACATGCTTTCTCACAAATTCGCTCACAGTATCCAGATTTACCCTTGGCAAAACCGCGCTCACACTCACAGTTGCTATGGGTACTGCAAATGTTCGTAGTGTCTTGCCAGATATCATCTTTACACTCGCATACACCAGGCTTGATACAAAGACAACCATTGGGGCAATCATTCTTGCATTTTGGCTGGCAAAAATCACCAAAGTTCTTCTGCTCATAGCCAGCACAACAGCCAATTTCGTTATTAGTTTCAGGCTCACCCTAAGGAGTACATAGATGTTGAGGTTAAATCAGATACAACTCTTATATATTACTTACCAATTGACCGTTACGATAGAGTAGCTTGATAATGACGCTCACATTTCCTGGACTCGCAAGTTGTTCAAGACAGACATGAGGATCGTCATCTTTATATTGTTTTTCTTCCTTGATACACACTTCATTTAAGTCAACTTTATAACCTTCTTTACACGCACAAACATTTGGTTCCTTGCAGTATGTATTGGCTCCACATTCTTCTGTGCATATAGGCTGGCACAGCTCGTCTTCAGCTTTCTTTGCATAACCTTCACAACAGACCATTTTCGTTCTTATTGGCTGGAAATAAATAATTAGTTCACACATGCTTCATAAGACAATCATAAATACTAACCAGTAGTTCGTCAGGAAATTTTAAATTGATTTTATTAAAATCATCTCTCATTTCATGCCAAATTGTGCGTTGAGTGGTTGCTCCCTCTACAGGGCAAAGATGTGGATCCTCTGGCACGCAGGGCTCCTTGTCCTCATTGTTGTCGTCTTCCCCATGGTGATCCTGTGCCTACAGTAAAATGACACTTTAAAATGTAATAATAACATTTAAAGCTGTGCTCACCATTGGTTGTATAAGTGCATCTATTACTTGAAGTATGTGATTAAAACTGTCAACACGGTCTACGGCATCTGTTGTAGCTTCTTCTTGGTCATCTTCGCTGCTACCAGTCCAAGAAACACATTCTCCATTCTCTAATACCTGATCGTCCAGGCACTTTGGCTGGCATGGTTCATTTTCTGACTGTCGTTCGTATCCATCGATGCAAACAAATCTGGTTTCCGTTATATAAAAAGGCTGTCGAAAAGAACATTTTGTTATTTTTGTTGAAACAATAGCCTGTTAAGTGCATATATACCGGAAGAGTAATGCCAAGGGGTTTTAAAGACTCCTCAAGTTCTTTCATATTGGAACTCTCTGAATTGTGATTTATTTCCACCTTCTCTATGCGTAAATGGAGACTGGTCAGGTTCACACAGGGAGACCCTTCGTTTATCCTGTTGAATCCCTCGCAACAAACTAGGCCGGGCTCCTCATCGGTTTGCATCTATGTGGAATTTACAAAATGTATATAGATTTTATAGCCAATATTTGTGATTGCTTACCAAATCTTTTGGAAGATTCACTTTCTCGAACTCATCAATAATTTCCTGACCTAAAACTATTGTGTTTTTGCGACACAAATGAAGATCTTGCCAGGACATACACACGCCTTTCTCATTCCTCTGATATCCCTCCAAGCATTTTTTTTCCGGGGCTTCATATATAAGTGCGGCAGCTAATGGAACTGCCACTAGGAGCAAGTAACTCCAAATTAACTGACTCATAGTCAGAGGACGTGATTACGAAATATCGCACAACTCAGAGAACACTGACTGCTCAGCAGCACTACCAGACTGGGAATAGCTTGAGTTCAAGATGATTTTATGTTCCAGAGCTCCGTCTTAATGCCTGATAAGTGTTTCTATGTGTGTGCTGATAAGTGCTCACATTCCATTATGTAGCTTATAAAACTTATACTATCTGTGTTGGGGTTTTTAAATTAAGAAGTTTATTTGGCGAACGGAAGTTCTGATTCACTCAACAAAAATTGGCGTTGAGTTATATTATATATACATTATATTATATATTATTATTATATATTATAATTTTAAGACTTAGAAACAAGCGAAAATATTTGAAATAATATGTAGTCCAGCTTATGCAGAAATACTAAGAATGAGATAAGACAGTACTATAGCTTAACACATCTGATTGGCACCAGAGCAGCTTTTCATTTCCTTTTTGAAAATAATCACTTTTGCTTACAGTACACTGAGGAAAATTAAGTTTGAATTTGCTATCTTCGCAAAGAATTCTTGAAATAAGAGTATTTGTCTCTAAATAAGTAAAAAAGACGTAAAAGCCCGACTCGAAAGATAAACTCCAGGCTTATAAACAAAATATCAACAAAAAATAAATATATAAATTTAAAATAAACATTTTTATTTTCAAGTTTACATATACTGGTTTCAAGAAATTTGTTCAATATTTCCTTTCGTTGTGAAATATCACTATTGAAATGTAAGAGTACGAAATATTTGTTTTTTTTCTCTCTGTGTACATTGAACAATCTGAATCAGTACCAGTATATTTTAATAAAATATTTATGTATATTATGTATGAGTTGAAGATTAAATTTGACGTACATAAGGTTCTTGGAATAGTGCCATACCGACTTCAGATTCATTATCATTGTCTATAGGCTTATCATTCAAATTTAGTGCTTTCCTTTTTTGTATGAAATTGAAGCCATGAATAAAAACTGATAGCATTATGACTAGCAAACCGCAAAAACCCCATATTTGCCATTTGGCACAATTTTCGGAATTTCCAGATGTTATTCTATCATTCTGAATATCACCAGCCGTCGAACTGTCAACGGTTGTGCTCTCTGTGGTGGTTGTCGTTGGCACGGGTTGGCAGCTCTGATCATTTTCGGTAACCTTGAAATAGCCGGGACAGCAAACTTGACGAGCTTCAGTTTTGGTTTCGATCTTTAAAATATTAATTCAATTATTTAGTTGCACTATATTCTATTAGTTAGTCAGTTATATTCCACTTACCACGTCTCTCATAATGCCTTTAATTCCTAATTTCTTAAAATCCTTTTCAAATATTCCATATTCTTCCAATGGAGTACGCTCGGTGAATGCAGTGTAGTTAACTTTTACATATTCCGTACATAAATGGTGATCGTCTATTTCAAGTAGAGCATAGTATGTATGAAGTATGCTTAGTATAAGTATAAATTTAAACTGCAACATATTAAGTATGCAATTCTGCTTGTGCCACACAAACGTTGTGTATTTATTTGCATCAACAACAAAACTAAACTTTAAATATTTATCATGTCATTGTTGAAGCTGTGCCATTGATAGGAAAAAAGCTTTCTTATGACACATAAAAATACTAAATGGATAAAAAGAATGAATTTAATGCCTTGCATATCATAAGGTGATAGTGAATTGTGAGTGAAATCTTTGCTTCAACAAACTGTATTGCATACTTTTTCTATTCTTTAATAGAAATGCTTAAAAATTGAATTAAAAAAGCTCACAGCTCAAGCTAAGCAAATAAATGAAAAAGCTCGCTATTCAAAGCTTGATTAAAGCTTAAAAGTCAGCTTGAGCGACAGTTACGAAGCTTTTTTTAAACGATTTACCGAACTGAGCTTCATTTTGTTAAGTTGCAATCAACAAGTAATTTAGCTTTCAATTCATAAATAATAAATTACTGCGAACCGACGATTTTTTAACGCAAATTCCGTATATAATTCTATAGAGTAATTTCTATTAAAATAAATACACATATTTTAATTAGATTAGCTTTTTTCTCATACTTCGAGAATACTTGGAATATTATATTTAGTTTTAATAATTAAGTTGAGTTCAAAACGACTCTAAAACTTCTAAAAATTTCCATCCTTCGAATTGCAAAACTATTAATCTTTTTCAACAATGTAAAGAATTTATGTTTTTTTTTTTATATTTTCATTTTATTTACATTATTAAATATGTACAAACATTTCATAGAATAGAAATTTTACATGAATAAGTCGAAGGAGCAACTGATTTTTTGTGTTTTTTTCCGTGTCTAGAAACAACTGTACATTAGGAGGCGGGACAAACAAAAATGCGACACACAGAGTGGGGGATCTTGGCAAGTTTCCAGAGGGTTCCATCCAGGGAATCCCTCAACAAAATATCGCATTGGATTAGATTATCTTTTTTGTTGTTGTTGTTGTTGCTACCTCCTAGAATTTCGGTTGGTATCACAAACTAAAACTAAATTGTAAGTCGTATATTGAGGGTGGCTTCGGGGTCAGGATTGAGATTTTGGAATTGGAATTGAAAGAATTTCAAAAGAGGATCTTGTTGTTGTTGATTGCGCTCGCCTTCACCCTAATTCAATTTTTATTATTGATGGCCCTCGATAGTGTTAAATTGATCTACTTTTTGTGGAGGTAGCCACCATGGCCAGAGACGCCGTATGATGAGATGCCATGGCCAGAGATGCCATGGCCAGAGATGCCATGACCAGAGATGCCATGACCGTAGGAGATACCAGGTCCAGAGATACCATGTCCAGAAATGCCATGGCTGTAGACTGGGGCAGCGACGGTGTGGGTGATGGCAACAGCGGGTTTCACATGGCTCTCAACATGCACGGGAACTGGCACTTTCACCTCATAGGGCACTGGGCGGACCACATGGATGGGAACCTTCTGGATGATACGCTTCTCCACAGTGTAGGGCACTGGCTTCTCAACGGGCACTGGGTATGGCTTGGGCACATGGACGGTGTATGGGCGATCGACTGGGATCTTGACGGGCACCTTGATTACCTTCTCCACTGGGTAGGGCTGTGGCACCTCAACGGGCACCTTGATAATCTCCTTCACGGGGTAGTGCACGATCTTCTCCACTGGGTAGGGCTGTGGCACTGGCACCTTGACGGGATAGGTGACGGTCTTCTCAACGGGATAGGGCACATGACGCTCCACCTGGTAGGGCACCTGCACGGTCTTGATGATAGTGTTGGTGTGCACCTGTGTGGGCAGTTGGGCAACAGCTGGAGCAGCATAAGCAACGGGTGCAGCAATGGCATGTCCAGTGCTCAGAATACCACCACCGGATGGACCATAGCCGTAGCCAGTGTGGCCAATGCCGCGTTTCTCCTGCTTCTTCTCAGCCGTCGCGCTGCTCTCAACAGCTGGTGCTGCTGCGCTCTTGGCTGCCTCCTCGCTGGCACTAACAGCCAGCATGCACATAGCCAACAGGCCAAAAATGAGCTGCAAAAGTGAACACAGAAAGCAACACAATTGGGTTAGCCGTGTTAGTCTATTATGTAAGCCCGACAGCGCTTCCGCCTGTCTGTCTGTCTTTCTGTCTGTCTGTCCATAATTACAATAAAAATATGACAATTATGCAATGTTGAAAGTGAACTGGCGTATGCCATTACCGCTGCATGGGCACCTAGCCAAGTTCAATGGTAGCCAAGTTGACGGCTAATCATCGTGTGCAACGGGGCGCATACGTAATGTGCAAGAATTTCAAATGTTAAGAAACTATTACTTTTTATATAAAAAAAAGAAAAATACTTTTATGTATAGTAAAAAATTATAAAATCATAAAACTATGAAAAACTATGAAAAATGAGAAATATAAAATGTAGAAAATAAATGAATAAAAACTTCAATAATTCAAATTTACTTTAAATTTAAAGCAACACTAAAATTTTTGATCGAATGATGAGAATTTAATATATCCATTTATTCTGCTTTTAAAACAAATTCAAATTGATTTAGTTTTTAATGTTTCATTATTTTTAAATCTACATGTCTTTGACTTTAACTCTAGAGCTGCTGCATCACAAATTAAATTAAATTTTTTTCAAGTCTTTCAAGCACCAAAAATTTCCGTTTAAAATTTATGATAAAATTATGCACACTTTGAGAAGAACTTTTAACATTTCAAATCAGAGATTTTGATAAGTTTTATTTTTATTTTGTACAGTACGCCTAAACACAACATACCATGGATTTCATTTTGCACTTTTTTTTTGTTTAACTGGTAGACAGGCGCACTCAACAATCTGACCTGGGCTTGAAGTATGTCTCAACCAACCCGCAACTGTTAACTGAATAATTTTGCACTGACTTTGCGAGCTTTTATATGCCGATGCTGAAGCCACTTTGATGCTGCCTTAACCAATTTCTGCAATGGCCGTCGACGTCGAGATCAAAAGCTCGCTCTCACACAGTCTCTCTTGTGTATCGTTTGCCTCTATCACGATTCTCTTTTGGAAGCTATGCTCTCTCGCTGTGTGTAAAGGAAATAGGGTGTGCATGAAAAAGCTTTCGGTAAATACGTGAGCTGTTCACACGGATACTGTCCGTGTGTACGAGCAATTCGTGTGAGCTGATCTCTGCTAGTGTGAGTGAATATCTGTGTGAGCTCAGTCGTTGGCAGTTGTCGAGCCTCTGGCGAGCTGTTAATGGCATCGCCAAGTACTTAGTAGACAACTGGGGGCATTAGATACTGCAAAAGATTTCATAGCGTTAAAAGTGTTCAATTAGAGTGCTTTAAATTTTTAAATATCTAATTCAAAATTAATTATTTAACATATTAAAATAATATGTAATAATTCCAAGTTTTAATTGCGTTATTTAATACTTTGAAAAATGGTGTAAATTGTTTTTTAAAAGTTCCATGTAATGCTGATTTATCATATTAAGAAAAAACATATTAAAATTTGTTAATAATTACGGGTTATAATAATTAGTGAAATATTATCAATATAAATTTTTTAACTTTTTAAAAAATATATCAATGTTATTATCACATAAATAAATTTGTTTTCTAACATCTTTTGCTATTAATTATGGAATTTAAAAGTAAATTTGGTTTCATCTCTGGACACAAAGTGAAATATCATAGGCAATCATTTACTTCGTGTTTATGTAATCATAGAATGAATACAACTCGTAGAAGAAACATTTGCTGCAGCTCTTTAAGTAAAGTGAATACAGCTGCATTATTCAAAATGTATTTTTACTTCTTTTCGAATCTGAGGCTATTGATTAAGGCCTCCGCCACTTGGTCTCTGAGTTCTGTGTAGAGTTCGTTTGGCTTCGGTTTTGGGGTTCGTGACTGAACTTTTGATCTCCGATTTTAGCAGAGCGAAGCGAATTCGAATTGTAGGTGCAATGATTGAATGCATACACTGCATGTGTGTCTGCCTTTGTGTGTGTGTGTGTGTATAATTTGACATTTTAATGTGCATAGGAAATATACAGCAAAAAATACTATACCAAGAGTATACAGAGTATGGTTGGGCATGGATTTGCGGGCAGTATGAGTCTAATCGGCCAATGGCCATGTAAATGGAACGTGTGAACAAAGAGTAGCCGTTGAGAGGAGAACAAAAGCCAAGCAAAAACGTTAGGTTTACGGATATATAATTTTGATTTCATCAAAAATGGTTGTGCATAAAAAAGACTGTGTATAATGTCCAAAATATTTGGTCGTTTATATAACGTTGTGCATTGTAATGTGCAGTTGAAGGCGAAGGTCGGACGTGGACATCGCCATCATCATTAGGCATTACCATTATCATTATGGAGCTCATAACACTAAGTTGTACTATATTATCAAAACAGATCAAATTAGAAGGCCTTTTGTCTGGCTGGTTTGTCTCGGCTTTGTTAGGCCTCTTTTGTGGTTCATGTCAAAGAACGATGCATCAACACTCTGTTGACCCCAAAAAGAGCATTTGAATTCAAAAGCAAATAAAAAGAGCATTATATGCATAGTGAAGGGAAAACCTAGCGGTTAATGCCCAACATTAGACTCAAGTTCAAGTTTATATTTTTGTTTAACTTTTATGAACCTTTTTAGTTTCTTTTTGGCTTTTTTTATTACTACTTTTATTGGTTTTACTTTCATATCGCACACGCGCCAAAATAATAAAGTTCTACAAGAATGATTTTTGTTTTTTTGAAAATAAAAAGTCCCCGCAACTTTTGCAAATTCAAATTGGTTTATTATGCCAAATGTTTAGATCACTTAAAGATAACAAATAAGAAGAAAGAAGTATAGAAGTAGTCACATTTCCACATATCAATATTTATATTGGATCAATTAATTCTTCATTATAAACTTACTTTGTGTATTCTAACCTAAGCTCTGATTATGCAAAACGATAATCCAATTATGTCTATGTATAGTCAGACTCTTTCAAAATACAGAGCAAATTATTTGCATAAAATATCAGGGGGCCATTAGAGCTAATCTCACTTAAGATTCGACTCGATGTGATTTTGTTCGAAGCTTGTTATGAGCTTTCAAATGTTGTGAACTTTATAATTATTGCTTTTCTTGTCTAAGGTGAACCAGTTCTAAATAAACAAAAACAAATTATTTATTACTTCGAACGATTTTTTGTTTCTTTTGTTTTGATTTTATTATTTATCTTGTGCGTCAGTGTCGCATTTCTTTATTTAGAAATTCATCGGTGTTTGTCTCTTTTAAATTCAAACATTTTGCCATCTTATAACATATGTCTAGTATATCTTATATAACAAAGATATTGGAATTGCAAATTCGAAAGCAGTTTGAGAGACGTTGCGTTAAAAAGTTCAAAAAGTTACTTCACAGAAGCGGTTTCTTTTAAGACATTAATGCCAAATTTAAATTAAGTTTGCAGATATTTAAATATATATTTAAAATATTGAAAAAACTGCTCATAGACTTTATTGAGTGGGTTGGGGTTTACATGATTTTTGTTTTTAAGTTTTGGTCTATAAAAAATACTATAAAGAATAACTAAGCTTTAGCAAATGTTTAAGTTTCTTATTAGGTATAACGTTTGTTCTGTTGTAATAAAAAATTTATGTTTACGTGCCAGCCAGCCATAAATTATACCTAAAAACTCATTCAAATTCTGGTAACCATTGTTTACTGAGCAGCAATTAAAAAAGTCTGTCAATTAGGGGAATGCTTAATAAAGATACTACTTAAAACATAGCTAATTGTGTATTAAATAAATTTGTTTATTTAAGTACATTATTAAGTAATTATTAGTCTATAATACTTGATGCTAAATGCATTTATCCCACGACATACTTGAGAACCGTCTCATAATTTAAGCTTTTATTTGGACAGCAAATATTTATTTAGATCCGCTTAGCATTTGTCATTTGTCATTTAATCTTCGACTTTGCCAATATATAATTTTATCTGCTGTCACATTGTGTAGTCAGGTTTTTTAGGTCTATGAGATGTGAGCAATCTTTCATTGCATTTGCTCCACTTTAGAGATGCTTCACATTTGTCAATCGATTAGGATTTTTTGTGCTCAGGTTTGTGTTGTTTTTTTGCTGCATTTTTGTCGCATGTTGGAAACTTTGCAATCGATTTTCGAGTCTGCGACTGAAATGCCGAACATGTTTCAGTGCACAGATCGTGAAGCTATGTTGAAAAAGTGATTAATTTTTACTTTTTAGCTAAACGACTTTTGTTTTATTTTGTTTTTTAGTTGATTGGCAACTAATTGTGCTTTAATGGCACTAGAATTGATTTTCAAATTGATTTTTTGCTTTAGATTAATACTAAGTGTGAATTGGGTTAACTTCAGAACTTTAGATAACTGATTATATACCCTGTGGTAGATAGTTTTGGGTACGATACGTGAGCGAAATATCATTCATCTATAGAAACATTTTATCGAAATTTTATTTGAAGTCTTTACTTAGTGAAAATGAATTCAACTAAAGCTTTTGCATTAACACAAAAATACAGTTAAGAGCAGCAATACTACCAACCGAGTACTGTCTATTAATTCGAGCATTTAGGTTAGTACTTGCAGTACCTAGTTACTTGTGCCAGGGTCATTTGGGTAATCAGTGAAAACAAAATACAAAAAATAAATCCGTAAAGCTTTATCAAAATTAAAGACGTCAACCTCAACTCAACTCAAGCGACACAATTTTGGCCTAAATTTCTGTTTCTGTTTTTGCTTTTGGCCCGGCCAAAAGATTTCTTCTTTGCCAGCGAAATTCGTGCCCAGGTTGGTTGCTTTATGTCGAGGTTAGTTGAGGTAGGTACGGGCTGAGGTAGTAAGTAAGTATTTGTCAATTGAATCGCCACCGGGTCTCAAGCTCCAAGAGACAATCGTGCAAAACCTTCGACATTTAATTTTGGCCACATTTTGAACTGTGCACGTTCAGAGCTTAGCTGAAGAAAACGGCTCGAAAAAAGTTGTTTACATAAAAAATAAAACTAACAAATACCAAGAGCAATTTTTCAACATTTTCGTTGATATCTTTTTGATAATTGCGCGAAAAGGTCACTCGAATAGCAGAAAATAAACCCTTCTGATTTCACTGCTAACCCAATTTGCTGTTATTACACTATTATTATTACTACTTTTTATTATTATTATTATTACTGTTTGACCTCAACACCCTCAACAGCTACGGCTACAGCGGCATGAAACAGTAGTTGACCTTTGTCTTTTACTTCGCACTTAAATTTTAATGTTATGTTTTTGGGAAAATGGCCGAAAATTGTTGTACTTCATCTGAGACAAAAGAAACACAGACAGAAATCAGAAATCAGTGGAAATATAATTCTTTAGCTGTCCATTTGACATTTTCCATGCAATTGCAATTGCCAATTGTGGCTAGGGGCACGGCCTGTCAGACCTTGAAATAACCAACTAATAGACAACACAATGCCAGGCTTCGGATGTAACAACAACAACAACACCTACATTAAACACGAAATGCACACGGAACCAGACTTTGGGGTTCAGAGCAGAACATTGTCAAAAGACGTGTAGCACTTCGGTTGGCGGCAAATGTCTAAAAGAACTGGCTAACACGCCCACTAAACGCCCACATTTACACTTCAATGGCCCAGGGGCTGCTGCTGCTGTTGCTGCTGCTGAGAAGCAAGTTTTGATATAAAAATCAAATAAATAAAGAGTTGTTTGGGGCAGGTCTAAGTGCTGCTTTAACAAACTTGACATAAAAAATCAGCAACAGAATTGAAATTTTAATTAATGCTGAAAGAAGAAGAATTTACGGTTTAGCTTAGACTAGATTAAGCCATAAATAATTGTAGTAATGTTGAGTAATTTATTGTTTTGTTTAGTTTATATTAGACAGTAAAGTAATGTAATTTGGTTTAATTTTTGTGTAATTTAACTAATTGAATTTGGCTTAAGTGAACTTATTCTATTGGGCCTTTCCCACTGTCATCTAAAATAATAATATAATTAAGAACTTCAGTTGTAGCTGTCATTGTTATCCTTCTTCTCAGGTCGTGTCTGTCTGTTTGGCAATGTAAAGTAATGCATTAATCATTTTGTTTGTTTGTTGTTATTGCCATACACTTGATGTCAAGAAACCCACACAGCAATTAGCGCAAAAACTGAAACAATAAGATCACGAATTGAAAAAAAATATAAAAAAATAAGACTCAAATGGAAACACAACACAAAAATTCAGACAAGAAAAAACCTCTCCTCTACCATGGGAATTATGTCGTTTGCTCGACTTTTGCTTGGTCTATTGTATGAGAGAATATTACGAGCCCAGACGAGGTGTGTGTTTGAGCTGTGAACCAACCACATTTGCTATTATTAACACCAGTATTGTTGTAATTTAAATTTAAATTTATGTTTTTATGGTGCAACACGCGTTGCAACTGTAAAACAGCAAGAAAACAATAAATAATTATACGCAAGCGAATAAAAAATAAAAGCTGAGCAGTTGCAATAATACGCTAGAGTAGATTAACATTCAGCTTAATTAAAATGAGCAGAGTTAATAAAATTGTCTTCAAATTACGAGTTTAATTTTGTAATATTTGTAAGTGATTTATTTTCAAACTATTTTGTTCATTCTCTTTTATTGAATTGCGTTTTTCAAGCAGAAGCTATGACAGTGTCTTCATTTGGCATTTGAAACATCTATCTTTGTGCTCTGCCCATTGGATTAATCAAAGCAAATTAACGAAATCACTTGTTGATTTTCGATTTGCCCAACGGCAAGACACAACAATAGATACAACAACATCAACACAACACAACAAGCATGACAATGTGGCATATCAAATTACATATTAATATCCAAATTTTTCCAACACAATGGCACCAATAACCATAACAATAACAACAACTGCCGACTGCCGACTGGCCTAACTCAAATGCCACAGTGACACACTAACTGGGTGACTTCCAAAGCGGCAACAACAACAGCAACAACAACGAGAACAGCAACAACATGCAACTATGCCACCAAGTCAAAGAAAACTCAAATTATGCAACATTCACGACGACAGCAACGCGAACAGCAGCTGCGGCGGCAGCAGTAGTAATTTTTTTTTAACTGCATAGTAGTAGGAGCAGTTGTTAACCGTTAGCCTGCCGCATTTGGGAAGCTGCTGCGATTCGACTGGCTATTTATGTTGCTTTTGCCAGAGATGTTTTCAGATAACTCTCATTCAATTACTCCACAAATGTCGTTGTTGTTGTTGCTGCTGCTGCTGTGATTTGGGCATGCCCTGAAAAGGCGTTAAATGACAGTTGAGAAGTATTTAAGCGTTGCGATAAAGAACTTTAAGGAGTGTTTAGCTCGTCTCGCAGCACTTTCAATGCGGAAGCCCAAATAATATCGAGTTCGTTGCCTAAGTCTTTTGTTTTTGCTTCTCACAGCAGGTGAAAGGATCAAACTGTGTCTTTCTGTATTTGACTTGGCATAGTTACCATTTCGATTTCATTCAAGACACACCTCTACTATAGTTTGAAAAGTGTAAGCATTGAGGCAATAAATCATTTCGCCTGTCGGGATATATAGGAAAAGCAAATGCTTGTGCGAATAAATGCCACAGCCAAAATATAATAGCCAAAATGACTGAAAATGGCCAGCGAAAAATTGCATAATCATAGCTAAGCTCATATGCGATGCGGTAGCATTTATAGCAAATTTAATTATTGCAATTTGAATGCAACCATTTCGATATGGATGTGCTACGCTTAACACTCGTATAAACTGCTATGAACGCATGGAACGGTTGTCGACTGAAGCACGTGTTCAATGGCCAATGAAAGGTCACACACGATGCCGTTAAATCTGCATTTATTAATGGACAGATTGAAGAAAATATATGCAAAGCTCAATGGAGAGTAGTCGATCATTAACAAGTATGCATATTTTGATTATGATGATATTTATAGAACTGCATATGTCGTTAAAGAATCAATTAATTAATATTTTATAGCTAACAATATATAAATTTATCTCTTTATATTATTATGGCATTTTACTCGTACGTGTATCATGTCAATGACTTCAATTGCTCCATAAGAGATATGCAAATAAAAAGAGTCAAGATATGAGAAGCAGTTTTTTATGGCCCAAGTTAAAGCTGGCCAAGCGTAGCCAAATGCAGGGCAGCCAAAGAATCCCCAAAGAAGAGGCACATGTAGCATGATGAAGGAGTACTGATAAGGGGTGTTGGGGGAAACAGTTGGGTATTTCCATACCACTATGGTTGCTGTTGTTGTTGTTGTTGCCACAGACACCGCCAACGCTGTTTTGCTGCTTTACTGCTTCACTTAACTTGGACGTCGACGACGACGAATTGCAGCAAATGTTTTTCGGAGGCTGATTTCGATTACAATTTTAGTTTTATTTCAATTTTATTTTGTTTTTTTCGTATCGTATGAGTTGAAACTGGTGCAACATGTAAAGCTTTGGATATTTGGCTGCCAACGGACGTGAATTTTGCGTTGCATTTTATTTCGTTGGCCAAAAACGAAGCCAAAACTTATTTCGCAATAACAACAACGTTTGCTTCAATTGGATGGACAAGTTGGCGTCGGCGATGATGACCTCCAAAAAGCTGCTGTCTAGATCAGCTCATATAATACATACTACTATAGTAGTATAGCAGTCGCTCATTAGAGCAAAATGTGCAAACGTCTTTTTCTGTGCCTTTTTCTCAGACGGAGACAGACGGAGAGACAGCAACGACAACCACAACAACTACAACAACATGAGATCCGAACATAAATGATTGCGAAAAATTACATTTTGAGTTTTTCCATTTGCCTCTGTCGCTGCTGTGCCTCTGTCATTTGTGGCAATTAATTAATTTCAGCAAATATGCGTGCACCCCTCCCCCGCCATCCTTCTTCACTTTGTATGGCAAAAATATTGTTTTAATTGCCCCCAAAAACATTGCAATCTGTTGTCGTGCTTCTCTTTAGCTACAGTTTAAGCATTTTGGGTGGCCTCTTTGATTGCAAAAATATGAACAGAAATTGCGTAAATCATCGCAATCATCGATGCAGAGAAATCGAGCGACACAGTCCCTATATGCATTGGAATACATGATTTACGGGATTACATTTGGGTCTGCACTGTGGGGAAAAGTCTAAAGCACTTATTGAGGGCAACTGCAAAGAAAAGAACTTGTTGTATAATCATTCACTGACTAGACTAAAGCTTTGTTAGATACTATAGCTACTAATTATAACCACAGTAATTATTCATCAAATTATGCACTTGTTACTATTTATATAACTAAAGTTAACTTGGTATACAAGAACTATATTTATAGTAGTTTGATTGTAATAATATTTAATTAGTTTAGCATTCTTTTGGTCTCTAATTCGTTATAATTGAACTCTGTTCAAGCATTGGGCTCCATTAAGAGATCCGCTTGGTAATTGCATCAGAAAAGAGATCAGTCCGCTTGTCATAGTTAAAACACCTACGAGATCTTAGATACCTTTGCCTCAGTCTCATATTAAGATTAATTTGAATTTGTAACAAATGATTTTATAGAGTCGTTAAAGATGAAAATTTCAGCTATTAAATCCATAAATGAACGTGTAAGTGCAGTGGCAAATGCAAGCTGGTGCCACGCCTCCAACTATAAAGCCGATGACCTTCAGGAAGAGATATAAGATACATTCTTGTAGAATAACTGGTTCTGATACTGCTCTGATACTCTGTCTGGCTTGACTATACATTCTGGTGCACCTATGGACTAGGTGTAACCAAGAATTTTATGTACATATAACGAATAGAAAATTAAAAACAAAGTTCTGCGACGTCTACTTTTTTATTAGAAAGTTGTTTTTTAGTTCCGTCAGCAGTGTCCTTGAGACCACATTGAAAGTTAACAGCGGGGGCTTTGGCCCCAAGATGAGATGCGCTACAGATACAGATACAGATACATATTTATATATGCTTCACCTAAAAATACAGAAATCAACGCATAGTAGAAGATCTTTGATATATGATCAGCGAATTTAAAAAGTTGCCCGCCCATTAAAAGTGTGAATTTGTAACCGGTTTAAATCGCTTTTAATGTTTCATCTTCTAATTGCTGTCTGCGTGTGTTGAAAACCCAAGTGGAAAATGCAAAATAGTCCTAAAATTTGTTTAAACGATTCAATTCATCAAACTCACACTGAAAACAAACAAATTTGCTTTGTTTTATAAAGGTTTTTATGATCCATTAAAGCTGATGTTTGTGTTTGCTTAGAACAATTTTTGAAAGTTGAAATTTTGGTATTTTCAAGATAGTATTTGGGAAAGAAAAAACCCAAATGCCTTAAATGACATGTCTAGAGTGGCTCTGCTCTGGTTTTAATACGGTTTTTGATTTTGCTTAAATGTTGTTAAAATTTACGAGCGTTTACAGTCAGGCTGACCTTTAGCTTAACCCCCCACACAGATACTGTTGGCCAGAGTTGACATCTGACAGGTCTCTGGAATCATCTGTATAACCTTGAATGCACTCACCGCTCTGCGCTTTGTAATCCGTCTTGAATATGTCAGTTGAATTGCATTTCGTGTCTTGATGTCTTACCATGATATCTTGGCTGTTGTGCGTGTCATTTACACCAGTCGGACACTGAGTTATGGATCGTCTAGGTATTGTCCTTCAATGCCAATGACATGCAGTTCCTTCCTCCTTCCAAACTGGGTCAGCTCAAAAGTCACTTGAGATTGTCCGCGCTTTGGTGATGTGTTGCAGAGTGAACGGTTTGCCATTTACTGCACTGTTATAAAATATCTTAGTTTATGATCCCAAAATGCAATCACAGTTAATTAATTCAATTCAAATGCCAGACGTTGCATTGCAGAAGAGCTCTAGGTTGAATATCGACCACAATTCCATTCAAGAATCAGGCTATAATATTTTAAAACTATTTAATTGCAAACATTTAGTTTCCGATATAAATTCTTCTATTCTAGGTAAATCAACTTCCTTTCCATTACATTTAAATATTAATTTCCAATTCTCTTTACTATACTTTTTAATTAGAAGATCATTATTATAAGTCTTATACTTATAGCAATTATATCTGCTTAGCTCCATATTATTTTCATTTCAAAATTCATATTCATAATATTAAAAAAACAATTTGTTAATTATTTTATACAATTTTATTTCTTAAAACATTTTTACAACTTGTGTGTGTTTGTTTTGTTGTTCATTCATTCATTGTATGACGAAACCTTTTCACTGATAAACAGCTACAGCCTAAAATGTTTATAAAATTCGAGATACTTTTATAAACACTTAGCTGCAAATTTATCCTAAACTTAAAGTCCATACATAACAATGCTCCATTCGATGGTTGATTGGAAATAATTTACAAAAGGTTTGTTGTTCTGCTTCCTTGGGGGGATTGATTCTTAAGAGCTAACAGAGTGGCAGGGTGGAAGTTCAACTAGAACGAACTTCTTGAAGATTATAAAAAAAGGGGCAGGAGCTTAGAGAGACCGTGTGAGATAATATCATATCATTTTTCAGGTGTTTAAGAATTGAAAAAATGTTGCTAAATTTTATTTCGGCTCATATATGGTTAGTCCGCTTTGCTCCGAATAGATTGCTCTCCCATTTTACTTGTGGTAGCCGCTGTGGTCAGCATAGACGCTGGCATCATGGCCAATGCTGCTGATTGGGTAGTGGCTGACGGGGTAGCTGCTGACGGCGACGGCAGGTGCGTGCTTCACCACGGAGTGCGAAACGACGGGCACCTTGACGTAGACGGGATAGGGACGGTCGACTGGGACGTGGTAGGGCACCTTCTGGATCTTCTCCACGTAGACGGGGTAGGGCTTCTCAACGGGCACGGGGTAGGGCTTGGGCACCTCAACGGGCACTGGACGATCGACTGGCACATGGATGGGCACCTTCTCGTGACGGATGACTTCGTAGGGCTGTGGCACTGGCACTGGCACCTTCACGTACTCCTTGACGGGCACGGCAACCTTGCGGATGACCTCATAGGGCTGTGGCACGGGCACCTTAACCTCAACGGGCACACGCTTCTCATGCACAACTGGATAGGGACGGTCGACATGCACTGGCACTGGAATACCCTTGGTGATGGTGATGGTCTTGTGCACATCAGCCTGTTTGCTGATCACATAGGGAGCGGGCACAGCATGAGCAATAGCAGGTCCAGAGTGGCCGACAGCAATGCCAGGACCACTGTGGCCTACAGCATAGGCAGAGGGTCCAGACACTCCATAGCCATGTCCAACCAGAGAGCCAGAACCAATGTGGCCAACATCGAGACCAGAATGACCATACCCATAGCCCAGATCAAGCAGACCACGCTTGTCCAGCTTCTTCTCCAATGGCTTCTCCTTCTCCTCGGCAGCGGGCGCGCCGGCGTAGGCAGAGGCCACCAGCAGAGCGGCTAGGCAGATCTAAGCAAAAGAAATTCCAGTTATAAATCCGAGAATTATGTGGGAAATGTTATAAACTCTTCTCTGTTTAATATGCGAGACATATTCTAGTGCAATGCCCGATGCTATAGCACCATTATTAGGTAATCAGATTAGAAAGTTATTTACAGATATGACGCTCATTTGTCCGCCTCACTTCGCTTTCAAATGGTCAAGTGAAATTCGTATCTGGTATGTGCTACGCATGTGTAATTCGCTGCACAGTTGCTCCATTAAAATTGTGCGTTTGCCCCTCCAACGCCCACTGCCCACTGCCCATAGATGGACATGGAAAAATGTGCGCTGAAAGACTTGACGCCCCTCTGCTTTAGTTTGGGGCAATGTCTCAATGCATTCGCCGTTTGTCTCTGCCCGTCGTTTGTCAGTCTTTTGTCATATTTGTTGTGGCCATTTTAATTGATTATTTAGCTGGCTTAGTTTGATTGCATTGTCTGCGGAATACCGTTAACGTGGCCGGCGAGCTAATTATGTATTGATTAGCCATTGATTTGATTCAAGTTGAAGTTTATCATTTTGTGTATTTGGCTTAGATATTATGTAATTTGCGGACAGGAAGTGAATGCGGTCAAGCACCTAAGATATACAGTATATATATATATCTGATATATGGATGGAAGGCCTTTGAATAATATTTATAAATTAAACTAATCTATGTGGGAATTGGACATCAATGGCATACTACTTAATTACAGTTCTATCGCACATTTCAATGGCACAATCGATTTCTATGATTCTCACGCATTTACACATAATTGATGAAAGAGTAATAACAGTTATGGAATTGTTATTGCTACTTACGAATACTTTCATTGTGGAGTGTGTTGGGACTTGCCAAGGCTGTAAATAAACAAAATTATTGCATATTAATAAACTGTTGAGCATAATTCTTTGCGAAAACTGAGCACACTTTTAATACGTATTAGTCAAGTTAACATATTTTAAATTTAATTTTAATTTAGGCACAATTTAAAACGTATTTTATTTTATTTTATATTTCGAAAAAATTCACACAACGTAAAAAGTATGTTGAAACTTTTGCACACTTACGAGCAACTCTGAAATAATATCGAAACTGTACTGTTTAAGGATTGTAGAATCACACACGATTCCAAACCTTTGACTGGATGCTGTCTGTGGTCAGTGGCGCACTTTTATACCCCCAAAGAGTTTTTGTGTCAAAACGAAACTGAAAACCGCCAACACCAGCACAACTAGCCCGACTCACTAGCGAAGAGCTTTCAAAGCTCCCAGCGCAAGCGCACGCTCTCTCTCTCAGCAAAAAGCTTGAGCTAAACTCTGCTAGTATTGGTGAGCTTGAGTGGTGTGCGTTAGCTCGGAAAGTTTACAGCGGAAGCGCCCACCACTACCAATGCATGCCACCAATACCAATGCAGTCCTCTCAGAGCTTTGCTTGTGTTGGTGCCACTGGCAGTAGAATCTTGTGAGATTTTTCAAAATTCATCCAAATACACCATCAAGTCATTAAAAATGTCGAGTTTCAACCATAAATTACCGTCGCGTAAGTGAAACAATGTGTGCTTTGGGGAATTCCAAATATATTAGTTTATTCTTATTCCGCTCCTTCTCCTTTTCGACTTTTGTTCTGTCCAAGTTGAAAGAAATGTCATATGCATATTTTGAACAGTTCTTAATGGATCTTCTTACGGGTTTTGCACTGGGGGTAAAACCCAAGAGATCGCACATAAAATGATATTGTTTGAGATTCTTTTAGAGGCGGCTAGATTTATTGCTCGTCAGTTGTATAATCATCAGAATTAAGTATAAATTAAATTGAATTATTTGAATATTTATGTCGTAGACGACAATTATTTAAATGCACATATTTATTTCTATTTCTCTTTGTTCCCACATATCTCATCTGGCATTTTGATATTTAAAACCTGCGATTTGTTTATCAGCCATTGTATAACCACAAAGGAAAGTCTTTACGTATGGAAATTTCACTGTATTAAGAGTTATTCCGGAGCATTTTACACTGATCAAAATATCATTATACTTGAAAGGAAAGGATTAGTAACTACTACTACTATAAATTATTAGATATTTCTCAACACTTTAGATGGTTGTAAATATTATAAATTGCTTTTGATTATTGTCTAATCATAATTCTTATAATATAACTATATTAAAATCCTTTGTATTTCTTTCTATATTTATTTCAATTTAGTAAACATTTTTCCGCTGAGTGTATTGGGTTTTTCTTTATTGCCACTTCCACTTCCTAATGCAAAAGTGGAAGAGGAAATGAAGACACTTGAGTATGCGATCTCTGATAAGGGCGGTATTGGATTTGTGATCTCTGATACAGTAGTTTGTTATGACTTAATAACGCACCTTGGGGAAGACTTCACTTTGTGGTTCGTTTGTTGCAGCTTTGTGCAATTGAAATTGCAACAGCAACATCAACACATAATCATGTGGCAGATCGTGTTTCTAATTTGAATCAAAATGTTGCAATATTGAATCTGGAAATCAAAATAAAAAAGGCGTAAGTAGCTGCTACTGGAGTTGCCTCAGCGATGGATTGCTTGCTGAATGCCCCACAGGGGTACGGGCACGAGGAGGGTGCATCGAGTGGGATCGTGTGTTTGTTTTTGCAATGCGTGAGAGCCGCAAAAAGTGAAAGGCCTTTATGGGTCGCACAAAATAAGATTATATATCAGATGGTAATTGGCATCAGATTGGGCAATTGCCACAGCATAATTGTCTCATATGGAATATCTGTGAAACCAGTCGAGGATGGATTGGGGTTCTATTGCGCATCTCAGTAAATAGAATTTGCATTTTCTATTGTTATTTAAAGTGCTTGAATCGATTCTAACTGGAAAATCAATAATATTGATTTTCGTGTTTGGTGAGACGACCTTGTTGGTTATATTGAACAACTTTCCAAATTCAAATGATATTATAGCCATTTTATGTTCAGTGGCAGATGTTAAATATATGTTTGAATATGAAATGATTTGAATCAAGTTGAAGCACTAAAATCAAATGATCTAAATTGATGTGTAAATCTAAAGCAAGTTATCAAAACTATTTCTTGAATTATGTGTTCTGATACATTTTTCATGATTTTAATTAACAGGTTTGAAAACATTTTGTAAATATTTTTAGTGTTTAGACCCTGTACTTTAAAAAAGTACAAAGGGTCTATTAGGTTTGTGCAAATGACATTTGTGTGTAACAGGCAGAAGGAGGCGTGGCAGACCCCATAAAGTATATATATTCTTGATCAGGACGACGAGCTGAGTCGATATAGCCCTGTCTGTCTGTCCGTCTGTCCGTCTGTCCGTCTGTCCGTCTGTCCGTCTGTCCGTCCGTCTGTATGAACACCTAGATCTCGGAAACTATTAGAGCTAGAGACTTCATTTTTTTTTTGTTAGGTTTGTGTATTACATAAGCAGGTCAAGTTTGTTTCAAATGTTTGAAAAGTCATCCCCCTCCCCCTCAAATTTACAAAAATGTTCTTAGTATATACAGTTTTAGAGTCACTGGATTCATTTTTCGCAGGATTAAAGCTTTAGATGCTTTGCATGTTTGGTGCAAGTTGCAGCCCAATCGGATAAGAAACACCGGAGATATTCGACAAACAATTTTCAGTACCAGGCATGTGGATAGGGGAGGGGGGAAGCCACAGTGTACGCGGCTACTAGGGCGTATGCGTAATTTTTGATTGTGAGTTTGAATTTCTGTATGAGTATTGGTTATTGTTTGTATTTTAGTATATATTTGTATGTATAAGTGTATGTGTGTGTGTATAAGTGCATGTGTATGTGTATGTGAGTATGTACATATATGCTGCTGCTATTATGGACTCTACGGACTATTATGGACTATTATGGACTCCCAGGGCAAATCAAAGTACAGGGTCACCTACTGTCGGTTGCGTCCGACTGTAGCTTTGCGTCCGACTGTCGCTTTCCCTACTTTTTTTGTTATGAAATTACCAGTCCAAGTCAAGTAAGTTGTAAGCGAAACCTGGTTCTGGTTTTAATTGCTACATTATTCAAACATAAGTTGTACAATTAGTCAGTTAATTTACATATGGTACTAGTGTTTTATGCTGTCTTTAGTTCAACTAATTAAAATGAAAACAAATTCCATAAAAAGTGCAATAGAATTCTTCGTTCTTGAAGTATAAGAATTGAAGTTAGTTTAACTTCTCCATAACTTAGTTCTATTCTAGTGGCTTTCAGTTTTCATTCTATGTTGTAAGTTTGTTGTTGCATGTTGCAAGCGAAACATCAGATTGGTAGCATCCACTTACAGGCGCAACTGGACAGCGTGGTCAACTTTTACTTTTTGCGCAAAATGTGTCGTTTTCTATGTTCGACCAGATGGAACCAAGCCAAGCAAAGCCAACTCAAGCAACCAGTGCAGCTGCCCACAATAACAAGCAATAACAACAACATCAACAACAACAACAACAGCAACAGAAACAGCGACAAACGTTACGATTCTGTCAGACAACGAACCCAACAGATGCGAGTTACAATTGAGAGATGCCGGCGTTTGGGGCAAGTCGCAGTCGATGTTGGTGGCAGAGGTTGTTGCTGCTGTTGGCTGTGGCAAGTGGGGAGTGGGGAGTGTGTGGTGGCGGTGGCTGGTGGTTCAATGCGGTTGCTTTGGCTGTGACTTGGCATGCGACTTGGGCGCTTTTGTTGCATGTGCTCCGCTCTGCTATTGCAACATAAAAGCCAGACAGAGAGACCGCTTGTTACAGCCACTCCCCCTAAGCCCCCCCTGTCAACTGCTCTCTCTCTATATCTACACTCATGTAGCTGCTGCTGCTGTTGCTGCAGTTGCAGTTGCATTTGCAGTTTTTGTGCTTCGCATTTCGGATTCTCATGTTTGCCATCGCCATAAATTGTGGTCAACCGATGCAGCCGATGCGACGTAATTCATTGATTATAACGACAACAATAACTGCAATGCAATGAAGTAGATTTCCCCCGACCCCTCCCCCCTGACTAACCAAATCGCCCTACTCCTCACTGAGCATTTGTTACCTGCTGCTGATTTATGGCCAATTGTCTTTTGTGTGTGTTTTGTTTGTGTGCTTGGGTTTGTGGGTCTCACTTGATCAACCGATTGATTTTACATTTGTAATCCAATATGCGCAAATGTGGCCTAAAATTAGCTAATATAATTATAGTTTACTACAGCCACAAGACAGAGCGACTGACAGACAGACAGACAGACACGCTGACATGAGGCCCACAATCATTTGGCCCAAAGTCTTTTGTTACCTTTTTCTTGTCCCATGCAATAATTCACACAATTGTGCTGCATTGGAGTAGATCGTGTGTATTATGCACATATATAGATCGCTTGCCAAACAGTCTGAGTATGTGAAAAACGTGTGATGATACAGACACACAAATTGAGATTAGAAAAGACACCTGAGCATAAGTAGGAAATGTAATGGAAATTCGAGCTCATTAGAGGGGAATCTTTGAACTAATCTTACTTAATGTATTCCCACTTCCTAAATAAGATATAAAATGGGAAGTTGCTGATTAGAACACTCTATTCATTATTAATTCATTCCGCAGAATAAACGCATATGTATTTCTACTTCCTACAATCTCTGTCAACCTGTTCAACTCTGTCGTAATGATGTGTAATCCCATCTGTCTGAGATGTAAATCAATATATTCACTCCATATTATCTAGATTTAAGTGTCGCCTTCATTTCAAAACAGAACTGGAAATCCTTTTAGTCTCAGTCAGTCGCAAATAAAGTGAAGGTATCTCCCTTTTGTTTTGATTGGTTTCATTTAAGTTTTGATTTTTCCGTACCTTAATTAAAATACAACTTTTCGGTTCGGTTTATTTAAATTTATTTATTTTAAATTATGCCCACTCAAATGTAAGACAAAAGGAAAAAACTGGTTGCTTGTCGGAAATCGCTAAAGTTTTTCATTTGATATGTCAAAATGCCAAAAACGATCGACCGAGCCTAGTGCTAGTATATGTATGCTTATACTAGGTATAAAGTATACGCCCTGTTGGCCATTTGTGTGGCTTTTCGTGGCCAGCCGCAAATCATTTAAGCGCCAGAGGCGTGCAAAACTAAAAACAAAACACAAGAAGATAAAAAACCAGCTAAGAGACAAAAACAACAACTGCAACTGCGACTGCGACTGAGTGAAAAATAGAGCACAGCTTCCTTTAGACATCGTTTGATAGCAAGCATTTGGCTTTGATGGCTGGGTTTTTCAGTTTATTTGGTTAGCCTGGTCGTTTGGCCGTTTAGAAACATTGCGGATGCAGTCACAGGCAAGAAGTTGGGGCCGGTTTTTTTTGCCTTTGTCTTGGCCATAAATAGAGTCAACGTTGTGTCTCGCTGTTCGATGTGGTGCGTTGCACAATGCACACTGGCTTGAATGCACTTTCAGTTTCATTTTCAGTTTCGGTTTCAGTTTCGAATTCGGTTTCAATTTCAGTTTTCAATTTGGATTCGTATTTTATGTGTTGATTTCGTTGATTCGACTCAGACGCTTTGTGTTCTGCGCTTAATTATATCATTAGCTATTATTATATCTTTAGTTACTGTTCTAGATCCGTTTTGCCAGCTCAATTAGCATTTAATTTCCAATAGATACTGTCGATAGATCCGTGCCTAGATCCGTGCGCATAAATCAATAATAAGTATCTATCTCTCGCCGTTTCATTCTGCTCAAACGACTTCTATTCATGCTACACAATAATCGCTGAAGGCAGTCAAGCTACAAATACAGATACAGATACAAGTAACTAAAATATTCGAACTTGATCTGATTCTTTAGTAGAAGTGTAATACTATTATTAGTTAAAATCACTTGGCTAATTCTCTTTTAAGTGAATTAAATTCAGATTTATCACATTAACTTTTCATCAATCGAATTAGTTTATCGTTTAGCATACAATGATTTGTATAGCGTCTAAAGACTTGACTAAATGCTGACTCAGCTTGACTCCGCCATTCAGCACTTCCCATTCAAAATTCTGTATAATTATGTCTCTATATTTTATGCATATTTTCAATTTGATAAGCTATAGTATATCACCTGCACGTACAGGTATATCATGATCTACATTAAATTTGTTTTTGTTACTGTCTGCTTGTGAATGTCACGTTGATGTGAGCATGTTAAGGTCACTCGGATCACTGTGGTCAACTGGCCGTCCGACACACACACACACACACTCGCATACACACAGGCCAAATGTGGTTCAATGTCCAATGCAACCACTAAGCAGCAATCCACGAACCACGATTCAACCATTCCATTGAGTGAATGCATTCAAACGTTTCGCTAGACGCGTCTGACCAGATTGCCGAAATGCTGGGCTCAACTTGACAAGAGTCCAATAATTTTTGGACATGAAATGCCGCGGTTTTACCACAAACAAGACATTAGTTTTTCTTCTCTTTTCTCTTTGTTGTTTTGCTGTTGTCATATTTGTTTATGTTTTCCCATTGTCGCGCTTGACAAAGCGAAAATTGTAATTTGTGGCTTGACCTTGACATTTGTTTGGTAACTGGGCAAAAAGTTGTATATATTTTGTAATAAAATGCGAACAGCGGAAATATCATATCAATAGGATAATCCCAATATGCTGCTATAAATAGATAGGGTATACAGTTATGACCCTCTTGTAAAGAGATTGACTTTATCTGTCTACTATGCACACATAATTATTTCAATATCATCATCAGGTATTTACATTAATGTCTCAATCAATCGGCACACACATTCCCGTACCATTTGCCAATGAGAATGTTGCAATCATTCAAGAAAAAACAAAATAAAAATACGAATAATTTTAATGCACACTTTTCACAATGTTCGATCACGTCGATCTGAGGCTGCAAGTTACAGAAACAACGTGCCAAAGTGCCATTAAGTGCATCAGCAGCAGCAGCAGCAGCAACGACAACGACAACATTAACGTCATCAACAACAACACCAGCAACTGGCAACAGCAACACCAATGTGCAACAACAACAAGAGTGTGTGGTGTGCTATGTTTTTGGCACTTGGCAGCAGTTGCCACATCGTCGCCACATTTTCCCAGAGAGTCTCTCGATCGGAGTCCGTACTGGAGAACCGAGACGGTGTCTCAGACATGACCCAATAACAGGGATTAGGCGACACGGCAGCAATAGCAATAGCAATAGCAACAACAGCAGCTGTTGATGTGGCTGTGGCTGTTGGTGTTTCTGTCTGTTGCCACTGCCACTCAATCATTCAATCAAGTAAAAAAAACACTGGGCGACGGGGTTAGCAGTCCACGTCCAGTCAATCAGTCAGCCAGACAGTCGGCAGCCCCAGAGAGACAAACATTTTCAGCAACCGAACATTGTCGGCAATTAGTCCAATTTTTTTTTTATTTCTCTCCAGCTTTTTTTATGCTTGTTTCGGTGCTAAAATTAAGTGTTGCGAAAATTCTTATACACTTTAGTTTCGGCTTGGACATGGAACATGTGTTTCTCGTTGCACGTTGCAAATATTTGAAAAATCTTTAATTCTCCAACAAAACGGCTTCAATTATTTAGCTTGCTGTTTGGTGCTACGGGGCGTATGAGCATTCTCGTTAAACTGCTAGCTAGCTGCTAATGAATGGTTCCATAACTAACGTTCCGTTCGGTTCGGCTCAGATCAGTTGAGTTGAGTTGAGTCGAGCTGAGCTGAATGCAGTTTAAAGGCATTCAGTTGGCCAAGTTGTTGTAAAGAGCAGAGGAGTATTTTGCCGGCCATAACTATTGCCATTTGCACGTATCTTGAATTGAATCTTTTATTTTTTTTGTCATTTTATTTCAGAGCACTAATCAAAAGACTTTGGTCGCAAACTAGTTGCACAATCAACGCTGGCGATATGCTACTATTATTGAATGTCTTTTCGAAATATTGCTTAAATGAATTACAAAAGTTTGTGGGGCTATTAAGATGGAAACTAAGTGAAGTAGAGTGATATAGTTTGAAGATAATTTAGTAATAGAATATATTATTTAATGGCTCGCTTTACATGCTCTCTAAAACATAGAATCCAGTTTATAATTATGCGGTTTTTTTACTACTCTAAACGTAAACAATAACTAGTTAAAGTTGTGGTTCCCCGGGAACCATTCTATTGTTTGCCAAAGAAACAGGCTTTACTATTATGTTCATCAGAATTCAAACAACTTTGGCCAGGTAGAAGACAATGGAAACTCATCAAAAACGTAATCAAAATCAGCTGATTGAAAGCAAATGAACTTGTTCTATAACTTTGCTTGACAAACATTGGATAATTATTAGAAAACCATTTCGGAATCGACCCTGAGTTTGAATTACAACCGAAAATGCAGTTAGAATTTATTGTGAGTGGTCTATTAAAATGATTAAAAATAGTTAATAGAAACATAATTATGATTAATTCAGAGCAGGCAATTATCGGCTAATAAAACAGATTTGATTTCAGTGCTTGTCTGTTGGTGCCATTGCGAAATGCAAGCTTCACGTTATGGTTAAGTTGTAATTGTGGTTCGACCTTGAGCCACAATAAGCCATCAGGTTGCAGCTCAACTTGGCTGCTGAACAACTCTCACCCAGAACACAATTGACAATTCTTACCTACTACTGCCAAGTACTATAGTCAGTAAGCGTGACCATTGCCATTCTAAAAGTCATGTTGATTTAACCATATATCATATCTTGTTTTGTATCTTGCAGATACTTTTTCTCCACGGTGCTGCAGTTTCAGCTGTACAGAGGCATGTGCCTGGCCGCTGGCCAATATGTGCCCAACGATCCAAGAAAACCGCTGCACAAATGCGACATCTATCGCCAGCCAGCAGCAGGAAATATGCTCAAGTGGGTGTGCAGTTATTATTATAAATATAATAAAATTTCTAATAATTGAACAATCTCTAGGAATCTCATGGCCAAGGGCGCCTCCCAGCCCTGGCAGGAGGTGCTGCAGGAGACCCTTGGTGAGGGTCGCTTAGATGGTAGCGCACTGAGAGAGTACTTTGCACCCCTGGAGGAATGGCTGCGGCTGGAGTCGTTGAGAACAAACGAATATGTTGGCTGGAATTACGATGGAGACTACTGCAAGAGAAGCATCGAAACTGCCGGACTACAGATCTTTGGTGGCTACTACAACGGTGTGAAAGCAACTGAGAGCAATCTACTAGTAATAATACTTACGATCTACTTGTGCTATCGATTCATCTAAATTAGCTCAGTCTAATGAACAAGTCAAAATGAATGTTATTATTATTATTATTGTACGCGTATATGAATTTCCGCTTTATTCAAGTTCTATACAGCACAGAAATCTAACCGAGTTGAACTTGAATCAATGCCAAAAACAATTCTAAATAAATAAAAAAAACACCTAACTGAAATAGTCTGGTGGCACCCTAAAAAAAACGGCAAACCGGTTCACTGGGGGTGCTCTAGGGGACAGAATGGGCGTTGCTGGTGGGCAGGAGGCGGGGAAGACTGCAGCGTTGATGCGGGTCATTGGAACGCAAACGTCGCACGCACATTTCATGTTGCAGTTGCTCATGTCGTGGTGTTTTTTTACTTGTTTCATAATTTAATCAAATAATAAAAATAATAAACAAACCGCTCTGACTGTATTTGCAGTTGTTGGAGCACTCGACTGGTTTTGTCTTTTTAGACCCTGTACTTCAAAAAAGTACAAAGGGGTCTATAAGTTTGTGCAAGGCAGAAATGTATGTAACAGGCAGAAGAAGGCGTGGCAGATCCCAAAAGTATGTATATCCTTGAGTCGATATAGCTATGTCCGTCTGTCCAAATAATCACCGATTGCTTTGCTATGTTCATGTGTATGCATATGCTGCTGCAAAGGAAAGTAAAGGGTCTCCTACTGCCGGTTGCATCCGACTGTAGCTTTGCGGGTTTTTTGTTTCTGTAAATTTGATTTAATAAATTGCAACTGCAACTGCAACTTCAGTGTAAACAAGATAATCAACACCACAGCATTGTGCCACGGGGCGGGGCACAGCCGAGAGGTGAGGCGGGGGCAATTGTTTGGGCGTGAAATTGTAAACATTGCATCCGAGTGTCATTGTTCTAAAGTTTGTCTAAGATATCAGATACAGTAGTTAAGTGAAGGCAGAGCGAGCTGTCTGTCTCCATGGAGTGGGGGGCACTTTGCTTACAGAGCTTATTACAATCAATAAGATAAACGAGTTTGCTACTTAGGGGATTTGTGTGAGAGTAAAGGATATTATATCATTATCAGCATCTTAATTCATTTTGCAATTTACACTGCCAGACAAGTTTTAGGTTTTGCTTGGGGTTTATTATCTTAAATTAATATTACACATGCTTAGCGCTGTTCGTAATTAAGAGATAAGAAAGTCACGCTGTGGAGTTGATTAGATATTCGAAATGGATTTAAATAGAGTCTTAGCAATTATATAAGAGCTAATTAATGCTGTGACACTTGATTTAAACTACTCTGCATTTAGCTGCAATTTATGTGAATTAATCCGTCTCTGCTTTAGCTGATGCATCTGTATAGCTTATGTAGATGCTCCCACATTTCGTCACAGAAAAGCGCAAAAGCAAGAACAATAAAGCGAGCAATTGCTGCAACAAACAAGGGGGGGACAGCTGCAGTCGGGAACAACCGACAAGCTAAGTACTTGTACTAATAACCAACCATTATAAAAGGAATCTTCAACAGTCTGTTTGCTGCATGTTGCACACATTTCACACTTACTGATACTCAATATACCCATTTGCACATTGCATTTACAGGGTATATACAAAAAAACAATAACAATCAGCATGTTAAGGACATTATTAACATTTCAATTAGATGCAATCATCAACATCATCATCATCATCATCGTGGAGCGAGCAGTCTGACTCGATCAGTTGAGAGTTCAACTGCAGTGTAGAGTTTACTGCATGTGTGATTGGGTGTGTGTGGCTGTGTGTGTGTGTCGCATTTCACTTTCATTTGTAGAATCGTTTGGTTGTTGTTGTTGTTGCTTTTTATTCTACAGCGCGTACTTCCGCCCTGTCGCCCGCTGCGACAGCGGCACATCGGCCTTCATTGACTCGACAAAAGTGTCGTCGGCGTCGGCAATTTGCAATGACAACAATTTTTTTATAATTTTTTTTTTCACTTTGTTTACGGTTTCACTGTTTTTGGAGAAGGAACACAACGGGAAAAACAGTCTTGACGAGAGACGCGTTCCAAACGCACACGCAACGCAATTCGAGCGGAAAGCAAATAGAACTATCTACAGAGAAAGTTGTAGAACATTGTGAAATGAGTGGAATTGATATACTAAGTTAAACAGTTTAATGAAAATGCTGAAATATTAATTAAATAATCGTTAAGGAGCTGCCTGCTCAACTAAATATTAAAGAATATATTTTCTACCAAATTAAAATCTGCTTTTAATGCCAAAACTTAACATGAAGCTGCCACAAGTTTCGAACAAGCTGCAGCTGCCACAGTTGCTGCTGCTGTTACTTTTCCAACTGAGCTGCTCGAATAGTCAGAACAGCAGCCTGCGTGTGAATACAAATCTCAAGGAAGTGAATGCCACGGCACTGGCCTTGCCATCGATACAGGGTGCCGGGAATATCTGTACTCGCGAGGAGCCCTATGTGGAGCTGCTGCAAGTGCCGGAGATGCAGCCGGTGCGTGTGCGTCAATCCAGCTGGTGCATGGACATACCGCCACGCTGCTCCTCATACAAGACGGAAATGCGCGAAGTGATGAGAGTTCAGGTAAGCTCTATATCAAGACACAGGTGTCTCAACTGCCGGCTCTGCCTAAGCGGGCAGCTGTTACGTCATCAGCGTGTAAACGCTAGCAACACCTTCGCAGTGTCCATTTATTTAATGTATCAGTGTTTTGACCAGTTTGCCCCATAAACCTGATTTCATTCCCGACTGCCATTCCGCTAACCAGGAAATCGCTCGTCCAGCTCTAGCCATAAATTGGCAAGCATTCGATGCCGATGCCCGCCTTTGATTAGATTTCGCTCATATTTTTCGTATACTTTATGGGTTCTGTCAATAGTAAAACAAAGTTAAATTACAATAAAAATAAAAAACGTTGCGCAAGCGCCGAAAGGAAACTCTGCACGGCACAGAACGGAAGTTGCAGCTGTGTGTGAAAATCGACGAAAACTTCGATAATTGCAACCGGTTTTGACCCAGCTAAAATAGAGAAGAAAAAAAACACATGCTCGTTTATAAAAAACAGCGCACAGGTAACGTCCTTGGCTGTCAAAAGTTTTATGAACTTTTGGGCAACCGCATCGTATACGTAATATTTGCCGTACGTATACGTTATATTGACGATAGATGCTCTGCTCTTAATCAATAGTAAATAAATCTGTGAAATTAAAAAAATACAAAAATAATGTAAAACGTATGATATTAGTTCTGAGAGTATAAATCGGTATAAAATATTCATGATAATTATTCCATATAAAAATAATACTCCAAAGAGTTATTTAGCTGTTAATTTTATATACAAATCCATGGCATTAACATACTTAATGAAACTACAAAAGTACCCTCACTCAATTGCAGTATGATTACAATTTAGTAACTCACTAAAAAACGCGCGAAAAGTCGAGAAAAACAACTGCATGCCGCATATGGTCAGAATCCGGTTAACTGCCGTTTGGCGCCTAATCAGGTACGGCTGGTTTTCATTTGGGATAAACGAAAAACAAATTGTAAAACGAAAATAAAATAAATGGAATGAAATGGAAAAAATTATGTCATGGTGTCAGTGATGGAAAGTGCAATGAAAAGCGGAAAATCCAGCGTGGTAAATGTATGCGCAGTCAAAGCGCGTATTAAATGCTCCACAAGGAGATTTCGGAGCAGTTAAAATCGAAGCTGTTGACACACATTTCTCGATTGCATCACTTGCAACATGCAGCAGGCACAGATGCAGCCAGTTTTGGTTTCGGTTTTTAGTTTACTTTAGTCTAGTTTACAAATTTTTCCTCTAATTATATATGTTTTCGCACATGCACATGCTTGAACAACTGTTCGTGTGTGGGGAAATTAATTTCAGCATTTATGATTTCGACACGGAGATGTTTGTGAACACGACGAAGTTAAGATAATTTGTAGACGAAAGGTGGAGCATGATCACGTTCACTAAGTAGACTGATACATAAATGATTTTGTCCCTCAAATCAACATTTCTGAGCAGGGATTGGTAACACACCATATATGCCAAGAGGCTCAAGTTTCGATGTTAGATTTTTTTTGCAATGTGTTTTTTGAGTTAAAAAAATGCCGCTGCTAATTGCCAATTCCATTTAATTAATTAACATCAGAAATCAGAAGGAAAATGCACAAGGAGTGTCAAAAAGCCATTTAAGCAACAGATAACATAAATAAATAAGTAGCAAAAACTCGTTTCAATCAGTTGAAGCTTTGTAATGGCTACACTTGCTGGACAGATTTTCAAATCAAGTGAATTATATAAATCTGTTGGCGCCGTTGGTGTAAAATTTCTATACCAAATGATGGATGGACTGACACATTTCGGAGAGAGCGATGATAAGACGGGAAGCTGTAATGTGAGTCACATTCGTATGAGAAAGGAAATAATCATGTACTACACTTGTACGTATGTATATTGCCCAACATGTATTCAATTACCAAAGCGAGTACTCAGTAATGTACTCGTATTCGTATTCGTCAACAAAAGGCTGTGCTAAAATCTCCGCTTAATTATGATCACAATGAGTGCGTATTGAAACGTAACAGTGGACACAACTCGAATCGAATATCTCTCTCTGCTTATATTAAAATTTCCGCCTTATTAATTTATGCATACGCACAAAAAACACACAGACACACAGATACAAATACAAATTCATCTGGCAACTGACAGTACAATGCGTAAGTCAACTGAATGAATTTGGACTCTGAATGTACTTGGGTATACTAGTATATAAGCTCTGCAAATGATTGTGAGAAGCTGTTCTCGTGCATTCAGAGTTATTCAATTAAATTGGCAACTCAAGGGGTGTGCTGATGACTCCCTGTGCGTGTGTGTGTGTCTCAGATTTACTATAATCATTATGGGCTTAGTCTGTGTAACTCTGAAGAGCTCAACAGCGTTACACAGTTTAAACGAATTGACATTGAATGCGTGGTGCGGGTAGCATTTATTAAGAAGTATATCTTGAGTATTTTTTAGAATTTCCGCAGCTGCAAGTGTCAAATCTTATGAAGTAAATAGAGGAAATATGAAATTTTAAAATACTTGTCATCAGAGTACTGTTTGCACACTTCAATTGCAATTATTACAATATATTGAAGATACTACTAAACATTCCTTATATTAGTTTATAAACTATAGCTATGATTTATTTAATATTGCATATTTTTAGACGCGCTCTTAAAATTAAATTTTCCATGTCATACTTTTAGGCTGAAGTTTTTTGTTATATTCATTTATGTATATATATACATACATGACGTTAAGTCAAGATAAGGAGTTCCAAATGTTAGATGTTTATACAATTTGTATACATAAATTTAATATCCATACTTGAGGTCACATTCCTAGCTGACTCACTTCCGTTCAAAAATATGGAATCTCTTTTTATTCGGTGCTGAGTTTAATACAATTTTATTTATGAAATTATATGGTTAACATTATAATTAAATTGGCAATTTATAATTTTCAACTGACATATTTAAATCTTTATCGAAAGAGAGTATCTTTACACTTGTGTATTGTTTGTAGTTGGTTTGTACACTTGATATGCACGGCGGTTTCTCAACATATGTATTAGATATCCTAAAATGCAGAGAAATACAGGAATCAAAACTATAATGATGATAAGTTCCCAATCCATTTCTGATTTTAATGGCTCCGAACGTTGGGTGGTCAGTATAAAATATGGCGTGGCTGTATTTGAAGAAGATTCAGTTGAATCCGTTGATTCAGTGGATCTATAGGTTGTCGTAGATTCGTAGGGACTGGATCCTTTAGCATCAGTTGAAGAAGAATCAATTGACATGGTTGAGTCAGTAGATTCGTAGGGACTAGATACATCCGTTTGAACAGTTGTTTCTTCGGTGACCACATCGACATTAGATGTCTCTATATGTGCTGTGATGCCAACGATGATTAGCAATAGAAACAGCCCAATTATGCAGGCCGATGTCTTAATGACGTTCATTTTAAAGTTTTCGGTGTAAAGACTGTTTTACGTTAATTATATTTAAATTTAATATCAATATTTGCCAACTGCTGGCGAAGAACTGAGCGAAATTCGAATGAGCAGCTAGTATGTGTAGTTATACGAACTTGAGAAATTTTAGTCCGCAGCAGGAAATGAGAACTGATAGCAAGAGTTTTAGTTCTAAATGGTGAACTTAACAGTAGTACATATATATTTATAAAATATACATATAAGAAAATGCTTAGCTTCTGCTTTAAATAGTATAACATTTATAGAGCTATGTGCAATTCGGGAATGTGAATCGAATTAGGTTTTTCCTGTATTTATTTCCTATAAATTTTAAGGAAGAATATGTATATATATTACTCTTTGAGGTGGCAGTGTCATATGTATGTTTCTCTGATAAATTATAATAATAATAATAAAATAATATATTTTACTTACTTACCTTTATTTACCTTTTTCCAGACGCTGAACAAAACGCGCACAGTACGCTTCTGCTGTCACGGCTATGAGGGCAATCTGTCCGACAGTCAGGCCAGCTGTAAGCCTATATGTCGTGGCGGCTGTGGGCGTGGCAGCTGCCTCAGCCCCGACACTTGCAGCTGCGAGGAAGGATACACGGGCAAACACTGCACGCAGCGTGAGTTTGATATCGCATTAACATTTTAGTGATACTAAGGTTTTATCTCTTTTGCAGGCTGTGATCATGATCGCTGGGGATTGGACTGCAAGAATCCATGCCAGTGTCGCAATGATGCCGTGTGCGACAATAAGACAGGCGTGTGCCACTGCATCGCTGGCTGGGCAGGTCAATTGTAAGTTTGATTGATTCCGCTTGTACTTCCCTTTTCACCAATTGAAATCTATTGCAGTTGTGAGCAGCCCTGTCCGCCGGGCACACATGGCGTCATGTGCCGCAAGGCCTGTACCTGCGCTGACAAATTGTGTCATCCACAGACTGGCGGATGCATTGGCCAGGATCAAGGGGGTGCACTGAACGTTAGCCATGTGGTGCTGGAGACTATCAACTCAACCATGGCCAACCTCACGCATAACATCAATAATATTGCCAAACGTATTGGCAGCATGGCAGACGTTAATCTTGATCAGGTTCCACCCAGTCCACTGCCAGAGGTTATACTGATAAAACAACCGCTACAGGAGTCTGCGCATACACCCAAGATCATATTGCATGAGTCGGGCAATGCATTGCTCGAGAATTTACATTCCGCTGCAGCAGCTGGTGTGCCAGCTCCAGAGGTTATACACGTTATAACGAATGCCGGTACGGCAACACAGGATCATCCACCCCAACTGAATCTGGCGGGATTTGCTGCCACTGGCGATACGAGTCCAACAAGAAGCTCCCACGAGCACGATGAGACCAGTTTACTGAGCACATTGGTTGTCATGCTGCTCATACTTATGATTATCATCACTCTGGGCTTCCTCTATGTCTATCGTCGACATCACGTCCAAAAGGAGGCTGTCATCTACAATGCCAACGGTACAATATCCACGCAACTCCATGGCACCTCCAATTTCAATGCACATTCCAATCCCGAAGTTGTCATCAGTGAATCTGCTGGAATGGGAAAGATCTTTCATGGGCCGCTGCCCATGCTGCCGGCTTCAACTGTAGTCAATGCCACCCAAACGAACGAGGGTATGTAAGTGTCGATCGCCTGCAAAGAAGGCGGTTCGATGAATAACTCGAAATTGGAGAGAGAATTTTTGTATTTAACGTGAATTTATTATTTGCGTAACATTAAAGTATATGTGAAGCCCAGTTATTCATCGTATTTGCCATGAAGTACGACATATTTTAAGTCCATATTTTCTTTACAGTATCCACACCTGAACTGTATGATACGCCCAGTAATAACTCTTCAATTCGAACCCCGCCCTATGCCTATGCACGAAAGGAGTCACTATATTCGGTGGTCTCTCCCAAGTCACGAAAAGGTAGCTTGGATTCGCATCTGTATGACGAGATACGATATCATCAGCAACATGCCCATCATCATCATCATCAGCTGCATCAGCATCACCACGATCATTCACATGTCCAACCAGTTACCTCGCAGACTCGCTATCAACACTCTACTACAGCAGCCGCCTACCTCCCGCCGCAAGTTCCCTTGCCACAGCGACAGAGCAACGGTCACTCGAACCCCCAGTCGAGCTACTCTCAAGACCACAAACAGCATACATCTCCAAACTCACACGTATCCCATCTGATTATTCCCCCACAGAACTCCAAATTTCTACAGGTTCCCAATCAGATCATAACTCAGAAAATTGCACATTTGTAGATTCTGTTAAATAGAATTTTTTCAAACATTTTTTGCAATCTTCCAGATAATCCATCTATGATATTTTACGTAAAAACAATAAAAATTATATTTTAATTTATTTGTTTAGTTAAATTTTCGTTTATAAGTGTTATTGAATATGAGGCTTAAAAGTTGTCGATGTTGAAGTGGTAGAAGAAGTTGGTCGTGAAGTATTCTGTGATGTAGAAGTTGTTGGAGAAGTAGTTTTTGTAGAAGTAGATGAAGAGCTTTGTGATGTAGAACTTGTTGGAGATGTAGTCTTTGTAGAAGTAGATGAAGAACTCTGGGATGTAGAAGTTGTTGGAGAAGTCGTTGTCGAAGAAGAAGTTGTAGAAGTAGATGAAGAACTCTGGGATGTAGAAGTTGTTGGAGAAGTAGTTTTTGTAGAAGTAGATGTAGAAGAAGATGTCGAAGTTGATGTAGAATCTGTTGTAGAAGTTGTAGAAGTGGTCGAAGAACTCTGCGTTGTAGAAGTTGTTGGAGAAGTTGTAGAAGTAGATGAAGAACTCTCTGTTGTAGAAGTTGTTGAAGAAGTTGTAGAAGTAGATGAAGTACTCTCTGTTGTAGAAGTTGTTGGAGAAGTAGTTGTCGTAGAAGTAGATGAAGAGGTTGTGGGCTCGGGATCAGGAGTAGTAGGATCAGGAGGAATTGGATTGGGAGTTGTAGGATCGGGATCTGGTGCAGGGGTTGTAGGATCAGGGGGAATTGGGTTGGGTGTTGTGGGGTCTGGATCTGGTGCAGGAGTTGTTGGATCAGGGGGAATTGGGTTGGGAGTTGTTGGATCGGGACCTGGTGCAGGAGTTGTTGGATCAGGAGGAATTGGGTTGGGAGTTGTTGGATCAGGGGGAATCGGGTTGGGAGTTGTAGGATCGGGACCTGGTGCAGGAGTTGTTGGATCAGGGGGAATTGGGTTGGGAGTTGTAGGATCGGGACCTGGTGCAGGAGTTGTTGGATCAGGGGGAATTGGGTTGGGAGTTGTAGGATCGGGACCTGGTGCAGGAGTTGTTGGATCAGGGGGAATTGGGTTGGGAGTTGTTGGATCAGGGGGAATTGGGTTGGGAGTTGTTGGATCAGGGGGAATTGGGTTGGGAGTTGTAGGACCAGGTGGAATTGGGTTGGGAGTTGTAGGATCGGGACCCAGTCCAGGAGTTGTTGGATTTGGAGGAATTGGGTTGGGAGTTGTTGGGCCGGGATGTGGGTCAGGGGTTGTGCATCTTGTAGTTTTAGTTGGCTTTTTGGTATGGTGGGTAGTCTTCGTAGGTTTTTTTGTGAAACGAGTAGTTTTTGTAGGCTTTTTGGTATGTCGAGTAGTTTTCGTGGGCTTTTTAGTATGTCTAGTAGTTTTAGTGGGTTTTTTGGTATGGCGAGTTGTTTTTGTAGGCTTTTTAGTATGTCTAGTAGTTTTAGTCGGTTTTCTGGTATGTCGTGTTGTTTTTGTAGGCTTTTTAGTATGTCTAGTAGTTTTAGTGGGTTTTTTGGTATGGCGAGTTGTTTTTGTAGGCTTTTTAGTATGTCTAGTAGTTTTAGTCGGTTTTCTGGTATGTCGTGTTGTTTTTGTAGGCTTTTTAGTATGGCTAGTAGTTTTAGTGGGTTTTTTCGTATGGCGAGTGGGTTTCGTAGGCTTTTCAGTAAATCGAGTAGTTTTTGTGGGCTTTCGTGTATGACGCGTAGTTTTTGTGGGTCTTCTCGTTGTTCTATGTGTGGTTCTTCTCGTTGGTCTTTTGGTTGTCCTTTTTGTTGGTATCCTAGTTGTTCTTTTAGTTGGCCGTTTGGTTGTCTTTCGTCTTGTAGTTTTCCTAGTTGGTCTCCTGGTTGTTCTTCTGGTTGTCCTTCTGGTTGGTCTGTTAGTAGGTCTTCTTGTTGTTCTTCTGGTTGGTCGTCTTGTAGGTCTTCTGGTTGTTCGTTTTGTTGGTCTTCTGGTAGTTCTTCTCGTTGTTCTTCTTGTTGTTCTTCTGGTTGGTCGTCTTGTAGGTCTTCTGGTTGTTCTTTTTGTTGGTCTTCTGGTGGTCCTTCTCGTTGGTCTGATTGTAGGTCTTCTTGTTGTTCTTCTGGTTGGTCGTCTTGTTGTTCTTCTGGTTGGTCTTCTCGTTGGTCTAGTCGGTCTTCTCGTCGGCCTTCTCGTTGGTCTTCTCGTTGGTCTTCTCGTTGGCCTTCTCGTTGGTCTTCTCGTTGGTCTTCTCGTTGGTCGTCTTGTTGGTCGTCGAGTTGGTCTACGTGTGGGCCTATTTGTCGGCCTTCTTGTTGGTCTGCGTGAACCACTTTCTAGAATATCTTGATGATTTTCTAGAACACATTTATTATTTATACATATTTCATTTTCTTCACACTGAATGTCACACGAGGATTTTTTACAAGTGATGTCGCTTATATTTTCTTTATAATAACCCTCTGCGCATATGCAGTATCCATTTTCATACTTCGTATTCAGGCCCACACAGTCCTTAACGGGACTATTTGCTATCAAGTCTACATCCTGTGCTGATGCATATAAGGTAACAAAAATGATTATGGTAATCCAGATTAATCCTGGACTCTGTGATTCCATTTCAGCTTTTCGTTTGCTGTCTTCGGGATCAAAATGAAAACTAAGGAGTTATTATACAGAATTGAGCATTTTAAAAGGCGAAAGTGAAATAATGCATGTATATAAATATTATTTATTTTAAAACAAATACGGGCTTATAACGATAAGGAGTTGAGTTTAATGGAATGAACTGCATTTCATATATGTAAATATTGAATACACTCACTTAATAAAATAGTAGTTTAAATAATGTGTTTTATTCAAAGTATCTTCAAATTTCGAATATTTCGAGTTCTGTAGGAGCTTGGTAAGGTTTTGATTTAGTTCTTCTGATATGTCCAAAGAGCAAAAATCCACCAAATGCAATGATGCCTCCCGTTATTACGATTATTTCGCCAATGGCCCAAGGACTAATTGAAAAACTTTGCTGTGGCATCTTTGTTGTGTTTTGGGAGGAGATGGGCGTGCTGGTGCTCATTGTGATGTTGGTCAAGGAGGATCTTTGTAATCCTTTTGAATCCAGTAAATCGATTTGCCGATCATTTTTTACACAATCATCTCCACAGTTATTACGAATGTTAGATCCTGGATTCGTTGGCAATGTCTGTCCAGACGCTACACAAATACAAAATAGTAGAGTAACTAAGCACACAGAGTTCAAGCTTGAATACGTCATGCTTAGTGCTTGCCCCACCCGCAACTGCCGTTAACTACTCAGATATTTTATATTTAATGCTATTAGTTAGTATAATAGCAATTCCATTATACGGCTTGCGGTTACAATAGCCTTTTGCAATGCATAATTATATTTAGTTATTTCTTTTTAAATTAATCAACTTTCAAACTATTTTTCAATATAATTTAAAATATTCATAATATCAACTTTTCTCGATTAATAATGCTACAAATCTCTTTATTAGGTTATTTTGGAGTCCCTTGCGTCTTTTGCTCTCGTATTTGTTTTATACATTTTTATGATTTAATACGGGTTATAAATATAAAACGAGGCTACTCATTCTAGAACAAATGAATCCGACAGCAATGTGTCAGCAGTTAGTTAGAAAATATTTTTATAGAAGTTGTTAAGAAAGAAGAAGTGGATTGGAAATCGTCAATACAGGCTATATTCATATGCTTGACGATAAAGCTGTTGGATCTGGGGTATCAGTAGTCCGGGTGTGGATCGGAATCTGTATCGGGATCTAAATCGGGACTTTGGCTACTTCGACTGACAATTTCTAAACCCAGATGTTTAAAATGATTGTTTGAATTTGTTTAAATAATATTGATTCATATATCATGATCTAGAATATATACACTTTATAGGATCTGCCACACCTTCCGCCGCAATAGACCCTTTTCCACTTTCAGCAAGAACAGAGTACAAAAATTAAATATTTAATTTACACATATATATAATTTATATTTAACTTAACTTCCTATTTAAGCATCTCCAATATTTCTGGATACAGCCCCTTCGTGTGTGGGTGCTGGCTGGTAAGATCCGCGTTTGTTTCGCCTATGGCACGCATAACCACCAATTGCCGACAGACACGCTATCAGGATTATCCATCCAGGGACGCCCCATGCAGTGAACAATAAGGTGAAGTGGTGACCAACAGGAGCAGTTTCTGTAACCGGTGATGGAGTTGTTGTTGTCTCTGGGGTATTTGAAGTTGCCTTGGTAGTTTCCGAAGGAGTTGAAGTCGTGGTGCTGGTAGTTTCCGAAGATAAAGTCACGGTTGTAGTAGTTTGAGGAGTTGAAGTAGTTTGAGGAGTTTTAGTTGTGCTGGTAGTTTCCAAATTTAAAGACTTGTTTGTGGTGGTTTCGGGCATTAAAATTGTAGTGAGTACACAATTAATTGGACCACCATAATCAACGTTGGCATTTGTATAATTAGGTTTGCATACACATGTGTTCCCTTTACAATCTTCCGTTATGCTATTGCATGATGTGAGACAACCTTTCTTTATACACTTTCTCCTGTTATTTGGGTCTTGCATATATTCGTTATTGCATTGACAATTCCCTTTAACACAGTTCATATTAAGACCACAATTCGTATTACTCTCGCATTGCTTTGGGCGAAATGCTGAGCACACTGTAAACACCAACAGGACACAGTAAATTCTTAGCATCAACATGTCTATATATTCACTTTGAAAGTTGCAGCTAAACTAAATAAAATCAGCGATGAATTATGTATTTATGTTCAATTAACTTCCGCTATTGAAAGTGACTGTAACAATTTATTTACAAATAATTGTGGTTTACTAACTAATCAGCTGGTACATTACAGTAAAGTTTCTTACTCATTTTACTTTACTGTTCAGTTGAAATTCAACACTCACAATCACACTATCTAACAAAGAAAGCCCTAAACTGCTAGCAAAGTCCTTAAAATAGCAATTTCAAAAGTTTATCAGTTCTGTAAGGTTTCAAATTTATAAGTGTTGCTTTTGTTGATATCTCCAGTTTATTAAATACGAAAAAAACATATTCAACAATCATCTAAGTTTTCGATATAGGATGCAGACTCTACTCCCAATTTAAAAAAAATAAATAAAAAACTTCGAAGAAATATACGATAAAATTACTTTTATCAAAGCATTCGTACTGAAAGTCACGATCAACGACCAATCCCAGACTTCCAAAATGTACTCGTTCCGAGAATTCCCGCACTTCGTACAGATTTAAACAAAATTAACATGACGAACATAATTTATGGGACCTTAGCACCTGCTTCCACTACTTTACTTTCTGTGCTTGTTGGGACTTTATAAAATATTAAAAGAAATTTTAAATTTTAAATTTGGTATTTATTAAAAATAGTTAAACATATTCTTTATCTTTGAGATTGAATACAAGTTTTTAATTATTTGATATACATGTTTGTTGGTAATTTACTTTAATTTAATAAAATTACAGTTTAAAATGATTTTGATATATTCGAATGTTTGTCGGTGATTAAAAATGTGCACTGATTCCATTGAATCTGCTACTAATTAGAAAGTAGTTCGAGTTTTTTAGATACGGTCACGTGTAGACACACCATTATAATGACCACGTTGCTTGAACCTATAGATCAGGAATCCGCCAAGTCCTAATAGACCCACAACTAGAATTACTATGGTAGCAATGATAAAAGGACTCATTGCCTTCGCTGTTTCCGGCTTCGGAGTCGGCTCGGTAGGGTTGGGAGCCGTTGTCGTTGTGCTGTCGGGATGCACAGTGGTGGTTGATGAAGTGGTGCCATTATGTGTTGTTGATGATGAAGTAATAGTGGTGCTTGTTGATACTGTTGTGGCCTTCGACGATGGTGCATTGGTACTTTCCTCAGCTTTTGGCGTTTGTGAGGTTGGTTTATTATTATTATTATTATTATTATTTACATCAGTATGCGGTGTTGTTGCGTCCTCAGGTTTTGGTTCAGGTATTGGCTCCTGTGGTACGTTTGCATTGCCATTTGCCGCAGGTGTGTTCGTATTGGGTTCCTTTGGAGGGGGAGATCCTGGGGTATCCACAGGTTTTGGGTCATCCTCGCCCATGGCTCCACCAATTGCAGCAGCCACAAGCAACAGCACCAGAGCTGAGCTATATAATCCCGTTAATTTGCAGAACTTCATTTTTTTTTTAGTTTTAGTATGACTTTGTAATATATTGATGCTTAATAATGCTCACGCTTCACGCAAAACTGATTTTAACATTCAACACTTTCAGCTTTTATAGTAAAAGTATGGATTCAAATGATTCATATCGTGTTCGAGTTGTGCTGGTATGTATATTGAAAATGTACTTTAAAATACATATACAAAATAATAGGGGATCGACAACCGCAGGTATTATTATTTTTATTATTTCTAGAATATAATCACAAATCAAATTTGGCTCAACCAGGAATATTTGTATTTCCTGCACTTTAAAAGGGTTCAAAAGGGGTATGTTAAGATTGTGCAATGCTTATTCATGTGTAACAGTCAGTAGGAATCATGGTGACCCTATAACGATGATATAACCACGACATAACCATGTCTGTCTGCCTGTCCGTATGAACACCTACATCCAGTAAACTAACCTCAATTAAGAAATTTATGTACTCACATACACATACACTTATACACACAAATATACGCGCAAATACAAACAATAACCACATACTCATACAGAAATTCATACTCACGCATACGCCCTAGTGCCCGCGTACACTGTGGCTTCCCCCTCCCCCAGTCAAATGCCTACTACAGAAAATTGATTGTCCAATATCTTCAGTGTTTATTATCCGATTGGGCTGAAAATCGCACCAAACATTCAAAGCACCTAAAGCTGTACTTTGTACTTTTTTAAAGTACAGGGTCGAAACATACTAAAATTGTTATATTTAAATCTAGTACGGGATTACAATATTTATATGCTGCTGCTATCGACGCCCAATGCAAGGCAAAGTTCGGGGTCTTCTACTGTGGGTTGCCTGCGACTGTAGCTTTCTGCCTTTTTTTTGGCATATGTAGGGGTAATTCTTTCAAGAAAAGTAAATTTATATGTATGATGAATTTCGTGTTGGCCGACTACTAATACTAGATTTACTAGAAATAAATAAATGCATCACTAAATATTATGCTTAAATTGGAAAAGAATGAGGGCTTACCCTAACCCAACGTCAATTATATGTAACATATATACCGCAAACTATTTGTTTATAGACATAATATCGTATTTTTGCTCAGTGTATTGTGAATATGAGGAAAGAGAGCGGCGTCTGCTGCTGATAAGACTTCATTTCCAATAGGCACAATAGCAACATTATAGCTGCCTCATTCGTTGCTGTGAAGTGACGAACTACATGGAAAAACCTAGAACTGGAACTGAGACTGGAACTGGGAACGCAATGAAACCAGCGCTGCGTTTGTGGTCGTTGTCGTTGATGCTCGCGACGCAAGCGTTGACGCTGACAGCGGAATCAGCTGGTGAGTCAGAGCTGTACGGCGATATTCACACCCAGAGCGAATTCGATGTATTCAGTCAGAGCCAGCAGCAACAGCATCTATGCCAGCGTGAATTACCGTAAGTACATGCAGTCGATGTGCTCCATGTCCATTGTTAATCAGTAGTCCGTCCGTAGTGCCATTTTCTTTCAGACGCAGAAGGATGTACCTGTGCGTGGCAATGGCTCCAGCATATATTTTCATCGCATAGAACTATGCTGCGAGGGTTATCGTCGAGATCCGTATACGGGACACTATGTGCCGGATTGCTCGCACAGCTCTGCGGATAATTGCCGCAATGGCTTCTGCCGTGCGACCGGACAGTGTGAATGCTTTACTGGATTTGTGCGCAACGAGCTGGGCGCCTGCGTACACACCTGCCCCATTCAGTGCCAGCATGGGCAATGCTATCTGAATGGCACCTGTGCCTGCCATCCGGGCTATACACTGGACCCGGAGACGCGTCACTTTTGTCGTCCCCATTGCCCACAGAGCTGTGGCACACATGAGATCTGCATAGCACCGGCACAGTGCGACTGCTCGGCTGGCTATCGTCGCACCAGCGACATGGGCTGTCAGCCCATCTGTGCGCCAGACTGCGGCTATGGCAAGTGTGTGGCGCCCAATCAGTGCGAATGCTTTCCCGGCTTCATCAAACGTCCCCAACGCAATGTCTGCGAACCAGAGTGTTATATGTAAGTATAACCGAATCTAATACTCTACAATATTTTTTACACTCTTCCGTTCCTCTTTCCCCCAGTAACTGCGAGAATGGCATCTGCGAGTCGCTCTACAAGTGCTACTGCCGCGAGGGCTATCGCTATGAGCCGAACACAACGAGCTGCCTGCCCGAGTGCCCCGACAACTGTGGCCAGGGCAATGGCGCCTGCATTGCGCCGGGCATCTGTCGCTGCTACCAGGGCTACGAGCTGCGAGGCCACAGCTGTGCGCCCAAATGCGACCGGTAAAATAGATTTAAATAATCCAATACGTACTCATATAGGATATAACATAATGAAGAAATCATGCTTTATAACAGCGGTGGGCACGAAATTTTAACTCGGGAGTAATACCGTTAGGTGACGTCAATATAAACACTCCAAAAAAAAGGGTTAGTTTTGGTTGAGTAATAACGGAAAGAGCATAATCTGCTCCCAGAGCATTGGCCTGCCTGCTTTATAATATCAATAGTATGATTTATGAATATCAATAGTATAATCACTAGTATGGATTACAGAACATTTGCTTCAAAGTATTTATAGCCAGTTCTAGAGGAGTCTGAGTTGAGGCTTTTTGGAACTGAAAAATTCCACTTATATTTACAAACAGTTATTGTTTTACTATAATTCTAAGTAATGCTAGGCAGATTAAGTGTAAATTTATACCAGTTGGATTTAACACCTATAGCTTATCTGACCATATTTTTTACTTTTCCAGCTCTTGTGGCTACTATGGCAAATGCCTGGCACCAAATACCTGTGGCTGTGCTCCCGATGAGCAGCGCTGTCTTCACGGTAGCTGCGATGCCGATGGCCACTGCCAGTGCCCGACTGGACACACTTACTTCCTCGGACAGTGCCTGCAGTGGGAGCACATTGGAGAGCAGCTGTACAGTCGAGAGCAGCGGAAGCAGAGGAGTGAGGAATTGAAATACGAGTTTAATGCACTGATTGGTCGTCTATTTGAGTTTAATATTGAATAAACAAATGAAACGAAGGCAACATTAAAATGCAAACAAATTATACGGGCTGACAGCTCTGGCGTCCCTTGATGCCGCTCTTAATGAAGCCAGGTTGGCAGATGCAGAAATTGGGAGCACTGCAGAAGCCATTGGGACAGCCCTGTGGGCAGTGGGGTTTGCACATGTTGCGCTGATAATCATCGAGCACATAGCCAGGTTTACACTCGCACTGATTCTGTCCGATGCAGACACCGTTCAGGCAGGGTATATCGCAATGGGGCACACACTGGCCAGTCTTGCGATCCCATTCGTCGCCAGGAGCGCATTCGCAGGTATTGGGCGCAATGCAGCGACCGCCATTCTTGCAGGGTCTGCCAAAGATCAAATGAAAAAGAAATTGAAAATGCTTTCTTTCAGTTTCATTTGCCACACTTACACCTCACAGATGGGCTCACAGCTGCCAAGTACCTTCATATAGCCCGTGTTGCAGCTGCAGTGTCCCGGCGCCAGGCACTGTCCGTTCTCACATTGCTCACACACTGGAGCACAGCTGCCGTCTGCCGCTCGATGATAGCCCTCCAGACAGTCGCATTTATTGGGTGCCACACACCGTCCATGGGCACAACCCGGATTGCAGTCTGGCTGGCAGAACTTCTGACTGACTGGCTCCAGTGCGTAGCCATCGTGACAGCGGCATTTATTCTCCTCATCGCACACGCCATTGCCGCAACCCAAGGGGCAGGTGGAGATGCACTTACCCTCCGCGGTTCGCACATGTCCTGGAACACAGACACACGTATTGGGAGCTGTACAGATGCCGTTGTTGCAGCCGTCGACACAGATCGGCTCACAGCGACGGTAGATGTGGGGATTGCGTTCGTAGCCATCGCAGCACACCTGGATGCGACTCATATCCTTGCTGGTGCCATTGCCTTCAACGTGATCCCGTGAGCCATGTAGCAATGAGACGGTGCTGTGGGAGAGGGAATAATCTTATGAATACGAATACTATATACGAATTCATACATAGTATGGAACTAAACGACGCATTTCATTATCAAATTACTGAGGATGCCGAGGTCAAACTAGAGTTCAATGTGTCAATCGCGATAATGAATATTTTGTTGAGCTTGGTATAACTTACGGAACCTCCTTATAGCAGATGCCACTGGCCATGGCGGAACGGGTCTTGTTGATGAACTGGGCCGTCTCATCCAGCACCTGTGGTGCACGAGTTACATGATTCAGCGGCTGGACGTAGTGCTGGCCACCACTCTGATAGGTCTCGGCTGGTATGAAGTTGCTATAGCTGTTGAAGCTATTGTAATTTGTCTGTTCACTGTACTGGGTATGCTCGGTGGCATTGCCGGACAAGTGTAAATTGGCCGTTTGATTGACTGACGGGAACTGTCGTGTCTTAATTCCCGCTGTCTTAAACTGAGCCTCTCCACAGCCAGCGAATGCCAGAATCGCTGCCAAACCAAGCCACAGCTGGCAACTCGATGAGCTCATCATATTTTCCCTCTGGGTACAATTAATTTGTTTATAGTCACAATATATATTCTCAGGAATTGCACACGTCTAATCCACACAACTGCTGCACTTTGACTAATAAGCCAAGCGAAATAAAATTGAAATACTTATATTATTCAAACGCGAGTTGCGAATCGAGACTGTGCTCTAATCAGCTTCTCGCACTGCGCCTATCAATACACCGAAGGTTACTCTCAAATCTCAGACTTATCTGAGTATTGTTATTGCTATTGCTTGGAGGGCACAAGCCACACTTAACAGATGTTTATACTTAAGCTCAGACGACACCTGACACGAGTTCCGAGAAATACTTATGATGGCATCAGTGAGACAATCAGCCAGAACAACATTATTTCTACATTGACAAAAATATTCTGTTTTCGATGTTAATGGCAAAAGCAAATAGAAATAGTTGTACAATAGAACTTGATTCTATTATTCATTTTAATTGGCAAATTCCACGATTGTGATTAGCTCAAATCGTACTTTATTATTTTGTTCATCTTCCTGATTATTCCCCATATTTCTGACACCGGTTCTCCTCCTGGTAATAGCCCGGCGCACATTCACATACTCCCGGCGAAAAGCAGACACCATTGTGGCAATCCTGCTGGCAAACGGGCTCACATTTCAGAATCTTTGAACTACCGCGATTTATGTAGCCTTCACAGCAATAAGAGATCTGACGTTGTCTCAGCAGCGGATCCGCGGTGTGTACACTGTGAAAAATAATATATCTTAACATGTATAGTAAATCGTTTGATTAGGTATACTTACTTTTGATTTCTGTAGCAAATGCCTGAATCACGTGTAGCAATCATTTCTCGCTCCCAGTTCTGATACTCGCTCCCTGTGCTCTTCCAGAATTGGCCCTGTGTCTGTAGTGGTAATGCCAATGCTACGCTGATAATCAGCAGTACAAATAGCTTGGGGGTCATTCTCTCTGATTCACAGGTTCTCTTATAATGCCTCTTTCGTTCTTTTACTCTCACTCTCTGTTTCTTTCGAAAGCAAGCGTGAAATTCTAAAAAATCCCGTGGCTAACTGAGCTGCAATTGTTTCGAAGCTCCGCTTTTATACAAAAGAAAGATCAGTTCCATTTGTGTAGTCGTAGATAGATAATTATGTATATTTCCTTGGGGCAGTGTCGTCGCACAAAGGGGGTACCAAGTACTATTACAAATACGAGTAATAATAATATTACACAACTATTCTTATGCACAGAGTAGAAATGGAATACATAGATATTTCTAATTATAATGTGTCCACATGAAACCCACCGCCCCTCTTGAAGCCATGCCACTGAACCATACTGATAACAAGCGCCACTCGGACTTGTACTCGGCGCTCATTTTCAAATTCAAGACAACAATTTTCCCTACTGCTTGACATCGAAATGGTGAATGAATTTCATATGGGTTTAGTATTTATAAGAGTAATTGTATATATGTATATATACATATATATATTTTAAACGCTTATCGCCCGGTTCACTGCCACCACATGGATGTGAGCAGAAACTCGGCAGAGCCCAGTATAAAGTGTCGTCCCAGCAGCAAATGGAACTCGTGTTGCAGTGAGGCATTCACCCGTGGTGGATTCATGGAGGCATAGGTGGTCACCGTATCCGGTGACATGCACTTGTCTATGAAACGCGTCTTACCCTCCAGACAACGACAGTGGCCCTCGTCATTGCAGTAGCCATTCTCACAGCGCTGATAGCTGCTCTCGGGTCCCGGGACCACAGCACAACCACAGACATTCGGTGCTATGCAACGGCCGTAGAAGCCACAGCCTTTGTCGCAAACCGCGTCACACCGTTGTCGATTCCTTGCGTAGCCATTGAAGCATCTGCAATTGCCTGGCGAGATGCATATGCCATTGTCACAATCGTCTCCACAATCAGGCAGGCAACTGGTGGTGTTTAGGTCATATCGATAGCCATTCTGGCAGACGCAGGTCGTGCGATTCGCACAGAAGCCATTCTCGCAACGCCTTAAAAAATAGAGATCTGTTAGTCAATTCATCCGAGTAGGTACTCAGATACTTACAGGTAACAATTACTTTCACAGGATGAACCATTGATACGCTTCATATAGCCCGTAAAGCATTCACACTGGTTTGGAGCCACACAGTGTCCATAGCCGCAGTCGGGCACGCACATGGGTTGGCAGCCCAGAGCATTCGATTCACGCAATCCTCTCGCATAGCCCTCGGCACAGACACAGGTGCCCGGCTCCATGCAGATCTCGTTGTGGCCACAGGTTATGTTGCACTGCGGCTGACAGAAGCGCCGAGAGCCGTCCAGTTCATAGCCCTTATTGCATACGCAGGTGCCATTCAAATAGCACTGACCATGCGGACAGCCAAGCGGACAGGTTGGCACACAGTTGTTCCGATAGTTCAGTACAAAGTCATTGAAGCATTTACACCGTCCACCAGGCAGGCAAAAGCCATTCTCCTGACACCGTTCGCCACAATCCGGCACACATCTGCTCCAGTCGTACTCGTATCGCCGCCAGCCCTTGCAACAGACCTCGATGACATTAAAATATGGATTCACGGTACTGTTGCCCACGATCTTCACTTCCTTGTCGTATTGAAAGAAGACGGCACTGCAACAATGAAATGAGAATAATCGTACTCGAACATATTCAGTTCCCCCTTGCACAACATTTACTTACGGCACTTCCCGCGAGCACTTATCCGGATGTACGTCGCGCTGTGGCAACGACAGACCCTGCGGTATGATATAGGGCTTGTGGGTGGATGTTGTTGATGAATAACGTCGCTGCTGGAGTTGACGTTCTCGGTGCTCCTGCAACTGTATCTGCTGCTGATACAAACGTTGCTGTTCCTCCAGCATCTGTTGCTTCAACTGCTGCTCATGCAGCTGCAACTCCATGGCGTGCAGCACATAAAGCAAACTGAGCAGCAGAGTAGCCTGCAAGGCCACAACTCGCAGTAGCGAGGACATTCTTCCTGTTGCAGTGGATACTGATGATTACTGATGTTTATGCTAGTGCTACATATGTGGCATTTGCCGCACTGAAGCGTTCAAGACTCCGTTGTTTACTGTTCCGGGCACTGTTGGAGAAACGGGTCAGCGTCTAATCGTTGCTTAAAGCCATGCAGCGATAAGCCAGAGGGGCTTTCAATTAAAATATTAGCAAGAGATTGAGTGCCACTGAAATTAAGAGCACTTCAGCAACAATAAACAGAGAAAAAGGCGGAGCCACACACAGAAGAGAGCCACAGCAGATGCTAAATGCTTTTAATGAAAATATACAAACAGAAAGAATAGCGTATTAAATATTATTTTGAATTAATGTTATGTACACATTATTAAACAAATTTGTAAATATTTTCATTTATATTCAGAATTAATGAATTTACTCAATTTTGCCAAGTTTCTTTTAGTGTAGCCACTCAATAAGCCTCTGAAGCTTTACTCTTTGAGAGACTTGTCCGAAATACTCTGACCGTAAAAACTTATTATGGAAACAAAACAGAAAGGCAAAACAACTGATAAGCCGCGTAGTATTCGATTTCTAGGGTAGTGGAACAGCAGCAAAATCTGGGAGAATTTAGTTGAAATTTAGCAAGTGATTTGCAAGCAACGGAAAACTGGTATTAATGAAATGGGCTCACCAAATACTAACTATTGTCAGGGGTTCATCGTGATCTGGCTATGCCTCTCCGGCTACATTGAAGGTAATATCCCAGGTGGTTATTCGGAATACGATGCGCCCACGCGATACGACAGCAGACGGCCTCAGGACGGGCAACCGAGACGGTTCTCCGGCAATAGAATGTTACAGGGTGCTCAACAAACTCTAAACCAGCGGCCAGACGGTAGACATTTTCAATCAGTTCCTCAGTCAAATCCACAACCAGACAGTCGTGAGTATGGTCTACGTGCTCACGAAAGTGTGTCAAGTCCTGAGCAGCACAAATGCCGGATCTGGGTACCGTAAGTATGTTGCTGCCATTTGGTTAGTTTTACCGCTAGCTTCTGTTATCTCCAGCCAAGAATCAGTTAACAGATATCCCTTGGCGAATATCATACAAACGGACGTTGCCAATAAGCTGTCTTCGATTGAGGTCTGCTGCACCGGCTACACGCCGACCAGGCTTAAGGGTGTAACCGACTGTCGTCCCATTTGTGGGTGCACGAATGGAGGCTGCGTTGTCCCGGGTGAATGTAATTGCTATGAGGGATTCGCTAAGAACGATAATGGAGATTGTGTGTTCACCTGCCCGCTGGGCTGTCAAAATGGACGTTGTTTCCTGGACGGCAGCTGCCAATGCGATGCCGGCTATACTCTCGACGAGACAAGGCGTTTCTGTCGCCCCATTTGCAGCACAGGCTGTGGCAATAATCCACGTCACAACTGTACCAGTCCAGAGGTATGCAATTGTGCCAAGGGGTATCAGTTGGGCGACGAAGGCTGCCAACCCGTATGTGATCCAGACTGTGGTGCAGGCGGCATATGCAGGGAGGACAATAAGTGCGATTGTGGTCCAGGCTATACGCTCAAGGATGGCGTGTGTCAGGCCGATTGCTATCAGTAAGTACAGTTCACGCTTGCATATCTTCACCGTATCAATCGACGATTTTTGAAACTTTCAGAAAGTGCAGCAATGGCATTTGTGTGAGTCGCAATCGTTGCATCTGCGATCCAGGATTCACCTATCATGAGCAGTCCACGATGTGTATTCCTGTCTAAGTGCTCATAATTTAACAAAGTAAAGTTTAAAGCGATTTTATTCTTTGATCAGGGAAGATCAAAATAAAGGCGTGAAAAATACGGTATCATTCGATTAGTTTTATCGATGTTTAGTAAATTTGGTATTTTTTAGTGCTAAAGTGCCATTAAAGCCACCTACTGAAAGCGATTACAAAGATCACCCTAAATATAATTATTCACTAGTCTGTCAAAGATTATTGTCAGAGCTTAAAATATTAACAATACTCTCGGATCGCTCGCCCATCCAATGATGCTCGATCCGCTGGCTATAGAAGTATATAATCGCAATCACAGCTGCCAACAGAGCACAGACACCCAATGACCAGGCCAGTACCATGGGCCACTTGGATGTACCTTCAGCTGGCTTCAAGCGGTTAAGAGCAGCTTCTTCGTGGGCTTTAACAGGACTCAAAGTTGTTGTCTGGACGTTGATCTCACAAATATAACGCCTCTCATCGCTAGTCGCAACTCCTAGGCAGAGCAGTTGACCACTTAGCTGATCGCAACGACATTTAGATAGATCCAGACAAGGCGTAACTGAGGCCACTGGGCAAATGTCGGCACACCTCAGCGTAGTGTCTATCTCATTAGTCAGCTTAGACTCGCTCCAGCAATTGCAGGTTTTGTTGCAATTTGCCACTGTATCAATAGGAGCAGCCGTAGTGGGGAGGAAAGCCAGTGAGGTGGATAATGTTGACCTCTGAGTAGTCACAAATAGTTCACATCCATTATCTGTATTTTGATATCCATCCAGACACTCGCACTCATCAGGAGCTACACAGATACCATTTTCACAGCCTTCGCAATGGGGTTGGCAGACCGAGGAGTTACCGCCCACTGTAGGCGTGTGACCCTCATGGCAACTGCACTCATCTGGGGCTATGCACGTGGAGTTCACACATTGCATCTTACAGATCGGCATGCATCTGTGGCCTGAGGAGTCATCGGTGGCGTTATAACCCTCTTTGCAGTCACACGTATTAGGAGCCGAACAGAATCCATGATCTCCACAATCCTGACTGCATTGTGGTACGCACTTGCTTCCATTCTCATTCCTATCGAATCCATCATCACAGCCACATACATGCGGGGCAATACAGTGACTATTCTTGGTACAATTTCCGCACACGGGGCTGCAATCCTCTCCGTCGAAACCCTCATCACAAAGACAGCGAAAGTGATCAATACAGTGGCTATTGGCCGAGCAGTGGACTAAGCATTTTTGCTTGCAGTCTGGCGGTGTTCCTTCATAGCCATTACAACAGTATTGCTTTGGCTCGAATCTGTAGCTGAACTAAGCAGATAATGAAGAGAAATCAATTAATATATTTTAATAAGTTTAAAAACATTTCACTTTTAGGTGTACCCTGGGTGCCCAATGTATGTGATATCCGTAAGGCTCAGGACGATGAGAAAATCGGTTTTCATATTGCCGAACCAAATGTGGCACTCTTTCGTATACTGTGCAAACCGATTCATCTGCATAACTGTTTGTTACCATACAGGAAACCAAATAGAGAACAATGCTAAAAATCAGAGACATCCTTCCTCGAGCACATCAGTTCTAGAGCTCGTTCGAAACTCAACTGAGCTTTAGCTCTGTATCGGGTCTATTATGGCGACAAGCATTTGTTATGACTACACATCCGCCTTCTGAATTGATAAAGAAAAAGTACTTTTCCCACACACTCAAGGTCTCTGCTTCATATTTGATAAGCGAATGCATATAATTTCAAATGTTTTAAATAATGTAAACAATATAGTAATTTAAGTATATCCATAATAATAATATCAACTGACAAAGCCAAATTAAAGAGAATATTTCAACTATAGAATATCTGCGTGCGTCATAGAAAGATATAAATAATATATATTTATCATTATACATTATTATAAATACTTTAAGTAGCTTGCTTAAGTGCAATACATCATACTTAATATACATTTAAATGAAGATGTACCTCTTGAGAATCGTATTTTCATTTACAAACATTTTCTTTGGTTAATAGTTCAAGTAATAACATAAAGTAATATTTTAAAGCTGATTGGAAAACTGTACAATGGTTAACCCCTCTGATCCTATGGCTGTCTCCTCTTGCTGTCTGTGCTTGAGGTAGAAATGAATACCAATACCCAGGGTTATCAGAAGAATACAAATACCCATTAGCCAGCCTAGAATAACTGACCAATTGGCCACACCTCGAGCAGCTTTTAACAAGTGGGAAGCAGCTTCTCCATCTGGTTTCAAGTTTATTCTCTCAGTGTTCAGCTGACAAATATAGCGTTTCTCTTCGCTAGGTGCATCCTCCAGACAAACTAGTTGGTCACTAAGCAGATCGCAGCGGCATTGAGCAAGATCCAAACAAGGTTTATCATAATCGTCCATGCAGATGTTGATGCATTTAAACACAGTTTCCACTGCACTCAACTCACTCCAGCATTTGCAGCTATTCGTGCAGTTAGTTAAGGTATCCAGAGGAGACAACGAAGTGGTAGAATGGGATAAAATTGTCTCAGTAGTCATCTCAGTGATCGATGTGGTGGGGGTGTTAATAGTCGCCTCTGTACGGGCGTAAGTAGTCCTCTCGGTAGTCGCCTCAGAAGTCCTCTCGGTAGTCGTTACAGTAGTCGTTAGTAGTCGACATCCATTGCCAATGGTTTCATATTCATCCGGACACTGACATTCTTCAGGAGCTACACAGATGCCATTTTCACATCCTTGACTGCAGTGGGGTTGGCAGATCGAGGAATCACCCTCTACTGAGGGAGCATGACCTTCAAGGCAGCCGCACTGATCTGGAGCAATGCATGTGGCATTCACGCAGTTCGTCCGGCAGCTCGGCTTACAGATGTGACTTGGAATGGCATCTTGGGGCTCATAGCCTAAATGACAAATGCAGAGCTGAGGTGCCAAGCAATCTCCATTCTGACAGGCTGGCTCACAGACGGGCTCACAGATGTTGTCTGAATCCTCTGCAAAACGAAAGCCTGCCTCGCATTTGCAGACTCCAGGCTCAATGCATTTGCCATTTATGCAATTATGGGTGCATTGGGGTTCGCATGTGTTGTTGGGCCCCATTAGGTAACCCGGGTTGCAGGCACAAACTTCTGGTGTGTAGCAATAACCATGTGGACAACCCTGACTGCATTTGGGCAAGCATATGTGCTCTGTTTCGGACTGCTCATAGCCGGGAAAACATTCACACTTCTCGGGAGCCACACATCTCGCATATGCAATGCACCCGAAAGGGCAGATAGGCTTACATTGATTTTCCTCGTATACATATCCTGCAATACATTCACATAAGTCAGGGCCCTGGCAACTGCTATGCTCTGGACATCCTTGGCTGCAGATTGGTAAGCAGCTACCATCTTCGGCTTGCTGATAGCCTTCGTCGCACTGGCATACCCCTGGTCGAATGCAACTGCTGTGTATCCCACATTCAGGCTCACAGAGAGGCTCACATCCTTCAGTATCAGTGAACGTATAACCGGACAGACAGGAGCACATGTCGGGCTTCTGGCAGTAGCTGTTGATTCCACAATTGGAACTACACACGGGATGTTCACAATTGTCTCCGGCGTAGCCCACATCGCAGCTACATTTATGGGGAGCAACGCATTGACTGTTATCCGGGCAACCTCCAAAGCAAACTGGTGCACAATTGGGTGGTGTTCCATTGTAACCCGGACAACACTGCTGTTTCCATTCATATCTGTGAAAGGTCTGTGGAAAAAATAATGATATTAGTTGAAAATAACACAAGCAGCAGTCATCACTCACCTGTATTTCCGGATGTTTTTCAACTCGTTCCTTGTTTTTATAGCCCCACCATCGTTTCTCCTGATATGTCACCAATTTTGAAACATATACTGTATGCTGATAGGGAACCATCACCCAACTACTGCAAATGCTATCATCATTTGCCTCAATATCGATCACAAAATAGCAAAGAATTAGAGTACTAATGCAAAAATACTGATAAATATCCATGATAGTAACGAATATAGGATCCTTATTGGAGTCTACTTCATTACCAAAGCGCGTTCGAAACCTAACTGATTCATGAAATTCAAAATTTGAGTCAAGCTTTAGTTATTTGTCGCATCCGTCCATTGTACTAAGTGCGATAGCAACTGCTACTTAGAAACTGAGGCAGACGGAGCTCCATATGTTAAATGTTTTATTAGTTGATCGTATTAAATTATAATTACATAAGACCTTGGGCGCGATTTTAGAGCGTTATCATGAGTGTTTATACTCTGTTTAGACCCCGTGCTTGAAAAGCACTAAAGGGTATATTAAGTTCGACAGAAGCTAGGCACAATTTAATTATTATTGATGTATTTCTTTTTCATTTAAATATTAATGCCTTTTTTCTGCTCTGTGCAGCGTCTTCTACTGCAGGTTGTGCCCGACTGTAGCTCTGATTTCTTTCAGAGAGAATAAAACATTTATTGAATTAACTCTTACAGTTAAAATATGAGTATGCTACAAGTTTTATTAATTTCATAGTTTAGTTTCTTCAGTACAGCATTCGTTGTCATCAGTACTATTCACAAGTGGCAAATGCATACTTTGTTTTCTGCGATTAGCACGTCTTATTCTACACGATATAATTAGACCGATTACACAAATAAAGAAGACCAGCACAATGCACACGGAACGTATGCGATTCTCCTGAGAATTGCAGATCAGCTTGGTCTTAGCAAAGGGATCTATATAGTCGCAAATGAGTTGATCGCTGCTTGAGTCACACTCACATTCGGCTACATCAAAACACTTTAGATCAAGCGTTGAATTGCACTGAGTCAAACATTCGAAGGAATTAATTATCCTTCCCATTTCATCGATTTTATTCCAGCACTCACAGCCTTTTCCTTTTATACAATGCAAATCTCTGTCGTGTTTCTCAGTTGAGGGCGTCAACTGACATGTGACTATTATCTCATCTCCTTGAATAGTCTGATTGGATTTCTCAAAGCCCGGTAAGCACTCACAATCATCTGGACCTATGCAATAGCCATGATCACAGTTATAACAGATGGGCTGACAATCATTGGATGCGTCCACTTTATAGCCCTCACGACAGATACAGGAATTCGATTCATTCTGCTCCGCATTGGGACCGCAATTTATATCTCCAGTAGGTTGACTCCCATCGTTGAGTCGCACGGTGTATATCAAATATAGTACCACAATAATGAAATATTTTAGCATTTTAATGCTGCTACCTTAGAGGTTCGCCATGTACTAAAAAATTAAGAATGTGTGTGTAATAATTTAGAATTTACTTCTAATGCGGGTTGTGTACTGTATAAAAAATTACTCAAAACAAAATTAAGAACTCCATTTAGTGTGATTTATACTATGCATAATAATAGTTAGCTTTGAGGTTTGCATTATGTGTTTGTGTGTTATATTTAAGTGAGTCAGAGACATACATACATTCATGCACTACACAAGTCAGATAAAGAGTGTTTTTATAAAGAATTATGTTTCACAGATTAAAATAGACTTATTACGAATTGAAACCTGATCTTCACATAAACTCGTTATTATTTATACCCTCTGGGCGAGTGTCGCACTTACCCAGATTAACTGCGAACAGATCAAGGCCACGCGTGTCCTCATCTTTGTGTGGGATATAACTGACACTCCTATATCGCCTCGAGTATACAAAGGCTCCAATCGATACAAGGCATATCGCAGTCAGCACACAGACCAGGACAATCATAATAATAGTACTCGTGGCCATAGAACTGGATTTGGGTTTGGAACAGTTGCGATTGTCATCATTATTCGACCGATAACCGTATTCGCATACGCATGTGTCCGGCAGGTCACAGTAGCTATTCGTGCCACAATCGGTGGAGCATATGGGCTCGCATTTGCCATTCTCGAGCCGATAACCCGATGTACAGTCACATTCCCCAGCACTATTGCAGACACTGTTCAGTCCACACTCTGCAGTACATTTCCTCACACATTCGCCATGTTTGTTCTTCTCGTAGTCAGCGAGGCACTCGCATCTGTTGGGAGCGGCGCATAACGTATTATTGCCACAGCCAGTACATTGGGGCTCGCAAACGCCCAGAGACATTTGATAATGCTCATCGCATTTACATATATTCGGCTCTGTACAGACACTATTTCTAGGGCATTCATTTACACATATTGGTTCACAGACCTTCGTATGACTATTCCTTGAATATCCATTTAGGCAGTCGCACTTCCCAGGTGATTTACACTCTTCGTGTTCACCGCAGGGTTCACATGAAGGCTCACAGGCCCCTGTTTCAACTATATGATAGCCAGACTGGCATCTACATTCATTAGGTTCTACACACTCTTTATACAAATCACATCCATTGGGGCATTGGGGCTGGCAGACATTGGTATGGTTCGTATATCCTTTTGCACACTTACACTTTTGAGGTGCCACGCATACTTCAGTCTCTCCACATTTGGGATTGTCACATATAGGCTCACAGGCTCCTGTTTCAACCTTACGATAGCCAGACTTACAATCACATTCATCAGGTTTTACACACTCTTTATACAAATCACATCCATTGGGGCATTGGGGCTGGCAGACATTGGTATGGTTCGTATATCCTGTTGCACACTTACACCTTTGAGGTTCCACGCATACTTCAGTCTCTCCACATTTGGGATTATTACATATAGGTTCACAGTCACCGGTTTCGGTTGTCCTATATCCATGTTTACATTGGCACTTGTTTGGTAGACCACATTCTTTGGGATGCACACAGGGTGTTTGGTCACAAATTGGTTGGTCACAGTTGTTACTATTTATCTTCCTTCTCACGTATCCCTCTAAGCAGTCACAGCCACCCGGGCTGTTGCATACGGTATTTTTGCCACATTGGCTATTGCAAAGCGGTTTACAATGCGTTATGATATTATTTGTCTCCTCAGGCTCATAATTGTCATGGCAAACCCACTTGGGCTCCTTGTGATTGTCCTCCCGCTTGCAATCCGCATTAGGTACCAATCGGCCTCTGCATTTCGGTTCACAAACTTCTGAGTCCGCCACAATCTGCTCAATCTACACAAAAGATGTATGTACATTTCATATACTATAAACATATTTTTGGGATTCTGGTCTACTGTACCTTTGTAATGTTTACATCTTCCTCCATTTCTTCCCGAAATTCTACTCCGTTGGCATTGACTAGAAAATGGTCAATTTTCTTCACATCCTTTTCATGTACGATCTTGAATTTCGGTTGGCAATATTCATTACACACACTGATATCCAAATAAGACACCAGCAGCAGGCCCAGAAGGACCCACCGCTGCACAATCTTGTTCATACTATATCGTCGTATATGTTTACCCGAGAATAGTATTAATTCCATTTTGTAATACGCGTATAGAAGTTTCAATTGAAACTGTAGTTTCAGAGGTGCGTGCAACTAGCTTTTATAGATGTCGATAACATTTTAAAATAAAATGCCGCAAAAACCAAAAGAACCGCAATTTCCTTGAGTTTGTAAGCAAGAGTATTTATAAATTTGCTCATGCAAATGATGCTGACATGGCAAATATTACTGTAAATGGGAATTCCATTCGATTTCTTTCAAAACGCATTCTCCTGATCAAATTCAATATCAATTAATATTTTTATTTGGGATATTTTATGTTTGTTGGTCATTATATTTGGGATTTTTTTAGTGCCAAAGTCACATGACGACAACTAACAGTTATTTCACAGCGACAAATACACACCCAATCAAGACAATTATGAAAATGATTATTATGCGGTATACTTCTTTATATAGTATACGATTATATGGAATATTTTCACTAAATACATACAAATACTATGAATATATAACTTTATTTTATGTTTGTTGGTTATTATATTTGGGATTTTTTTAGTGCCAAAGTCACATGACGACAACTAACAGTTATTTCACAGCGACAAATGCTCACCCAATCAAGACAATTATGAAAATGATTATTGTGCGGTATACTTCTTTATATGATATACGATTATATGGAATATTTTCACTAAATACATACAAATACTATGAAAATATAACTTAAATAATAAAAACCACTTACAATGTCTTATCAATGTTATCTATTCTCTGTTTTCTGGGCTCAATTTAAATTTAGAATATTGCTATTATTATGCCAGATTTTGAACTTTGACGTCATCTGGCGATACACAATGTGCTCAACACTCGCAAGTCACATTTCAAAGTTAAGGGCCTCAGAACTAATAATTTTGCTTGAACCCGATTTGCATCGTAATCAAGAAGTGGCTCTAGGAGGTGCATGAGCGTCTATTGTCTTGTGGGTTCCTTGAGTTTATAAGCAAGAGTATTTATAAATTTGCTCATGCAAATGACGCTGGCATGGCAAATTTTACTGTAAAAGGGAATTCCATTCGATTTTTTTCAAAACTCATTCTCCTGATCAAATTCAATATTAATTAATATTTTTATTTGAGATATTTTATGTTTGTTGGTTATTATATTTGGGATTTTTTTAGTGCCAAAGTCACATGACGACAACTAACAGTTATTTCACAGCGCCAAATACACACCAATCAAGGCAATTACGAAAATGATTATTATACGGTATACTTCTTTATATAGTATACGATTATATGGAATATTTTCACTAAATACATACAGATACTATGAATGTAATAAAAACCACTTACAATGTCTTATCAATGTTATCTATTTTCTGTTTTTTGGGCTCAATTTAATTTTAGAAAATTGCTATTATTATGCCAGATTTTGAACTTTGACGTCATCTGGCGATACACAATGTGCTCATCACTCGCAAGTCACATTTCAATGTTAAGGACCTCAGAAGTGATAATTGTGCCTAAACCCGATTCGCATCGTAATCAAGAAGTGGCTCTAGGAGGTGCATGAGCGTCTATTGTCTTGTGGGTTCCTTGAGTTTGTAAGCAAGAGTATTTATAAATTTGCTCATGCAAATGACGCTGGCATGGCAAATATTACTGTACATGGGAATTCCATTCGATTTCTTTCAAAACGCATTCTCCTAATCAAATTCAATATCAATTAATATTTTTATTTGGGATATTTTATGTTTGTTGGTTATTATATTTGGGATTTTTTTAGTGCCAAAGTCACATGACGACAACTAACAGTTATTTCACAGCGCCAAATACACACCAAATCAAGGCAATTACGAAAATGATTATTATGCGGTATACTTCTTTATATAGTATACGATTATATGGAATATTTTCACTAAATACATACAAATACTATGAATATATAATTTTATTTTATGTTTGTTGGTTATTATATTTGGGATTTCTTAGTGCCAAAGTCACATGACGACAACTAACAGTTATTTCACAGCGACAAATACACACCCAATAAGGCTATTATGAAAATAATTATTATGCGGTATACTTTTTTATTTAGTATACTATTAAATGGAATATTTTCACTAAATACATACAAATACTATGAATATATATCTTAAAAAATGAAAATCACTTACAATGTCTTATCAATGTTATTCTCTGTTTTCTGGGCTTAATTTAAATTTAGAATATTGCTATTATTATGCTAGATTTTGAACTTTGACGTCATCTGGCGATGCACAACGTGCTCAACGCTGGCAAATCACATTTCAATGTTAAGGACCTTAGGACTGATAAGTGCGCTTGAATCCGATTCGCATCGTAATCAAGAAGTGGCTCTAGGAGGTGCATGAGCGTCTATTGCCTTGTGGGTTCCTTGAGTTTGTAAGCTAGAGTATTTATAAATTTGCTCATGCAAATGACGCTGGCATGGCAAATATTACTGTAAAAGGGAATTCCATTCGATTTCTTTCAAAACGCATTCTCCTGATCAAATTCAATATCAATTAATATTTTTATTTGGGATATTTTATGTTTGTTGGTTATTATATTTGGGATTTTTTTAGTGCCAAAGTCACATGACGACAACTAACAGTTATTTCACAGCGCCAAATACACACCCAAATAAAGCAATTATGAAAATAATTATTATGCAGTGTACTTCTTTATATAGTATACGAATTTATGGAATATTTTCACTAAATACATACAAATACTATGAATATATAACTTTATTTTATGTTTGTTGGTTATTATATTTGGGATTTTTTTAGTGCCAAAGTCACATGACGACAACTAACAGTTATTTCACAGCGCCAAATACACACCCAATAATGCAATTATGAAAATAATTATTATGCGGTATACTTTTTTATATAGTATACGATTATATGGAATATTTTCACTAAATACATACAAATACTATGAATATATATCTTAAATAATGAAAATCACTTACAATGTCTTATCTAATGTTATCTATTCTTTGTTTAAATTTAGAATATTGCTATTATTATTCCAGATTTTGAACTTTGACGTCATCTGGCGATACACAACGTGCTCAACACTCGCAAGTCACATTTCAATGTTAAGGACCTCAGAACTGATAATTGCGCTTGAACCCGATTCGCATCGTAATCAAGAAGTGGCTCTAGGAGGTGCATGAGCGTCTATTGTCTTGTGGGTTCAACGCACACATATGCCTATATACATTCTTATATATACTAGCCCGATAAGAGCTCTCAAGTCCGGACGGAGCTGCAATGGCAATTGCGAAGATCGTTTGTCAGTTCATTTATGAATTGTGTCTTCTTGCATGTGGTGTGAGTTTTTAAAATGTGGCGAATTCTATGGATATTTTTGGCCTGCTCAGGGTTGTATTTTCTGCATATTGAAGCATGTGTGGAACGTGTGCCGTAAGTAGATACTAAATAACTGTAATCTCTTAACTTCATCTAAATTAATTCCAAAGTGTGGTGAAAATGCGGATCAGCCTGGTGACAATGCGCAAATATCAGAACCTGAGCAATTGCACGGCCGACTGTGGACCTTTGGTGGTGCGCCCTGTCAAAGAGGTATGTAGGAGTGTTTAAAGCGTATCCATAATCCTTCCTCTAATAAATTTCTGCTTCTCAGACTTATATGTCCGTTGAGTTGGTCTGCTGCGAGGGCTATGATCGTAATGATGAAAAGTAAGTACTATGCCTGCTCTTCCCCCGGACTACCGTTATAAGTTTTCTGCATTCCTCAGTGACGAATGTCTGCCCAAGTGCCTGGATTGCGGTGCCTCTGGCAAGTGCATCTCCCCACAGATTTGCCTCTGCGACGAGGGCTATAGTAATCACGAGAATCGCAGTATCTGTGTGCCAGAGTGCAGTGAACCCTGCATCAATGGACGCTGCACTGCCCCCGATGTATGCCAGTGCCGGGAAGGTTATCGATTTCGCAATGATAGCCAGAATATATGCGAGCCACTCTGCGGCGTGGACTGCACCAACGGCCATTGTGTGGAGCCACAGAAATGTGTCTGTAACGTAGGCTACATACGGAACGAGACCCTGGGCAAATGTGTCCCCAACTGTGAGGAGAAATGCGAGCATGGGGATTGCGTGGGACCTAACGAATGCCGTTGCCATCAGGGCTATGAGGCGCGCCTAGATCATGCCAATCGCTGTGATCCCATCTGCAGCAGTGGCTGTCGCAATGGTCTCTGTCTAGAGCCGGAGCGCTGTGCCTGCAATTTGGGCTACGGTCACGTGGACAGTCGCATCTCGGATGGCTGTGAGCCGGTGTGCCAGCCTGGCTGTGTGAACGGCACCTGTGCCTCGCCCAATATATGCCTCTGCAAGGAGGGTCATGTGCCGCTAAATGGCTCCCATAACATATGTGTGCCCAGTTGTCGCAAAGGCTGCGAGCATGGATTCTGCAATGCACCGGGACGCTGTGAGTGCCACGAGGGATACGTGCAGCTATCGCCGCACCGCTGTACTCCTGTCTGCCACCCGGCATGTGGCAACAATGCACGCTGCTCTGCTCCCGATATCTGCACCTGTGACGAGGGTTATATCAAGGTCAATGGGAGTGCCATACACTGTGAACCGTACTGCCGCCGCCCTTGCTACAATGGTATCTGCAGCAGCCCGGGTATGTGCAGCTGTCTCGCCGGATACGATGCCTTGACCAACTTCTACTGTGTGCCCAGCTGCAGTCGTCCCTGCGTGCATGGCAGCTGTGTGGGTCCCAATCAGTGTCGCTGCTTCACGGGGTATCGCCCGAGTGCCTCGGATCCGCATGTCTGTGAGCCCGTCTGCACGGAGGATTGCGGCTTTGGTCACTGCATTGCACCTGAGATCTGTAAGTGCGATACGGGCTATGCCAAGCGCTGGCCCAGCGGCGCCTGTGAGCCGTATTGTGCCCAGAAGTGCATCAATAGCCGGTGTGAGGGCAGTAACGGACGTTGTCGCTGCTACGATGGATTCCGCATGCGTGCTGGATCCAATTCTATCTGTGATCCCATCTGTACGCCCAACTGCATCAATGGCAACTGCGTGGAGCCCAACAGCTGCCAGTGCTGGCAGGGCTACGAGGACACCAAGGAGCGTTTTCGCTGCACCCCCACCTGTCGTCCGCCTTGCGAGAATGGACGATGTGTGACGCCAGGTCGCTGCGAGTGCAATGCGGGCCACGCCGTCTCAAATGCCAGTGAACCACATATATGCCGCACCCAGTGTCAGAAGCCCTGCATAAATGCCGAATGCACTCGACCCAACGAATGCACCTGTCTCTTTGGCTACAATTTCCTCGAAGGCAGCAAGACCGAGTGTGCTCCATACTGCAGTCAAGGCTGTGACAGCGGCAGCCTCTGCGTGGCGCCAGAACTCTGTGATCAGCGCCCCTATAGAGCGCTCTCCCACAGCGTCGGTCTGCCCCGTTGGACTGTTTTTGCATTGGCCGTGCTGCTCTGTGCGGTGTTGGTCATGTTGCCACTGCTGGTCATGCGGCATATCCAACATCGCCGGCAAGAGCAGAGCGATAAGCAGCAGGTGCACCTTATCGAGAATCCCAGCTACGGCGTCTGCCTGGCCAGCGATGAGATGTCCAGCGAACAGGAGATCGGATCGGGCGATTAGCTAACAGATAAATATCATCATATGATTAGAAATAAGATCTGTAACCAAACTTTAGATCTAAGGTTAGATTTATATACTATATCGAATCGTAATACATTTGAATAGGCTTCAATATTAATGAAAAGACACTTTTATATTACTGTAAATAGATTAACTTTAATATTTTTATGGCTTGGTTTCGTTCCGTATCAATCGGTTTACTATATAGAATTCTATATTCATTTATTCTCCACAAATGCTTAGCATTTTCGCACTAAATATCGAAATATATAGACATATAAACTATGCTCAAAAACATTATGCTAAATATGTATGTCTGGGTACATTATGCTAGGTATGTATAGTAGTATATAGGGGAACTAACCTAGGTACATCTAGTAATAAGTTATAATATTTAATAATGTTTATAACATAATATTCTCTCTAGATATTCAAATAGAAATCGTTTTCTTTTGGACTACAGTTAGAAATAATCTTGACTCGAACTCAAAACCAATTGACTACTTAAGATTATTTGAATGCCTGTTCCAAAAATACGAGTATGTCCCAAAAGTGTGTATGCTGCCCCCCTCCCTTACAAATTTCCACATGAATACAATCTATGAACACAGTGAGCTTTCCATTCCCTTTCCCCCGCCCCCTTATTCTCATAGGAAGGTCTCCGCTTGGGGTTTTCCTCTTTGTCTACGCCAGCTGCCCCAGAATCCGTTGGTGTTAGGTCATGGCGGTGCATCATTTGGCGCAGGTGGTGGCTTTTCTGGCTGCAGTTGAGCTGGTGGTGCTACCAGGAATCCACTCGACACTCCTGGCATGGGCATGCCCAGAATTGCAGCACCACCAGCGGTGGCAGGAGCATTTGCGGACGAGTCCCCATCATCCATGATGACCGAACTGTCTGCTGCCGAGGGTATAGTAGGTAGAAATCGTACACCTAAACGAGGCGGCGATGAATCCTCCTCCTCCTGCACAGCCTCCTGCCGCACTAGACGGGGTTTTGTCAGCGTATCATGTGGCTGTTTCCCATTATGTGCTGCAATTGAATCATTTAGTTTATATTTGCACTAATCTTTCACACAACTCACCTATAATTGAGGGCAGGGGAGTGCTGCTACCGGCACTAGAGCGCGACAAACGAAAAGTGGAGGTGCTGGCTGTCGTAGCCGAGGCGGAGGAATCATTCCTCGAACTGGACAGATTCGAATCCTGTGAAGTCTTGCGGGTAATCAGCCAGGCCGAGTGTCGTCTTCGTCCATGCGCGTGACCTTGCCCCGGTTCCATTAGCTTCAGTGGCATACTGCAATTGGATTGTGGCGCCGGTGTGGATGAGTTGGCACCATGTCGCCAACTGGAACTGCGAGAGCTGCAGAAGTTCTCACTAGAAATGGAACTGGCGCGGTTCTTCCGCTGCTGACGCAACTCAGCGAATTGATACTGATACGGATTTGCGGCTGCGGCAGTATAAGCGCGCTGACGTCGCTGCTGCGGTTGACGTCGCTGTTTGTGACGTCGCTGGCCACAACAGAAGCGCTTCAGGCGTTGCCACAATGTCGGCGTCTGCTCCATTTTATGCCAATTCGGCATCTCACTCGGCAGCATTCGCAAGCAGCGGCAGCCAGGTGGATGCGCCACTGCAGCAGCTGGCAGCAATGGCGGCGGCATCTCACCAGCTCCTCCACGCTTGCCACGTCCGGCGGCACGTGCTGCCGTTGTGCCACCCACGCGCGTCTCCTCGAAGTGCTTGCAGAGCGTCACGCAATCCTTCTTAAACTGTTTCGTCATGATGGCATACAGAAAGGGATTACAGCAGCTGTTAAGGGGCAAAACAAACACCGTGAAGATCTTGGCCTGCTCCAGCGAGATGAGCTGCAGGCCAAAGATAGCAGTGATGCTAAAGAATGCAATGGGTGACCAGCATAGGAAGTCCGTGAACACAAGCAGCGCCATTCGCTTGGCAATCCTCGAGTCATTCGTATTCCAGGCCTGGCTGCCACGTATGGCCCAGTACATCTTTAGGTAGCAGCCCATGAGTGTAAGAAAAGCGCAGCCATTGATGAACATCAGGCTGATCACATAGGTCAAACTGGCTACGCCTGTTGTCGTCTCGAAGGGCAAGCACACGGCGAACTTGCGGTAATCCGATACGCCCACCAGCGGCAGTAGCGCCATCATCAGCGCAAAGATCCAGCCCACACTCATAATGTAGCCAGCCTGGCGGAGAGACAGACGCTTGTTCAGGTGTATGGCATGTGTTATGGCATAGTTCCGTTCCAGCGTGATCACTGCCAGCGTATAGACCGATAATTCAGAGCTGAGCACCGCCAGGAATCCAGCGAACTGGCAGAGCAAACTCATTTGCCAGGGTATGGCAAACATGCGAAACTCTCCAAGTGTAGCCGCATCCACAATCGCCAATATGCCTAAATAGATACCCATAAAGAAGTCCGCTGCAGCCAGATTGCAAACTAGAAATCTGGGCACATCCATCTTGGATCTGGAACAGACGAGCACAAAGACCACTGTGCCATTGCCCAATAGTGCGAGGAGAAAGACAATCCAGACGCCACAACGCAATGTCCACCAGTCAAAGAGATCCGCACAGGGCAGAAATGGACCTGGCATGGGCAAACATTGCACTGATCCTGGTTGAAAATCATCTGTCGAAATCCCGCTGAACAGACCCGTGCCGAAACCATAGCCTGTGCCGGGCGCACTCATGTCATGCTCCTCGAAATACTCTTCCATATAGCTGCTCGGCGATTGGCTACCCGTGGGCATCTGCTGCTGATCCTCGTTCATATTGTAGTTGTTTATGTAGTTGGGAGTATCCCAAAGGTCATGCATGGCAGCGCCCAGTTGCTTGCTGAGATTATCTGTAGGTGAAATAGATGACGTAATTCTGTGGATAACCAGAATCATCATTCCAATACTCACGCATTTGTGGCCAGATATTCATCATGCTATTATTCCATAGAGTCATATCGAACTCAGCATCGGACGGAAAGAGCACTGCTTCCTGCACCTGGGAGGTCTTCCTCTGGGCAGACATAGCCACCAGAGGTAGAAAAGCACAGCAGTGATAAGCATATGATAGAATCAGAGTCTGTATGCGTGGAAACGTATCGGGTGGTGGGAATTCACGCAGCTTGGGATTATTGAAGGTCTTTAGATGCAGCAGTGCCCTCAGCCCAGCCTCAGGCAGCTGGGGAAATATATTGTTGCCCAAATTGAGGTCCTCCAGAGCTGTGAAGACCGCAAATGCCTCCTTGTGTATAGAGGCAATCTCATTGCCCTCCAAATCACTGAGTAGAAGAAAATCTATTAACTTACATATCTCTTCGATATCTACTCACACTTACAGCAATTGTAATTTGGGTATGCCCTGAAAGGCATCCTTGGGCAACGACTTGATGCGATTGTAGGAAAGCAACAGATCATGCAACTGTTTCAGCCCATGAAATGGTCGTCCTTGCAGGGTTTCAATTTGATTACTCGATAGATCTCTATAGAGTAGCAGAAAATCTTTGTTAATTATTTCAATAAGAATATTCTTTCAGTATTTAGGCTTTTAGATATTCGAGCGCCATTAATAGAAATAAAGAACTAAAAAATACCAAACGCTAAATGTTGAACGATAATAAACTGCACATCGATAGAAGTAATCGAAAAGTAATCGGCTATACTTACAGTAATACTTATAATTGAAAATACTTACAACAGCCTTAAGTCTCTGCAGCTACTTAAATTTGGGATGCTTTTCAGTGAATTGGTTTTAAGTTCTCTATTAAAGACGGAATATATATAAAACGTGCGCGAAGTGAATTCATAACAAATACTAACAAACTCTTCAGTCTTGGCGTTTGACGACACAAATTGGCGGGCACTTCTTGTATTCCCGCGCGATCCAGCTTCAATATCTCCAGCGAATGACACGCCTCCAGCTCCGGAAAGTTTTTCAAGGTGCGCACATCAGAGAGGATGCTGAGTAGTTAGAAGTTGATAAGTCTCAATCACTCTTTAATTATTTTGCTGTACTTACAGTTTCCTTAGCTTGGACATGCCACGAAAGGCACCGGCTGTGATCGTGGACAGTGGATTGGCTCTCATATCCAGAATTTGCATGCTCCTCGGCAGCTCCGTGTCATTTATCCAGCGCAGACGATTGCTGGTTATGGAACTTTCGAAACAAACTGGTTAATATCGTTGTATATGTGGAAGGTAAGTACACCCAAGTTATAAATATGTATGCACATTTGCAATCTGCTGGCAAGTGGCACTTTCCCGCAGCTGCAGTTGAGAGTCAACTTGGCCACGGACCAATTTGTGGCGGGGAGAAGGGAAATTCTGACAACTGCTACGCATAAAATCAGTTTCTATTTTTGGCCACACATTGTGTTATCGTCTTTCGTTGGGTTTTTCTTGGCCAACATTCAGGAAGTGCACGGAGGCATGAGTTCACCTTTAAGTGTATTTACTTTTCTGGGTCAGTGTTTAAGGTGGAATATAAAGAACAGCAACTTATGGCACAGTGGGTGACTGCATTTAGTACTTGAATGATAAGTTAAGGCTAAACTATCGCTGGAATAGTAATAGTAACTTAAGCCTTGTTTGGTTGCCACAATTAACGATAACTACTTGAACTTCCAAACAATCTCTGTATTTCTTTTACTTCTTCTCGATGAGATAGTTAACTTTCGTTGGCAGTCAACAAACTATGCGCATTACCAAATGTTTTTAATCCTTTTAAATTTGTTTTTCCCACATCACATGTGAGCCAAGCAGAAAGAGTGCTAGATTTGCCCACACCAAGGGAAAGAATTTATTTGCCAGTTTAATTCCCCAATCATGGGGATAGCAATGGCTCTGGCTGAAGATGTGCATGGTGAGTGCATCGCAGCGTGGCTTTTATCGCAACATTTAACATGCTCATAATTATCCTGTTTACCAGAAATTGAATTTCCTTGGGGAAACATTTGAAAAAACGCAGAAAAGAAGACAAGTAGAAAAAAAGAACTCGCAACGATGTCAACGATTGCCATGACAGTTGCCACAGATGCACAGTTGCCACACTCACAGGAACTGCGTGGCAGAAACAAAATGTAACCAAGACTACTTAGATTACAAAGCAAAAAAATGGCCAACAACATTTGCAGTCTAAATGCATACTCTTTGAAGAGGAGTTGACATTTTCGACTAACTATAGTAATCTTATAGTATAGTAGTAAAGGTAAATCTGCAAACTAACTTAGAAGTTTAAATATATTTTCATGCAAATAGTAGTTGAAAGTTGATCAAAATATATATTTATTAAATGAATTGATGATATATTTTAATCATTATCAATTTGCATTGGTAGATAGAAGATTTTTAAATACAATTTAAATATTTGCTGTATATATTTTAAGCATTCAAAACGCATGCCATAGCAACTGTATCCCAACTAAAAATATCCGAGTGTTGCAACTGCAATGGCTACAGGATGTGGCACAAGTCAGCGGCAACTGCAATCTCTGCGAATGCTAAGCAAAGGGTAAAGTGCAAAGAATCTGCGGTGGTTTGTCGTAAATTTAAAAAGTAATGATGCGTTATGATTTTTGGTTTCCGCTTGTTTGCCGCCTGACAAAGTAGGAAATGTTTTGCTGTCAACTTTAATAAAAACAGCTCCCCACACTCTCCCTCTATATAGTATATGTATAGTCTAAACTCTACCTCCTGGCACTTATTTTATTATCTGTACTTACAGTTCCTGCAACTGCGTCAATTTGCTAAGTCCTTCTGGCAAACTGCTTATCAAATTATCATCCAGTTCTCTGCGAAGAAGCACAAATATAAAACATATTATTAGAAAACACATTTTAGAAATTCGTTTATAAATATTGTGATTTCTTTTGCTCTGTGAATGGTTGAGTGTACGCATTGTGGTTGTCCAGAGGGTCAGTCTGTACGTGTCCGCACGTAGCTGTAGAGCAATTTCTGATTGGATCGAGTTCCTTCTCTCTGTGGCCAGTCACACCCACTGTGTTGGATGCAAATTTATGCATGAATATAAAGTTTAGTTTCGAACAAAGTGCATTGATTTCAATTATACGTGAGGGTTGCAAAATGTATGGGGGAAAAAGGATTGGAAATTATTGAAAATGTAATAAATATATTGTTATAGATGGTGCTACAAATTTTATTGAAAAGCTAAGGGCTTTAAGCTTCTCACTTTGTTAAAGCGTGTGATAAAATTCTGTAATTATTTCAACAGCGAATTTATAGTTCTTTATTGGATATAATCTTAACACCTACTTCTATATATAGAAATGACCAATTAGACTTCTATAAAGCTACTGTATTATGCGTATCTGTATTCTCTATGTTTCTACCTTCTCTACCTTTAAGCTTCTCACTTTGTTAAAGCGTGTGATAAGGTTCTGTAATTATTTCAACAGCGAATTTATAATTCTTCATTGGATATAATCTACTTCTATATTTGACCAATTAGACTTCTATGAAGCTACTATATTATGCATATCTGTATTCCCTATGTTTCTACCTTCACGTTTCCCTTTCATCCTTGAGCGTGCCTGACATCAAACAAAACTTTCGCAACTCTCACTCGACGAACACATTAGAGACACGCAACTTGGGAGCGAGAAAAGAGGAGGGGAAAAAGCTCATAAATCTTAAGCAAATGCATACGGAAAATTTCTTTATACTTTGCAGCACAGATTTACGCACGTTGCACGGCAAAAGTTTTTCACTTTCACTTGATGCATATTCGCACTGTTCGTGCTTCCACAAGGGGGGAGGGGAGGGGGACTTTGTTTCGTTTGTTTCCGTCTCGGTTTCTGTCTGTTTAGTTTGGTTCTCACGTCTGTCAGCCAAAACATAAATTTGCATATTTGTCATCGTCTGCAGCCCGCGCTCGATGCGAACAGTTCGCCCTAAAAGTATGCAACGCGAAAAGCCAAAAATTTGCGGTAAACAGCGACAGCGACGTCAGCAGCGGCGTCGCTACGACGACAGTTTAAGCTGTCGAAAAAAAAGTAACACAGAGAAGCACAAGTTTTCCACGCTTTGTTGCAAAATTGAAATTTATTCGAAAAGCAAAAAAAGTAGAAATAAAACGGATAAACACCATTTCCACTTCAACTTCAACTAGGAATTCTGTTTACTCCCGTGCGGTGCGATTCAAGTATTAAAAGTTTACAATGAAGTTTGCGCTGTAACTAAAAAATACCCTCAACTATTAGAGAAATGTGGAAAAATGTGGATAAATGTGAACATATCAATATGTACTATATTTAAAATGATATTGCCAACAGTTTAATTAGTTATGGTTTAATCAAACTTTGAATTTCTAGCAGAGTTATTTTAGAGCTTTATAATACAAATTATTTTTTTTACCTATTTTATTAAATTTTTTAACCCAATTTCCTAATAATACTGGCAGAGTATTCGATACGCTTGCACTTCTGCATTCAATATATTTTTTGGATATCAATTGCAGCTTTTGTGGGTCGCACCGTGGGTAGTCTGTACTATGCCATCCTGTCGTGTCCTGTCAACTCATGTGAGTGTGTGTGTGTGTGTGTAGATGAGCGAGTAAGTTCATGTTTATGTTAGTGTGCGTGTGTAAAGTTCTTAAAGTATTTTGTTATTGCTCGAGTTACTTACAAAACTTTTAAAGCCGTTAAATTCTTGAGAGCGCCCGCAGAGATTTTCATGATTTGATTTCGTTTCAGTAAGCTGCAAACAATAAAGAATTCCATGGTACAATAATAATATAATAATATTAAGTAGAAGCCATTCATTTAGTCACACTTACAGCACGATCAAGTTTGGCATTCGCGGAAAATCCTCGTCGTTTATTATTGTCAACAAATTGCTGCCCAAATTGCTGTTAAGTATTCGCATTGTTTAATGAGTTCGAATTATGGATGAAAAAGTAGAATTGCCGAAAACAAAATGAGTAATCGCAAATAGTATTATACGACCAATAGCATTGGCCAACTTTTTATTACAGCTGAGTACTTAATTTATCGTAAAAAATTGTAAATGAGTCTATGCTATATAGTGTAGAGAGTTCAAAGTTCGTTAAATCACATGCGCATGAAATTGAATATAGGTTTTGGGATGGTAATATATGTAGATAGATATAATAAATAATTTATAAATAATTGTAGATACTACTTCCAATATTATTTAGAATTGATTATTATAGATAGACATAATAAAGAGTTTTCCAAATTATTTATAAATTTTGGAAGATACTATCATCTAATATTATTTAGATTTTAGTAATATAGATAGATATAATAAAGAGTTTTCGAAATTATTTATGAATTTTAAAAGATACTACCATCCAATATTATTTAGAATTTAGTGATATAGATAGATATAATAGAGTTTTCGAAATTATTTATAAATAATAGTAAATAGTACCATCTAATATTATTCAGAAATTAGAAATATATTAAATTATTTATAAATTTTAATAGATACAACCATCCAATATTATTTGGAATTTAGTAATATAGATAGATACATTAGAGAGTTTTCTAAATGATTTATAAATTTTAAAACATACTACCATCTAATATATTTTACAATTCATACACTAAATGCCTTTAATGATTAGCAATATTTATTAGCTTAATGAGAGTCCTCTCGCTACATATTTACATAATTTTCGTCCTGATTTATTATGCTTGCATTTCAATGAAACCTCAACTAGAATTTACAACTAAACCGCACATAAAATACACAAACTTCAACAAGTAAAATTCACAAAAATTCACTAATTACACATGTAAAATTATGCAGTGCAGAGAGCAACAAAAATTCTAAAAAAAAAGAAATTAAAATTTCCCCAAGTGCATAATTAGAAAGTGCTCTAAAATTGCATAGAAATGTTGCCAATATTTTTATAGCATGCGAATGCATTGAAAAGGAAATCGAATACGAAATAAAAGTAGAAAATAAAAATGTAAAAATAATCTCACAGTGCTTCGAGTGTACGGAGTCCGGCCAAGGCGTTTGTTGGAATGCGGTAGAAGAGATTCCCCTCGAGGCGCAGGGAGCGCAGTTTCTGCAGGTTACCCAGGCAGTTGCCATCCAGTCTGACCAGGGCGTTCCCATTCAATTGACTTTTGTGGTGTCGAGTGTATATAGTATATACATATTTATTTTGAACGATTGCAATTTGAAATGTGGAAAAGCGAGAAAGAAAAGATGAGCAAAAATAGCGTGTAATTGCTGGCAAGTGCTCAAAGTGTGTGAGTGTGTGTGTATGTGTGTGTGTGTATGTGTGTGAAGGCAGCAAACTAAATGGCAGCAAGCGTACTAATTGATCCTTCTTGGCGTCTGTTGCTTCTGGCTTCTGTTGCAGGGCGCATCCTTTGCTGCTCCCAATGCTTAAAAGCAAACATTAAAACACTCGCATACATACATATTCATTCTCACACACACACACACTCACACACACTCGCACACACATAAAGATAACAACACAATTTTAGCGACTGTTGTATATTCCATTGCATACTCACAGGCTGACGAGTTGGCCGAGTCCTTGAAAGGAATGCGGAGGCAACGACTTAAGGCCGCAATTTTGCAAACTTAAACGCTTCAATTTGGCCAGACCATAAAACGTATACGGATCCATATTAATGATGCTATTGTCCGACAAAGTTCTGCAAATAAGAATAAGAATTAGAGCAAGACCTTGCCATGGCAAAGTGCACGGAAATTGCAAGGATAACGGCCCCCGAGTAATTAATCCAGCAAAAGTCGCTGAAATTTATATACAACGTAATCAAGTAATTTATATCGCCCCTAACTTGGGTATGGGCAAAGTATCCGTATCCGTACACACTCCCAAAAAACTGACCGCTGTGATGTGTTAGGAGGTGGAGTAGGAGAACTGTGAAATTGAATAATGAGTCGCTGCGCTCATGACAGGCAACAATGAAAGCTGTTGTTGTTGTTGCTGTTGTTGTCGCCTTTGGTTTTCCCATTTAACTTTTTTGTGATGTTCTCCACTACATGCTTAGTATACAGATTAAAAATGGGAAAACTAAAAGAGCGACAGTAGTATGGGGCACTTGTGGTGTGTGTGGGTTTAAACACAGCAGGAGGTGTGGCTGGTGTGAATAATGCTCAGCATATTTAGCAGAATTAAATATAATAATTTACAAAAATTATCTAATATTTTTCCAGCATTTGCTGTGACTCAAAACTCAGAATATAATAAGTGGAATTAAATATAATAATTTACAAAAATTATCTAATATTTTTTCAGCATTTGCTGTGACTCAAAATTCAGCATATATTTAGTTTACATTTATTTATTTAATTTACAAAAATTATCTAATATTTTTCCAGCTTTTTCTGTGACTCAAAACTCAGCATATATTTAGTAGAATTAAATATAATAATTTACAAAAATTATCTAATATTATCCCAACATTTTCTATGACTCAAAACTCTGCTGACTGATTCCTCTACTCATACTTACAATTCCTCAAGTTGTGGCACCATAAAAAACGAATTGGCCTCCAGTTTAGTCAAGTTGTTGTTGCCCAAGTCTCTGCGAAATGAAACGGGGAAACAATAAGCAAATTAATAAATTTATTGGCTTAGTTACCGCGGCGTATCATAACCAAATGCCATCTATCAATTTCAATAAGCTACTTACACATAAAATAGAAGATATCATGAATAGAGAGTATGATGTCTAAACGCTGTGCCAAATGTGGCACAGTAGGACGAACTTTCCCTAGCTCATCAATCACAGCGGAAAAGGGAAAAGAAAAACGAGCAAAATGAGGCCAGAGCATATTGGGCTAACCTTTGAGGGGAAATCGCATTTAAATGAAGATGAACGGCAGGCTGAGCAATTGCAAATAGTAGTAGAAATGGGAATGGAAATGGAAATAGAAATCATAATTAAACTTGTCTCTGTATGTCACACCTAACTGTCTCTCCTCTCCACGTTGCGTTTAATTAATAAATAATTTATTTATTTATGGCCAGTTACGCTCTTTTGGCCATTAATCAATGGGTTAAGTTTTGGCGCTGCTTGGCCACTAAAATGGAGCCAAACTCCTTTGAGAGGTCTGCTGACGGCGGCAAGAAAACGTGACTTACATGAAAATGCTCCAACTAAAGCCCAAGTCGATACGCATACGTATTGTGAAACGTCGCACAACGTGGCGTATGTGTAATTAGATTAAACCGCATGCCGAAACATAGAGCAAACGAGATAACTGAAAACATAATTCGAAACACTGCGAAATTGACTTGTAATTATACGAATGAGGCAATGTGTGGTATGCATGGCATCAGCATGGAATCTTTTCGCTGATAATCACTTAATGGCAACGCTTAATATTAAGAATTATTATTAATAATTGGGTTTTGGCTACTACTCAAGTGGTATTAGTAGACAAGTTTAATTGAAATTATGTATTTGAACAGTTCAAAAGGTATGCTGGATGAGAAGTATATAGAAAGAGTTTAAGTTTATTAAGTAATAATGAAAGTAAAACACTCGCACATAATTACACTGAATGTGATGTTATTAGCACAAGCTTTGGATCTTCTCTTTACATTCTTATTCTCTGGTGTTGCCTAGGAACATATTAACAGCGTTGCCAGGTTCAAATATAATTTAAACTTATACGTAAGCCTTGGATCTTCTCTTTACATTCTTATTCTCTGATGTTGCCTAGCAACATATTAACAGCGTTGCCAGGTGCAATTAAAACTTATATGTACGTAACTATGCCTTGCGTCTGCACGCAGCATCATTTGTCAGGCAGCGTTTCGCCTAGCCTACTGATCCGCCGCTCTGTGAAGGCTGACTTAAGTGCAGAGAGAGCAACGAAAGCGCTAAAGCACCAATACACACACATATACCTTTGGCCTATGACAGCTACTCTCTTCGCCTGACGCTCTCTCTGCAAGTGCTGACGCGTGTGAGCTGTATCATTGTATGTGTGCACTTGCATACGTTCGATTGCAGCCAACTCTCAATACATGCATACAATCATACACACACACACCCACACGCATGCATTGGTATTATTACTATTGGAATCGTGTAGCAATGCTTATGCTGTCATTGACATACACTTTCAGTAAGTGCAAACTAACTGTGATTTTACAGTAATATTTTCAAGTAAAGGCATTACGAAAAGATCAGCTTAATTACTTAAACTTTAATGTTAAAATGCAAGCATACTCACAGTATGGCCACCTCGCTGGGTAGATTGACTGGCACCGCCAAGATGCCGATGCTGCGGCAGCTCAGCTTCAGATTCTCCAGGCTGCCAGTGCAGTGGCAATGCTTCTGCAGCCACAGCTCACAGACGGTGTGTAGAGTGCGTTGCGTGGAGCCTTTGCTGGTGTTCCCTCTGCCCATGTCGACGTCGGCATCGCTGCTGCTGGCAATATTGAACTGGCTGCCGTGGTATTCTTGTAGAGATTTCTCGTAGAGTATTTGCGCCTCACGCTCTGGATCCGATGAAGGCAGCATGACATTCTCCCTAATGCCTGGCGGTGTGCTCGTGGGCGTGGCAGTGGATGTGGCAGTGGGCGTGCTTGATACGCTTATATTATTGACACTAATTTTGCTAAGTTGTTCCACGGTGCTGCGATTTTCTTTGGTTTCGTATGTGCTGGCAACGCTTTGCATTGCACTCGACGTCGACGTCGACAGCGCTGTCGTTAGCATAAGCAGCGATGTTAACAACAGCAGCAGCAGTAGCAACTGTAAACTGACTGCTGCTGCTGCTCTGCCGGCGTCGCTGCGTTGTTGTTGCTTTTGTTGGCGGCGCCGGCATAGCGCTGCCATTGCCTCTGCTCTCGTCGCAGTCGCAGTCTCAGTCTCGGTCGCAGTCGCAGCTGACGCACTTGCTGATTGATGCTGTCAAGCATTTGTCATTTGATGACAGTTTTGTGCGCATTTCGTTTCTCGCTCATGATTTTCTGCTCTCCTCTTTGTTGTTGCTACTTTTATTGTTGCTATTATTATTGTTATTATTACTGTTGTTGTTGTTGTTGAATCTCTTTTGGTTTTTGCGGTTGCTTTGCACGCACGCCTCACCTCCGTTATTTCGCGTTTTCTTGTTGTTGCTTTTTGATTTGTGTTTGCTTTATTTTACTTTTTATTTACACTCACTTTCTGCTTCAGTTGCACTTCTTTTTCTTTACTTTTTTACGGGCTTATTCTTAGGGTTTACTTTGTTGTCTTCTTCTTCCGTGAAGTTCGTTACATATTTCCAACTTGGAAAGTTCTCTCAGTTTAAACCTTGATTGATGCTGTCAACTGTTGGCGATTGAGGCAAAATAAATATTTGTAAAAATTATAAAATCGCAAAAAAAAAGATGAGTGGCTGTCAGTGGCGAACGACTGTAGCCTTTTCGAGAAAAGTAATATTATATTACGACTGAAAATGAAATAATTATGTATTTTTGGTTATGATAGGCATATCAGAACTCTATGACTATTGTATGTGATTCTAGTGGAACTATGCTTAATGCCTCAATTCTCACATATCAGACTTCTGACTATATTTCCCTATTAATATTTTTAAAACTTTTAGTAGCATTTTTTGGAGCATTAGTTTGACAGCCTCTCAACCCAATAAGCTTAAATCCTAGCATCAACATACTAGAAAAAGGCTGTTTATATTTCATAAAGTGCAAACAAAATCCTTTCGGTTATTATTAGCACTCGACAGACAGCAAACACAGCTCACAGTTGTTGGCAGATGGAAAGTGCCCCGCCCACATCTTGCCGCCAAAAGGGGAAACCAAAACAATGCCAAAACACTTCAGACACATGGCGTGTGTGCGCATTTCGATGTCTCCTCGAAATCTGCGTATTGCTACTACCTTTTTCTCCTCTTTAACACCCACTCACACTCACATACACAACCACAACCACACACACACACCCTTAGCTCAATTCCAACGAAAAGTTCATTGTAAATATTTGCATTTTCGGTTTGCTTCGTTTACAGTTTGTAAATGAAACAAAAGAATGTCAAAGTAAACAAAAAATTAATTTAGTATATTAATAAAATTGTATTAATATATATTTCCAACAATTTCATTAACACCTTGTTCCAAAAATCTGTGCAAACTCTTTCAAAAACTCATTAAACTAAAAAAGCAAATAGTTTGTGTTGATAATCAATAATCGCAGCTCATAAATATACAACTGCAAGATATTTACAGTTCGAAAAAATCATAGAACCACAGATAGGCGAATTGATTATTTATGAATGGATACTCATAAATACAAAACAGATTCATTGCGAGAACTATTCAATTCGATTAGGAGGGCAATCGACATGATAACTTAACTGAACTCATTCGATATCAAAGCAGGCAACAAACTATCCTTAAATATTTATACGTTTTCATACCCTGTACAAGCTGTGAGTAGGTAAAGTGGGGTATGCTGATTGCGGGTATGTAACACAAATAAAGAGATCTAAATAATCCACATTTATATATATTTATTTATATATATTTAATAGAATTATGGAGACTCCATTGTCTGCGAAATAATATCTTCTAAATGCTGTACAATTAATGGGTATCTCTCTGTGTATCTTTCACATAATATACTTGTATAAAATCACAACTTATTATTACTAATATTATTCATATGTATAGACACTGCTATCCATTTCTGCTTGTTTATTTACACGCCACATCTAACTGCAGGGTATCTGGCAGTCGAACTCTGCTGACCCAGTTTAACTTGTCTGTTATTGTCGTGCGAGGTCAGCGGCACATAAACATGCCATAAATCATCGGTGAAATGTGAGAGTTAAATGGAGGCGCGTGCTGTGGATTAAAGACAGAAGCCATTGGGAGAGAAACAGAACTGGAGTAGTACTAAATATAGCAAGGAGGATATGTCTTTCATTTCCGGTGCACATTTAATATGGTGACATTCTGTGAAATATTTGCTGCTAGTTTTGGGCATCATTTGAAATTGCTTTCGCATCATCTTATCCCTTTTATGTATGAGCCACACAACCCACACAGAACTCGGAGAATTTCTGAAAAACTGTCAACGGCTTCATTAATTATGGGCGCAGCAAGTGTTGTGAAATGGGGGCGTGGTAGCTGTCAAATTTGTCATTCATCAGCAACGCTTTGTGCTTGTCCTCGACTCCCATTCCTTTTGGCCCCCTTTTTGCCCCTTTTTTAGACCCTGTTCTTTAAAAAAGTACCAAAGGGTCTATTAAGATTGTGCAAGTCCGAAATGTATGTAACAGGAAGGACGACGAGCTGAGTCGATCTAGCCATGTCCGTCTGTCCGTCTGTCTGTCCGTCTGTATGAACACCTAGATCTCGGAAACTGTATGAGCTAGAGACATCATATTTGGCAGTTAGATGCCCCTATAGTGCAAGCAGATCAAGTTTGTGTTAGATTTTTGATACCTCTCCCCGAAAAACCGCGAAAAACTGCCACACCCACAATTTTAAAGATACAAACTTGTGTTTTGGCATACGATAATCTTATGATAATCTTTATCTTTGCTGTGAATTGTGGCTCAATCGGATAATAAACACCAGAGATATTCAAGATTCAATTCCCTGTACTAGGTAAGGGGGGAGCAGCGCGAGCGTATGTGTGGTTGCGTGCATCTTTACGATATGTGTGCATATGTGAGTGTTTGTTAGCGTGTGTGTGTGCGAAGGAAAGTACAGGGTCTCCTACTGTCGGCTGCATCCGACTGTAGCTTTCCGAGTTTTTGCCCCTTTTTTTGCTGCTGACAGGAACATCAGTAGCAGCAGCAGCAGCAGCAGAACCTTATGACAGTTGGTCAGATGGTGGCAGCTGCTTTTGGACTTTATGTTTGAAAAACTATTTGAAATTTGAGCAATGTGCAAAGTATTTAGCAGATGGAACTGTGAGCTGATGTATGGCAATTTAATTGGCAATTGTAGATGTAGAATTTATGGCCATAGTTCTGCTTCAATAGCTCCATTAAATGTGATTAAAATGAGTCTCGTGTTCGACTTTCTCTTCACTTTTAATAGAGCTTCTGTCTGTCGATTGTTTTTGCCATATAGAGTCTGACATTGAGCGTGATTATCTTAGATAAATCTTTTAATTATGGCATGCAGCATTTAAGCCAGACTGAAAGCTAAGCTCTTTGGCTAAGCCGCTCTCGAGGCATATGCAAATTATTGCAGTTGAACGCATGCCATTTTTTTAATTGTCACACGATTTGTTGTGACTCTGACTGTAATTGATATATGACCACTTTACACACTCACACACACACGCACATATTTGCAATCAAATGATGGATGAAAATTTATAGACACACGTGTTTCATTTTCATTTTGCATTTGGTTTCTACGCACCTCGGTCTGGCAGTCAAAGAAACGAACCCACACACACGTACATAACTCAAAAGGCATCACATTTTCATGAAAATCTCATAAATTGCTGCACACACAGCGATTAATTACGAGACATATGCCACGCCCTAAAAAACAGCAACAGCTCAACCTAAAAAACTGCGTAATGAAAATATGATATTCATTGGGCTAGAAACACAGTGGTATTATTATTATTTTTATTAAGTTTCTGTTTCAAATTGAGCGCAAAATTGAAGTTGACATAAAAGCACACACACACACACACACACACATACGTTATAGTATTATTATGCGAAATTCAGAAAAGTTGGCGGAAAATTGCAACAATAACAACAACAACAACAAGTTGAAAACTCAAAAAGGTGTCGAGATACGCTTTGGGGCTTGGCACATTGATTAAATCATTTTACAATTCAACGGCATAAAGTCAATAACTGTAGTGGCATATATAGACTATACATACCCTGTAAAATATATAGATTAATTTTATATTCGCATTTGCATTTCTTAGATATAGTTCAGTGTGAGGCAAAGCGAATGACTCTCACTTTACAGCGTAGTAGTGCCTACTATATATACCCTGTAAAATATATAAATACATTCTGTATTAACCTCTGCATTTCTTAGAAATGCTCAAATGTGATGACTCTCACTTTACAGCGTATCTTCGGCGTAGAGCACTCGCGACTGTCGCCTGCTTATACGCATGTTTTTTGAGCTTCATTTCAAGTGCAGCTCACCAAATACAAAACTGGTATTTCAACACAAAATGCAACTTTAATTTATTGTTGTTGTTGTTGCATTTATGCTGCTTTATGCTGACCTTCATACATTGTGGGATTTTTTTTGCGCTCGACTTTATTAATGACAGTTGTTGCATAATTTATTTAATTTTCGCTTGTACGTATTTTTGGGAAAACGCTGCCAAAAGTTTTAAATGAAATGAAAATTTAACTAATTGGAGTGTTAGCTCAGAGTAATGGAGGGAAAATTATTATATTTGTTGATAGTTATCGATGTTTCAATACGACTCTGTATTCTTTCTTGCGTTGCATCTCTAGCGTATAATCTTTGTAATCTCTGATTCTCGTTTTCTCCCGCGTTGAACTAAGAAGCAAGCGATTGAACGCTCTTGCAAAATAAGTTAATAAATGAATAAAACTACATTCTGTATTACTACAATATAATAACCACGAGGCGTTATTATTTTCATCAATATTATATTTATATTTATATTATATTTACTATATATCAGTTATACAGTCTTTATGGTTTATTTAGTCTATTTACACAACAATTATAAACTATCCTTCAGAGCATCATGAAGTGTGGCATGCCACACATCAAAGTTCACACCTTTCAGATCACAAAATAATAAAGTAAAAATTTCATTCATCGGGCCACTTTTGAGCTGCTTTGATCTTCGATCTTCGATCTTTGCTGTTCTGCTTCAGCTCTACTCGTTCGTATTCATATTCTTCTGCCAACAATTGTTGTTATCTTTACTATTAAGTATTATTATTATTGTACATACATTCTACGCTATCGAAACGATTTCGTGTTCGGCCCGAGGCATTCACATTATTCGACTGATTATTCAACTGTTTATTTTATGGATTTCTCATTACATACGATACTTTTACTGTACATCTCTTTATGTTGTTGCCCTATGATATCTGTGTAAATTGGCAAAGTCATCATCAGCATCATAATCGAGCTATTAGCGAAACCTTCTTATTTACATTTCATGCTACTCAATTTTATTGGCAGTTTGGGTCAATTGTCTGACATATGAAATGTGTCGGAATTGTTGTTTCAAGTGAGGGATTCCATAATACACACACAAAAATGGAAGATGATTAAACGAAATCAAGCCTGTACTTTAAAGAAGTACAAAAGTGTCTATTAAGTTTAAGCAACTGACATTTGTGTGTAACAGGCAGAAGGAGGCGTGGCAGTTTTAGAGTCACTATCTTCCTTCTTTGCATATATAAAGCTTAAGATACATTGAATGTATGGTGCGATTTGCAGCTCGATCGTATGAGAAACACCGAAGATATGGGATAATCAATGCTGCTGCTGTTATCGACGCCCAAGGCAAAGCAAAGTACAGGGTCTCCTACTGCCGGTTGCGTCCGACTGCAGCTTTCCGTGCTGTTTTTTTCTATTTATTTATTATTTGTTTAGATTGAGTTAGTTGAGAGTTTATTAATTAAATATAGCCAACATATACACACACACACATTCCATATAGATTTCTAAATATATTTCCGAACTATGGAAATGCCAATCAAGTGCTGTACATTGTAGTCTTGAGTTTTCCATAAATTTGGCCATTTTACAAACAGTTTTTCAGTTTGTTATTGCGAAAATAAACAAGTAAATGGATTGAGAGCGCAAATGCATTGTGTTTATTCGCTGTGAAAGCTTTTGGCAACTGCTAAAAATGTTCCCAGTTCCAAAAAAAAAAAAATTTGAATGCAGCTTCAACTGGCGACAGTTGGAAATCAATGGGAAACCCCATTCCGAGAGGAACAGCACACCACACACAAAGGCTGCCAACTGACCTGAAAATGTGCGCAAAACTCGATTAAGCAAATTGTAATAGTGAAACCAAAAAAAATTGGAAAAATTGTAAAAAAAATCCACAATCGAACAGCAAATGAAAAGCAGAAGCCAAAAATAATAGGCAATACGCATACTGGGAGGAAATGGGTGGGGGGTTTGAACTGTGTGTGCCTGGAGGTCAAGCTGTACGCTGCAACAATTGATTACGTATACGACACGTCTGCCAGCATGACTCTATAGATACTACCACACAGATGACAATAGATAGTGAACTCTTGGAACGTTTTTGTTTGTAACTTTTGTAATTTGTTGCGCTGCTTTCTATCTATCTGTTTTTTTCTGTTTGTCTGTCTGTGTGTTCCTCTTCGCTAGTGCAGACATTTTTATGAGCCTGGGCAATTTGTGTGTGTGTCAGCCACAGCGTACCCCAAACATTTGTGCTCTCCCCCACTTCTTATGCGTTTATTTTATTGAGTTTCGTGAATATTTTTTGGGGGTAATTGTTGTTTGTGGTTTTGTCTGTGAAGTGTCTGTTGGAGAGTCTAATTTTGCCTGTGACATTTATTGTTGTCAGACTACGCTCTAAGGACTTATGGTGCTGCAAATAAAACAGAGTCTTAACTACTACATGGCTTTAACATACAGTTTACAGGCTGCTTGGGCTTTTCATTTTCCAATCAATCTAACCCTGAGCTCATGGCGTGAAAATTTGCACACCTACACCACTTGGCATTTGTCGCCTGAAGCCAAGCAGAAAATTTTCCATTTGTGGCAACTCTAACAAATTGCATTAAGGCAAAAGTTTCGCTTTCGACTTGAGCGATTTCCCCCTTTTACTCAAATGCTCACTGCTCCTCTTCCCCTCTTCCCCTCTTCCTCTTGGCCCATTTGCCTAATTATGCCAGAGTGGCAACATCATTAAAAACTTGCAACAGCTCTCTGCTTTTGATTACAAGCAGAAGACAACACAAAAGATATATATACAGCCCGTGTATATATTTGAAAAATCATGTCAATTGCGTTGCATATTTTCCATTTTCCATTTTCCCCAGTTGCAAATAATTTCCGCCTCAGACGCAATGACGCCCCCACGTATCCATTTTATTTTGTTGTGGTCTCTCAGATATCGGTCGTGCCTATCGTCGCACCATATATCATATCAAAGAAATGTCCCCAGCCATTCAATAAACATACGAATTTTAATGAAAAATCTTTTATTTTTGCGCTACCAAAAAAGTGCACATGCTTCTCCCCAAGACTTGTTTACATTTCGCATACGCTAACCACTCGAATGAGTTGAGTGATTTGTTCATGCAGCAGATGTAAAAGAAACTGACAGTATAAAGAAGCCGTAAAGTCGGGCGGATTATTGCAGATTATCAGTGAGATTAAGTTGTAATACACGAGACGGCGAAAACATGTAATTACGATGACTTGACACAAGTAATGAAAGATATCAAAGGCAGCAAAACGTATACTAAATTCGAAAACATTTGCCATATTTTATATTGATCTTGGAAGAAAAAGTGTCATAGAAACAAGCTTAGATTTTGTCTGAAAAATGCGAATACTAAATTTGAAATTATTTACAATATTTTATATTGAACTTTGGAGAAAAAGTGCTATAGAAATAAACCTGGATTTTGTCTGAAAAAATGCGAATACTAAATATGAAAATATTTACAATATTTTATATAGATCTTTAGAGAAAAATATCTATAGAAACAAGCTTAGAATTTGTCTGAAAAAAAAGTTGTAAGTACTCCTAAAATAAACTCTTTCAAAAGCCGTATTTTCTATAAGTAAAGAGCATTCGCTCGTCGAATATATCGCCATACATTTCCACTTGATTTTTCATAATGAAAATTAGTTGACTGTGCGTAATTTGTTATAAACTGTCGTCATCATGCCACTTCCCTACCCCCCGTCACACCCCCTTGGGTACCGCTTGAACGCCTCCTCTAAAGCTCGTTAACCAATTCATAGAGTCAACTCGGCTCCGGATCGCCTTGGAAATGCACTTAGGCATTAAATTTTTTTCCATTTTATATTTTTCATTCTATATACTCTCTGTACAATTAGCTGCAATTTTTCGCAGCTGCTCAACATTTTTGTCGTTTTTTTTCGGGGAGGGGAGGGAGCAACAGAATTGATGAAGCACCAACGGCAACTGGGGGATTGTGATGGCAAAAAGGAAATCAGAAAAAAGGTTTCGCTTGATGGATTACAAATGAAGACGTAATTGATATATACCACTTCTGCCCGAAAGTAAAGTTCAAGTCAAAAGTCTCAGGGTCTGATTAAATATGCAAAAAAGGTATGTGAAATATATTTCTCATTGGAGCCCAAATCAAAGTCCGAACACGCAACACTTAGTCAACACTTTGGGTGGCGTTGGTATAGGGGTATCACAAGGTTGCTTAAGTTCTCGGCTTGGACACTTGTCGATTGCGGTGACATCCATGAGATACTCGTCTCGTACTCTGTCTGAACAGTAAACTAAAGTGTTATGTACATTTTGCTACTACACTGGCATACATAATTACTTGGCTCATTTTTGTATTCTTGGTGATTTTTTATTGTGTCTCAAGTCGCTGCTAGAGTGCATTGACATTTTTAGCGAGTTATTTGCGGTTTTTGTTTTGATTTGATAGTGAATTAAGTCTGACTTTGTAACTACTATATACTCAGTGATTCATTGATATTGGCTTTTCATATTATTCGATTTCAAGTCTGATTTAACTCAATTTATAGTTTCAATATGTAGCCACTTTTCAGTAATTTTGTTCATTTTTATTCACTTCTCTTTACCACTCATTATTTTTATGATTTATGACTCTCGCATTTGCATATAAAATGTTCATAAAACAACACAAGTGCCAGGCGTACATATGTATTTACAGTAGGTCACATAAATAATGCATTTAATCATGGTTTAATATCAGCGTTATTCACCATTATTTTAATCGTATATCAAGCACTTCTTTGTGGTATTGAAAGGGCATTCTTTTGTGTGGAGACAATTTACTTTTAGTTCAGTAAAATGTGTTAATTAATATGGCAAATTATCTCAACTACATCATATCAATTTAATGTATGTGAAATTAATTTTAAATTTATTTAAATTATAGCACAATAAAACGTATTATTATTTGAAGTCTTTTTGAATTTATAAACAGTTTTAAGAAGTAGATTATTTGCTCAAGACTTGCCAAATTATTTGCCTTTAAATTTTAGTTACACTTTGATAACAACCTGGACTTAAGTCAGGCATAATTTAATTTAATTAATTTTTAATATCATTTATTATTTATTGTAATATTACCTACATATGTAGGAATTTATTATTTATTTTATTATTATTTTTTTATTACATTTTTTTATTGAACATTTTTACAATTTATTTCTATATAAATAGTTTATTTAGTTTTCTGCTATGCAATTTTTGAGCACACAATACACACAATACATAGCAGCTAACTCGTGCCATATATGTGGCATACGTTTACGTAGACAAACGTATTTATATGGCATAGATAATAATAATTTTTATAGGCTATCACAATATCACGATTCTGGTCATATAAATCGTCACGAGTAATGCAAACAAATCGACGTCATCGATCAGCAGCAGCGCGCGAATTTTATTGAAAATTGAAAGTGTGTTTTTAAACACACTCACACACAACCACACACACGCACACCTGTACACACGCACAACACTTGTGCATACATAGCATGAGGCAGAGGCAGATGAAAATCAAAACAACAACAAAAGTTGTTGATGCCGCCAAAAAGTAAACGACCTTTAACGCCAATAAAAAACGCAACTGCAGCAGAGCAACAGCAACAATAACACACAGAGGAAAGCTGCAACAATGTTCCTTGCAACAATTTGCTGTTGTTGTTGTCGCTGCTTGATCTGAGATGAAATAAAACTCGGTCAAAAATTAATAATTTATGCGTAACGAGCTCACGCGCCTACAAAACTTTTGTGGCACCTTTTCACACACACTCACACACCGCACAAGTCTCAGAATATATACATGCATATAATCTGTTTGTATATTAACAAAACTCTCGGCCAAGTTATCCGTTTTGGCCACGTTGAGAGTTGGTAGTAGTAGTTGGCAACACTTTGAACCAAGTTATCCGTCAATATGAACCGCACGCGTCGAACGCACAAAGCGTACTGAATTCACAAACTGTTATTTTTTCATTATTTTTGGAGGAGCCTCACACGATGGCAACAGCAGCAGCAATTGCCGCAGCAACATCGCCAGCACCCATAGCAACATCAGCTGCGTTGGCAACATGTTGCTAGCAACAGGCATGCTGAGAACGTTTGCTTTATTTGCTCACTATTTTTAGACCCTGTACTTTAAAAAAGTACAAAAGGGTCTATTAAGATTGTGCAAGCCCGAAATGTATGTAACACGCAGAAGGAGGCGTGGCAGACCCCACAAAGTATATATATTCTTGAGCAGGACGACGAGCTGAGTCGATCTAGTCATGTCCGTCTGTCCGTCTGTCCGTAGAAGCTTGTGCTTTGGCATACTATAATCTTATGATAACCTTTATCAGTGCTGAGAATTTTGGCCCAATCGGATAATAAACACCGGAGATATTCGAGATTAAAGTTTCCGTACTAGGCAATGGGGAGCAGCGAGCATGCGATGTGCGTGTGTGTATGTGTGTGTGTATGTGTGTGTGTATGTGTGTGTGTGCATTGTTAGCCTTAGCTGCTGCAAAGGAAAGTACAGGGTCTCCTACTGTCGGTTGCATCCGACTGTAGCTTTCCGAGTTTTTTATTCTTACGAATAATGTATAATACTGTGTGTAATTTATAATATAGATAAATCATATAGTATAACTAGATTTCCTATTTTATGCATTTTCATTTTATTTGTCTGTTTGGCCACATGTTGCCAAGGATTCTGCGCATTGGTTTTGTTTATAAAACCGGCAGCAGCCATGGCAGCTCGTAAATGTTACAGGTCCTTTAACGAAGCGTACTTAATGCAAGATTTACGCCTCCATTCATCGACTGTCCGTGCACACCTGTTGACATCTTGCACCTTGTATGCGAATGTATCTAAGCCAGACGCAAATCCCCAAGTCAATCCCCACACCCCCTTTTTGCCAGCTGTTGTTGTAGCAACAATGAAAACTTTTTTATGGCGCTCTACAAAAAGTTGTCCATGTTTATTTTTTTGGGTATTTAAAAAGCGGCTTAGAGTAAGCATCACATAGAAGTTTTCTTTGGCTTTTAGGCCGTCTAAATTTGTGGCCCATTTGGACGGAATTAGCATACATTTTTTTATTGTATTCATCTCATTTATTTATAGAATAAAAGACACGCATATACATATTTCTGTCTACATGTGAAAATTGTCATATGAATGACAGCTGATAATTGAAATATATTTTTTGGCCAATTTTCGCTAGTTGTTGCTGGGCTGAAAAGCAGGGAAAATGAGTACAGTTGCTCATGGAAATTAACTCACTTTAGTTGCAATTAGTTTAGGTTGACTGGGAACTATTTGGGTTTGTTTAGTTGCCAATTAGTTGGAATAATTAGGTTAAAGTGGGCTAATAATGAGAGAACAACCACTCTATAGAAAATGAGGTAATATTTGTCAATTGAAAAGTAAATAAAATAATAATATTATAAACATGGCTCAAGTGTCTCTCTTGAAGATAATTAATTAAATATAATTTTAAATATTTCTCCTAACATTAAACCGTGTTTAACTCTCTGCCTTTTTCTATAATATAATAAAAATATTAATAATAAATATATATATCTAATTGTATGTATATCTATACCTTAAGTGTCTCTCTTAAAGATAATTAATTAAATATTATTTTAAATATTTCTTCAAACATTAAACTAAATTTCACTCCCTGCTTTACTCTACTCTATGCATAAAAATGCCGCTAAAAAAGTGTCCTGCTTTTTTTTGGTTTCATTCCAAATTTTCATATTACATTGATGGCCCACAACTTACACTAGGGGTAAAGGGGGAGCTGGTGGAGTTCAGGGCTTGGGGCGACAAATAGCTGGTAACATTATGCATAAATTTCCGTTAATTAAAAGCGCGGCAAATTGCAAAAGATACGGCTAGCGCGTATGGTGAACTCTGAACTGGAACTTTGGTTGGACTTTAATGCAGGTCCAATATAAAGTATGTGTGTCGGTAATTTGAGGAATGCAGCGTGTGGCATAATCGTAAATTTAACCAGCCTGCCAACTATGCTGAGTAGTTTTGTGTCCCGCACACACACACCCACACACACACACACTCACAAATGCAATCACCCACATAACGGAAACGGAAGTTGCAGCAAATGGTGCAAGAGTTTTGAGTGCGGGGCATGCAGCGTACGCTCTGCACATTAGAGGCAGAGTTCTTGCTGTGCTCGTGTCCTCGTAACATGAGTTCTGACCATGCCGCAGAAAGGACAACTATGTAGGTCCTTCCATGTTAAGGGTCTCCGGCGTTAGGGCTTTCCGTGGAGTGCAAAATATTTACACATACTAAATCAGTTGGCCGAGTGTGCGTGTGTGTGTGTATATGAGTGTCTCCATCTGTGTGTGTGTTTATGTAAGGGTATTTACTTTTTAGTCTATATATAGTCTGAATTACTTTGTTCAAGTTGTCCTACACAGTAGTTATACATACTTACATACCTACAACTCACCTGCTGAGGTAACAAATGGTTCATTCAATGATCACCTGAAAGTGCTAAATACTGTTTACTACAGTATTTTAATTAATTGAGTTCACAGATAGTATGGCATGACTCTACTTTATTTAAAGACTTTATTACATTAACATAAACATATAGTTAAACTCTAAACCTAATACATGGCACATTCATAATTAGTTTACTTTACTTTATTTAAAGACTTTATTACAAAATAATACAAATAAATAGTTAAAATTGGCTTTTATATATGGCATATATAATAAGTGTACAATTCGGTTTTATGTGGTAGATTTTTCCAGAGGTTTTATATATTAATTCTTATTGGAGATTCTTCGGTTTTTACTCGTTTATAGTGCTTAATTATAGTTTAGTTTGGCTCTATGGTTTGGCATTTATTTTAGAATTTTTTAGTTTATTATAAGTAAAAACATTTTCATTATTGATTCCTAGTGAGATTTTACTGCTCTTTCTCTTTGTGCTCTCTCACTGGCATTCGCCTTAATTACACACTAACAAAATAAAGCTCTTGGGAGCTTAAGAGAACGGTTGAGAGAGTAAAAAAACAAAAGCAAACTGAACGTACACATATGTGACTGTTATCGGGCACTTTTCTGATTAACATTAGAAATACTTAATTCACAGAATTTCTATACTGGCGACAGATGAAACCGCACATGAAACCCAAAAAGGCAAATGCAAAGAAACCAAAAATAGTTATTGGAGTATAATTTTTTTCCTTTTCGCACATGTCATTTTTTACATTTCGTGTATAGCCATCGATGCAGACACATTCAAGATCCTTCCCGATGCCTTTGCGTATAAGTTCTTCTTTGGCTCCGTCACACTTTTTGGCTTTTTGGCATATCTTAGTTGTTACATTTCGTTCATAGCCATCGATACAGACACATTCATATTCAATGCTGAAGTAATTGAGTTTTCGTTTTTCACCAACTCTGTCACACTTCAATTCACAAACATCCTTGGTATTACGTGTATAATTGTCCTTACAGACACATCTATCTCCTTCGGGTACCTCATTTTCTTCGCAACGAAAGCACTTATTGTTTTTTCTCTCATTTCGATAGTAGTTTTCTCTACATATGCATTTACCTAATCCGTAACACCAACGTTCATCGTCATCGGGGCAATGCACACAGTGTCGATGTTTGTTTCGGAAATACCCCTCCTCACAAAAGAAACATTGGCCTTTAATATTTCTATGAAAGCTCTCTTCACAAATACAACCTTCAATGTCATAATAAGAGTAAGTGTGATAGCATTCAGGTCTAGTGTAGAAATCACTGGGATAGGGCACATCGTCATAGTTAATACAACGGTCTGTTGTATTAAAGAACTCCCATGCTGCGCATGCTCCAAGTAATCCTAGCAGAATGACAGCACTCAACTCCTGACTCCTTCCCATGACTCAGATGATATTCACGACGCAAATTGCGGCACCTCCGACTACAGCAACAGACGAAATCGTACTTAAAGCAAAACTGCGAATAAAGAGCCAAACAACCAGCACTGCAAAGGTTGAGATTGAGAGCGAATGAGAGTAAGTGAGGAATTGATTATGAGTAATTTGTAATTTGCGAATAAGTTTAGCTTTCTTGAACAGTTTGTCATCATAAAATGAATATAAATTATATTTAAAAAATTAATATAATATTTACTTTGGTAGTGTGTTAATGCTTCCGAGTCTTGATTTTTCTTTAAGAGAGAGAAATGTGTTTCTCTGCTCTCTTATAGGCACGCTCTGTGCCCACATCGATGTGTTTAGGTTGTGAGAGTACTTTATTATCGGAACTCACACATTGACGTATTCCGGTATCCCAAAAATGCAAACGCTATAAATCCGAAGAACATGGTCTTACCCCCATACTCGCTTTTCCGTTCGCAAACGTCATTTATATTCCTTACGTAGCCATTGATACAGATGCATTTATATGTAACAGTGCAGCACAAAATTCATAATTCCTATCACATGTGCGTTTTCTTTGCGGCGCTGCTTACACAAGAACAGTCAATGCTCACACGCACAAACATCTTCATAATTACGTTCTTAATCATATCTGTCTGCTAAATTGCCTTACTCAGGGCACACAATCATTATGCTGATTGCGATCATAGTTTTCATTACATATGCAGTTGCCTAATCCGTCACACCATCTCTGCTTGGGATCGGGACAGCATTTCGGGAATACCCCTACCGACAATAGCTGAATTTGCCCCTCTCATCATTCTCATAACTCTCTCCACAGTGGCACTCGTGGTAGTCGGAATAGCTGTGCCCCTTTTCCTTTGGTGCTAGTAGTAATCAAGAGGGACAGCCACATTGTTGAACTGGGAGCACCATTCGAGAATAGGTAGATCTGTCGCACATGCTCCAAGCAAACCCAGCAGCATGTCCTATACCCAACTGCGAACTATAGCGCATTACTCAATAGACCCGCACAACCTCCATCTCGAGCAACACTCAAATTCGTACTAAAAGAAGAACTGAGAATGAAGAACTAAACAGACAAACAAACAAAAACTAAGAGGAAGCGGTAGAGTAAGAGCGTAAGTCTGCGCTCTCTTCCTGACTGAGAATGACGTCAGCCTATTAATGACAGGGCTCTCTTCAACTACTATCTCTCAGTCAACCCGTCTGGCTCTCTTGTATGCTATACACATGCTTATCCACTTCTTTTATTTTATCGAAAGCGTGTTTTTGTTTAATTTGTTATGTGCAAACTATACCTGTGCTCATTGAAAGTGGGGTATGTTAAATATGTAGAAATGTAGAATTAATAATAAAAAAGTATTACCGAGAGTTATACATTTGAGAGGCGCACGACCAGACCCTTTGCGTCCCTCATGAAGGGGAGTAAATAGTATTTCGTTGGAGCTTTCTGTATCTGCGAGATTGTCAAGAACTTACCATAGTTATCATAGTTATTAGTTATTGTGAATTACTTTATAATTTACTACTTTATAAGAATATAAAGCTTATATACTTCTTTACATTTCGCCAACTAAATCACATTAATTTGGTGATAATACATATTAAGGGATGCTTAACTTAAACGAAATGAAAATTTTCCTATCTTATTTAACGTTTAACTTGGGGTATATACATATATGTACATATATGCTTGACTATATCAGCTGCGATTGTATATAAATAGTAGCTGTTGTGAATACAAGTGCATGGTATTTTATTGCTTCCGACTCATCCGCTGCGTCCCCCACTGATACGCTTGCATCTTTTGTTTTGCTGGCATAAACAAATTTCAATCTCTTACAGCTTGGCAAGAGTACCAAGTTTCTTCACATATCTTTATATATACAATTATTATTATAATTACATACGCTTTTACATATGTATAGTATAGTAGAAATTATGCGAAAAGTCCCAGAACACGAAGCCGCCTTATCGCATCGACTTCAAACCGAGTTCAGTTTCCCTTATCAATATTTATTTGGATTTACCCATGCATAGCATACACTGAGCGAAATTTGTTTCATCTTAATACATAGCAGTGCGTTTTATTATAAACTCAATATTTATTAATGTCTATATTTTTAAATCGAGCTTTAGGTTTATGAATATCATTATGAATTACCCGTTTCCGACATGACATTTTTAAAGTTCAGTTTTAATTGCTGATGAACAACAACAAAAAAGACACATAGCATGACACAGAGTATTATTAATATAGCATGCACGGCAACACTTCGAAATGCATTTTCATTGGCATAAAAGAATTTCACTGCATCATTATAAAATTCGTTAGAAACCTCCCAGAAATCGGGGGATTTCTCCTCCTCACAGACACCCTCACTGTTCCGCTGGGTATTACCAGTGCAAGCACATGTTAATGACCGATCTATGCTATCCAAGCTATTGGTCCATTGCTCATTCTGACCAGAACAGCTGCCTTGGGGAACACAAGACCAATCGTCACAATTGGCATAAGATCTGCTTTGGGAATCGCAAGTTAGTATCTCCACATAGCCTCTCGGACAGTCGCAGTAGGATTTTCTCATAACAATAGTAAGAATCGCAATCAATAAAATCGGTGCAGGTCCGTAGGGCTTCCAAGTGTCCAATCAGCAAAAGTAGAAATACTATAAACAACATTGCGTTGCGAAAATTCTATTGAAATGCTGCAACACATCCACTCGAATCGAATTTAGTTTATATACTGGCAGAAGCTCACGCAAGTAAAGGCATAAAACAGATGCAATTAAAATTAATTGGTAAACAACTCTCGATTTCTGTCTCTCTTGCTACATTTCTCTCCCACTGTGTAGAAGGCTGTAGGCGAGAGCATTATATTTGTTTGCAATATATATATTCACAGATGTTTATGTGCAGTAAAGTGCAGTGTTTCTGGCGAAATTGTGACTCAGAACTCTTTGATAAGAATGGATGGTAAATATCTGTTATAGGGCCGTAACTCCGAGTTTTTTTTGATACTATAAAAACCATAGATAGGGCTCGATTTATCATGAATTATGGGTAAAGAATTATCTTGAGGAAATGCTGATGATAAATTGAGCCCTATATATCGTTTTTTTTTTTGTAAATCGGAGTTACGGCGCTATAACAGATATTTACCTAAGGAATATCGCAATTTTAAAACTAGATTCCATATTAATCTCTATTAAATCTATATTTAAAAGACAATTACTCTCACTTTGCACTATGAACCCCTTATCGCATGTAGAATGTCTGCTAGACATATTTTAGAATCTCCAACTTTGTTGAACTAAGTAATTAACAGCATCAGACTTTTAATTTCAGTTTTGTATTTATATAATTATAAAAGCTGAACATTTCATTTAAACATTCTGGAACATTTGAATTACAATAATTGCAGACTTATTACAATGAGATTCTTTATTTACACTTGCTCTATGGCATTGGCATTAGTATTGGCACGGGCATATACCTTTGGCTCTGGTTTCTTATCACTGTCGCAACCGTATTTGCACAGCAGATACAGAATAATTAGTGTTACTTTAATAATTATAAACCACTTTATAAAGGGGTTGCCTTCCGATTCACATTCTCCATCACTATTGAACTGTCCATCACCGGAACAACTCTCGCACTTTCGACTAAATTGATCGTTGCAATAACTGTAAATGGATCTACTCTTAGGCGGAGAGCAGAAGGCGGAGAACGTCGCAATGCATAAGGTCTCGTTTTTGGTATAATCCGGACATTCTCCAGTGCAGCTGAAACGTGGTTCACAGAACGGCACACTCTCGTATCCACTCGGGCAAGTGCAGCCATATTGCTGTCTATAGCAGAGCGACAGATAACCACAGTGTTCGGCTTGAAAGCATGTCCAGGCATCCGAGAGCCCAAACAGTAGGCATACACCCATTAATTTCAACAACATGACGACGGGTTTCAACTCTCCGGCGTAGTTCCTTTCTCGACAAGATTTCAATGTGTACTGATGCACTCAATGAGAGAGTATTTCGCCAACAACGTTTTTTGCACGAAATATTCAAGAAGCGTTTATTTATAGAACCCTAAAAGAGACACATATAAGTTCGCATATTTCTCTTTGCTCTCTTAAATTGCAGCAGAAACAACTGGTTTTTTCACCCCACCCCCAGTATGGGTATAAGAAAATGCAAGAACTGCAAACTTCGATCGTCTTCAGTTGCTCTGTATACATACATACACATGTATACATATATTTACATACATATGTATGCATATGTACAATGCGCAAAGAGTGATTGAGTAAAAGGCATTCATACAAGCGTTTGCGAATAATATTTTAAAGCGGTTTCAAATTCAAAGAAAAATGTTGCAAGTTTATTTAATATTATTTGTTTGTATAACAAAGTTGCTTATAGTAGATGTAAATTAAGTCTTATGTGTGTGAATATAAGTACTGTAGTCTAATCGCTCGCAACTATTCTTAGAAGTACTATGAATTTTACCAGATTTTATATACCTATGTATCGAATAAAAACGCAAAAAAATTTAGATGACTTTCTTCAAGGTTTAGTTAAATTATAATACATTTTTTTTTTTTTTTTTTTTTTTTAATAAACTTTGTTAAAGAAAAATCCCACTTTTATACAGTATTTCTTATCGCACGAATTGTTGGCAAATAATTCTTGTTGTAATCTTCTCATAAGTAATCTTGTATTTCCTATTGATATCTTTTATATACCAAGAATGATATTGTAGTGCTTGAGCCCTATGAATATTCTGGGACGTATATATCCCAAGTTTCTACGCTAAAATTTCGGGAATGCTACAGTCGGAAGCAACCGATAATAGGAGAGTCTGTACTTTGATTTGCCCTGTGGCATCTCCCCTCCCCTAGCCAAAAGCCTATTACACAAAATTGATTGTCCAATATCTTCAGTGTTTATTATCCGATTAGGCTGGAAATCGCACCAAACATGCAAAGCATCTAAAGCTTTATTCATGCAAAGAAGGAATCCAGCGACTCTAAAACTGTACGTGCTAAGAACATTTTTGCAAATACACATTAGCAATTTGAAAAATATTTTTTAACTAAACTAAGTCAAACTCTAAGCCATAATTAATTTATAAATATATCTCCTACTTTGCATTTAAAATCAGTGAAGAGTGCACTTTAATTATTGCAAATTATTCAAACTCAAGAACACATTATAATTATCATCAACCACATAAGCGACTTCTAACGAGCCAGTACTTGTCAACACTCATTTAGCACCAAGTCTATGCATTAGAGTGTGCAAGTGTGTGTGTGTGTGTGAGTGTGTGTGCGTTGGTTGACAATAAACACTGTGAAAAGTTGTGCCTTTTGCCGACCTACTTACTTAGCAGAGACCAGGTCATATTGATGGTTGGGAGGGAGGGGAGTTCAACTCCTGAAAGATATATCGATATGGCATTGCCGTTGCCAACATTCTTTGGTCTTTGGTGCGACAGTTGTCCTGGCATAAGTTGTCGCAACAAATGACAGCTAGAAGTAGGGGAAGTAGGGGGAGTAGGAGAGGGGGGCAATAACATTGAGAACTGTAACTAAAGACGATCCGACCACAAGAAAGTCGCACACAAAATTGCATGTCGAGTGCTGCATAAAACTCAAATTACGCCAAATTCATGGACATGGTACGACTACTACATGTGAAGGGAAGTGTGAAGAGAGTGTGCTCTGCATTTCAGTTTTATTTGACAAATACTTTATGATCCCAGCAGAAGAACGTATGCATTAGTCAAATAGATGTGGGTATATGAGTTAGAGATTGTTTATATAATAAGCAACAGCTAGTCACATCTTCTATAGTCGATATCAAATCTTACTTCTACTCCAATTATACTTTTACTTCTACATACATAAAATATTAAGCAAGTTGAAAAATCTATAGTATATCAATCGTATTAGTGAAATAGATGTGGGCATATGTGTTAGAGAATATTTATAAGATGAGTGTCAGCTAATCATATATTATGTACCATATTCTATATATAGAATCTATAGTCGATATCCAATGCTACTTCTAGTTCAATTCTTCTTCTACATATAATATTTACCAAGTTTAAATGGAACGTATAACTATTGCATTAGTCAAATAGATGTGGGTATAGTAGAGATATAGTATGTAGTTTGAGAATATTAATAAGATAAGCTTCAGCTAATCATATCTTCTATAGAATCTATAGTCGATATCCAATCCTACTTCTACTTCGATTCTACTTCTATTCTTTCGTATAGTTTTCTTAAGTAAGAGAAGTATAAGATAAAGACGTATAAGTATAAGATAAGCTTCAGCTAATCTTCTCAATAATATTCTACAGTCGATGTCCACTCCTACTTCTATAACTTCAATTCTACATCTACTCTTACCTATAATATTTCTCTAGTTAAAGAAGTATGTATATGAATTGCATTAGTCAACTAGATGTGGGTATATGAGCTAGAGAATATAGATAAAATAAACTTTAGTTTATCACATCTTCTACAATCCATGTCGAAACCTACTTCTACTAAAACTGTTGGTTAGTCAGCCCTTTAGACACATAGATTAAGTGCACAGCATAGCACTAACCGTCCATCAGTCATCGGTATATCAGTCAAAGACCACCTCCTGCCCAGTGTCCTAGTGCCTCCTAATCAGTGTCGTTCCAACTCGTGGTTTTTGTAGCAATTTTCGAGTGAAAGATAAACCAGCTGCAATGTCAGGAACAATTAAAAATTGTAAAGCGATACATTGGCCTGAGTGTGTGTGTCCTTGTCCTGCTGTTGTCAGTTGCTTATAATATTTTCGGACATTTTAATTGCCCGGCAGCGTGTGACGAGTCGTAAGGATACATTGCACTAACTGCAGCAAGGACAACACATATAATTGACGTACATAATTTGCAGAGTGTTTACTCAGCTTTCACTTGGCTTTGGCTTTAATTGCATTTTACCGAGTTTTTATCAACTTAATTTAAGCAATTATTACGCACAGTGGGATGGCAAGAAGGGTAGAGAGAAAGGATGTTGGTTACTGCATTCGCAGACACCATAAAATGCAAATTCCTGTTGATCCTGTTTGCCAATTCCAGTGCATGTGCATGGCCTGCCATTTAGAAGACGGTTTAGTTGGCCTCCTACCATGGCATATACCAGTCTCCCCCCTGCCTTGTCGTCTGTTGTCTGTTGTGTGCCAATTTCTTGTATCCACGTTCCTGGCACAAACCAATCTAAGGATATTGTCGCTGCAGTACCCAAAGGGACTGGCAGAGCCACAGTCGACGCCATGGCCCAATGAACCATTGCACAAATATTTGATTTTAACTTTAGCTGGTAATGCACTGTGAGAAATAAAAGTGCAAATGGAAGGAATACGATTCAATAACAAAATAAGCACAAGTTATAAGCAGAACTAAATGCTTATAATACAAGAGTTTAATATGGGATTTTTACATAACTTTTTACACCAATTACTTGACACCCTTTCTCTCAGTGTATACGCCGTTTAAGTGCTTCGATTCAGTTAGCAACTACACAATGCCACCGCGACATAATCCTCGCTGGCAATTGCACCTTTGACTCCAGACCAAGCCCCTCCCCTCCCCTGACCCTGGCTCATCGAACTGCCATTACTTTGCCCTTAGTAAATCCGACAAGAACTGCGCTAGCTGTCAGCAGCTGTTGCTGGCGTAAGGGTATTAGATAAATATGCAAATATATATAGACTGTAAAGTCTGTATCAAAGCTACGATTAAACTTTACTCAATTCATTGGCGAATGAAAAATAAGTAAAACTGTTCAATAAATATGCAAATATATATATCAATTCGTTAAGTATACGACTGCGATTAAACTTTAAATGAGGCAACTCGATTCATAGGCCAATTGATAGTTGCCAAACATTAAGTAAAACACGCAAGTTCATAAATCATGAAGTGTCCCACACAATAGCTGGGCTCATTAATTGGGTTCATTGACCGAAAAGTTTCTCCATAGTTTGGCTGCCCACATGACAAACCCTTTTTTAGGGGGCTTCACCCCAACAAAAAATGGAAGAACAGAGAACAGAGGAATATAATTTTTATCAGAGCACACGCATGTCAAGTTTGACCCAGGCCTTAGCTCCTCTCTGTGTGTGGTTTATTTATTTATTTCTATTCTATTTTAGTTTTTTAATTCAACTCTGCCCTGGCTCATAATTCAAAATGAAAATAAATGGCAATGGCAAAGTCAGGCGAATCGAGATAAATATTAGGAAATGTCCTACACATTTTAACATATAAATTGCCTGCGACTGCAGAAATGTAAAATGTTGGATGGTTTATGGGCTATATAGTTGGGTATAGGTAGAAAGTACAACTATGAGGATATAGCTATGATTAAGCACTTTTCTTCCACTGTTTTAGCATGAGTTGAATGTCAAACATAACTTTAGTTATAGAACTATAGATACATATCATATACTTGATCAGCTTGTGGCTTTGCCTTTAACCTATTCAATTTGATTCAGGCATGCATCCCATTCCCATTGTGAAATTTATGGACTATATAGTAGGGTATAGGTAGAAAGTACAACTATGAGGATTTAGCTATGATTAAGCACTTTTCTTCCACTGTTTTAGAATGAGTTGAATGTCAAACATAACTTTAGTTATAGAAAGATACATATCATATACTCGATCAGGTTGTGGCTTTGCCTTTAACCTATTCAATTTGATTCAGGCATAAGAGTTCCATTCCCACTGTGAAATTCTGTTAATTCATAGTCCACAGTTCAAGTTCGAAAGTCCTTCTTGGCCTGGCCACAAAACTTGGCCATTCAGCAGTGACTTCTCGCATCGTTAGGGAATCAAATGTGCTTAATGTGCTTCCTGTTGACGCTGACCAGGCTCGGGGAAACGTGTTCAGTGTGTTTGTCCAGGCGAATGGCATCGAATGACATGTCAAACACGCAACTGCTACGAAAATTTACTACGACTTCCAGCTCCTCCTACTCCTGCTCTGCTCTGCTCCTGTTGTCTTTCAGCTGCCACAACGAATATTGATTATTGTTGCTGGTTGGACAGAGCTTTCCGCGGATTTAGCTGAAGCTTAGAAGCATTTCGAACAACTTTAGGTCGTTGTTTTTATTTTTACTTAACCGCTTGGCCGTTGACCTTGTGCCTAGCCAGGGGCACCAAAAGTTATGACACTCTGTTCACAAATGATACGCTATATTTATTATTTGTGCCCCGCTTCAGTCCCATTCAAGTGGACACTTGGGCGTTAATTTTAGGCCTAAAAAGGAAGATAAATTTTCAGCTTAAATGCTCACATTTTCCATTTTATCTGGCATTAAATTAGTGGAGCTGATTATCTCGCATCTTAAGCTAATTAATTTCATTGCTAAGCACTAACTGTGTGTGGTCTGACATCTTTAGTACTTCATTTGCAGATATCGAAGAGCTCAAATCTCTTTCAATAGGGCTTTCATTCAATCAAGTTGAGTGGGTGTTGAAGGCGCTTTAAGCCTAAAATTAGCTAGAAATTGTGGGGAAATTTAACAAGAAAATTCATTTGACCAGCGCCTGGTCAAGCAATCAATGTGCGCTGTCCCACAATTTACATAAAAAATCGCACAAATATTTATTCATATGCATTCACTTACATGCACTCAAAGTGCCAGCCAAAATACTCAAAAAAAAGTATGAAGAACATTTTTGGCATTCATTTTTTATTGGCACACAGAAAGCAGCCAAAAAACAAACCAAAACGATGACAAAAATATGCATTTTTTTATTATCGCTATCGCTGTTGATATTGACTTTTGTTTGAGAACTTTTCGGTATTTGTGTGGATCCGCTTCATAAAGAAAATCTCAACGATTTATCAGCACGGAATACGAGTGGAACATTTCTGTCTGATTCCATTTCAATGTGTTCTTTATGCAAAGAACTCTGTTACAATGTCATGGGCAAGCTATATATATATATACTGAGTACTCTCGACAGATCTGCATCAGAAAATTAACTCTCATAATTATGAAAATATTTTCAGCGAAAGCATGCCATGAAAGCTTCAAAATTTCCTTCAAAATTTAAGCTAATCAAACTATTTTCATAATTTATTCGAAGCCTAGGTCCAACAAAATAATTTTTAGAATTTAGTATATTGTTTTTTTTTTAATTATTATTTTGTCATTTAATAGCAAATTTATGGTTTTTACTCTAGTCGAACCTTGTTGATAAAATTTTAAAGACGTTTAGGAGTCAGGCTTCACTATTTCACAAATGCATCCAGTCGTATCGGGTATTAATGACGAGTTTTATATCAAATTTGTAGAAAATTTAAAGAACTTTGGAAAACGTTCATATACCTCGGTATTATCGCTCAATCACAGTGCTGCATTCGCCTTGCCTCTTATTATGAATTCGAAGGTCAATTATCAGATGGAAACGAAGAAATATACAAGCAAATGTTATAACATGCTGAAGGCTATTGAATCTAAAGATATTATCCATTGTCTAAGTGGTCTCCTGGGCCTGATAAACGAATGTCGATCCTCGTCACCGTTGAATATCTGCGATGACATGAGAAGCATTAAGCAAATCAAGCATGTCGTAGTGGATGTACCCGCGTCTATCATATGGAAAGGAGTCCTGTCCGCCAGTGCCACATTGCTGAGTCCTGGGCAACAGCTGAACGATGCCAAATATAAATCACCGATAGCCAATTATATTATTGAAGGTCTCAAGGAACCACTCTATACAGGTAGTCGGCGTCCGTATAACCTACTTATTCTGAACAATGACAGATACTGCCACAAGAACGCTTACAAGAGGGTCTACTGAACGGAATACCCTCAATTTGCTAGAACTTTCTATCGACTTTATGATTTACACAACTTTCGGCATTATCTTTGAGATACTTCTAATTAAATTTAACAACCCATATGTTTGAGCCATTATGGCTGGAACTCCGATGCCAAACCGCGACTTTTTATTGCATAGCATATGGAGGGGGAGGGGGATGGGTAGGGGTGGGCCATAACAATTTGCTAGGGATGTCACCTCTGTGGCCAGCTCGAATGTTGAGAGTTGAGTTTTATAGTGGAAATCAACGAGGCGCATTAAATAAACGCCACGAGACGAATCTCATTTAATTTTACGTTTACAATTTCAGAATTTCCCCAGCAAAAAGTAAATATATACAAACTACACACAAGATACAAATGCGGACAGCTGAGATACACTGAAAAGTTGAGTAGTGTAGAGTAGAAAGAAAGTTGAAATTATAGAAAATATTATTATCATTATCATTAGCATTAACATTAGCACTATCATTATCATTATTAATATTATGAGATGCCTGAAGGAAAGAAAGTTGAAATTATAGAAAATATTATTATCATTAGCATTATCATTATCATTAGCATTATCATTGTTATTATTATTAGATGCCTGAAGGAAATATCAATTGAAAAGAGTTGTGACATCTATTTTTCTTGTATTCTATTCATTCATCTGTCAAACTCCCACACAAAGTCAGCATACCCCATGCGAAGTGTACTTCAACTGTGTGTAGTTAAGGGTTAGCACACAAATTTGTTGCAAAATGTTGTCTTGTCTTTCGCAGTCTTTCGAGTCTTTGTTGCTCGTCTGGCTTATCTGGCTGACAGCTTCTGTCTGGACAGAAATTCGTGTGCTAAATTATTGAAATTTGACAAGTGAACCGAGTACTGAACCGACACACCAAGACAGCCATTGAGATTTCGGATACGACACCAGCTAGAGAGACCGGCTAAAGTGGCCAGTGGCCAGTGACCAGTGACCAGCTGCAGTTTCAATTTCAAGCAATCCAATTAATTAATTAAATTTGACATTGCGACACTCTCGAGGCGGTAAATTAAAGTCAAACGGTTTCAGGTTCGATTCAGCACCCCAACTTAATTTGTCAATTATCGATTATTGATTATGTTGCTGGCAAATTGTATCTATTATTAGCTACATTATTAGCAAGGGATGCCTCTGAATGCCCCGAGGGTTCAAAGTTCAAGCTAATTGATGGGCGCAACTGTGTAATACGCAATAAACTTGAATGACTAAGTTGGCTTTAAGTAGAACCTGTTGCATACAAGAAAAGTATCTCACAGATGCAATCTAAATGGCTTAGAGCTGGCTGCCAAATTAATCAAAGTAATGCTGTGGCAAATGCCACAACCAAATTGGCTAATGAAATTGCTCAGATTCCGCTCTCTAACTCCCTGTCTTTTCAGATATCTTTTGCCTTTCATGCCACCCAGTTTTATGGCCAATGCCATTTTATTAGACCCTGCAAACTGTTTGCTGTAGTTCAACTCAAACACAACACATGCAAATGCAGTCTGTGTGTGTTAGTGTGTGTGTGTAAAATAGAAATAGCAAATTTTCCCAGCAGCCCAACAACAATTCCCTGTTGATTGCCAGGGATAACAAAACGCGGATGCTATTTCGGTTTCATTTCCAACTACTCTCAATTTATGTGCCGGCTAATTGCTTCTTCTATAAGTAAACTTTTAAAACATAAACCTTAAAGAGTGCGCAGTCAATTTAAAAAATATTAAAATACAATATTCCATTTAAAAATATTTGACTACAAAGTATAGCCTTCAAAGGTTCTACCGAGATTTGAACTCGGATCGCTGGATTCAGAGTCCAAAGTGCTAACCATTACACCATAGAACCGATTGATAACAGCAGAACTATTTCCAGTTGTCACTTACATTGAATTTTTCTTTATTTTATTATAGCAATTGTGAAAATCTGGTTATTTATTTATTTTTATTAAATTTATATTTAGTCAATTTTTATTGTGAAAAATATCTCATGGAATTTGCTTTGTATTGGTATTTTTATAGCCTCTGTCTGCAACAATTTCACTTGCATAAACTCTGATCTTTTATGCTCGATTACAAACAGTTGAGTTTTACGCCCTCTCTGCTGTGCAGTGGGCGTGGCAAGTCAATTATATGCAGCTCAGCTGAGTTTAGCTAAGTGTTGTGTCTTCTCATTGCCGTCGGACTACTGTGTGTGTGTGTCGCGCAATTCACACTGAGCTAATTAGCCAAGCGATTGTTATCCCTTGTCCTTTCCTCCCCACCTCCCCTCCCCTATGAACTTGTTGGAAATGCCAGGACACGCTCATTGCTTTAGCTTACCTGTGTTTTAAATGGTTTTACGGTTTATTTTTAACACTACCCCTCCCCTCTCCCCACCCAGTCCTGTCCACATCATCACATCATTTGCATGTGTTTAATGTGGGCGTAAGCATAGTGTGGGCGTGGCTGGGCATAACTGGCGTAAATAACGGGGCAACAGCAACTTTGTGCCGAGTAATTTGATTCCGTTGGCGACAACATCATCGACAACCATCTCATTAACATGACATCAAAATCAGCATCAGCATCAGCTTCAGCTTGGGAATCGGTATCACAATCGATACGCGTATTCATTGAGTATTCATATCATCACGTTTGACAGCATTCAGCTCAGCCATAAACTGTGCTAAGGACACAACAACAGTTAAATGATGACTCTTACTGACTTTTATGTGCATCTTTTAGTATCCCGCCTACACCCCTCATCACTAGCCTGTTACAATTGTCTTTAGCTGATGTTGAGATGTTAACCCAATCCATTGCAAATTGATATGCCTGTGAAATAGTCCCAGTTGCCACTTGAAACTTTAAAGAATCAGTGAAATATAAAATTTTAAAAAATATTTCATATATAAAAGCAGCAGAAATAAATAAAAAGTGCATTACCTTTTAAAAAAGAACCAATTCCACACCAAAAAAAATATCATTGTAGCAACAGGGCAAGAAAACACCACTTTTAGCAAATGTAGCAACCCGTGTACCGCTGCTGCGGCGAATTCAAAAGCTGCTTTTGGTGCGAAACTTCGCTATGGAAAACTTTGCTAATGAAGCTTTGCTCAGCTGAAAAGTTCAACCAAAAAGCGCCAGCAATGACTTAAAGAGTTATGAATTCAAACTCTTAATTAAAGACATTAATTTGAATAAAGTTAGAATATTTTATTAAACTAAAGCAAAGCACTTAATATATTTTATAATAAAATGTTACTCTTTTTGAATGATTTTAAGTGATTAAATTGAAAAATTTCTTGTTATTATATTGCTAAATTGTAAAGAAATTAGAAACAAAAAGCAAGTATGTATTTGCTAAATTAAATTAGAATATTATATAATAATATTATAAATATTATATAGAATATTATTAATATATATCAGCATAATAGGAGAGCAATTCAATCATCTAAATTAAGTTAACTATATGTTTCTTTTTGTAATCCAATGTTAACCTTTTCTTCTACTCATGCTGAGCTGCTAACCTTTATAAATAACTAATCCGTTCGTTTCAATTGTCAAATGTCACGATGATCCGACTTAAACTATTACATACCCAACTAAATCCAACTATAGCAAAGACTAGGTATTATCTTAGTCCACAGAGAATCACGTGCACAAGAATTAGTTGTAGAGTAAGCTATCGCCGCTTAATCTGGTTTTGGCATGACACACGCGTGCTTCGCTGCTGATAAGCCTAAACATAAGCTGTAGATTTTAAATAAAAGCACACACACACACACATTATTTATGGCCCAAACAAATTATTGCACATTGTGTCAGAGTTTCAGATTAGCAACACAAACGCTGCACCTATCATTATATATAGAAAAGAAAATAATCGCTGAAAAAAAAGAATCTAAAAAAGTTGCTGATAAAATATCTATGATAATGTGAACAATAACAGCGAAAAAAGATTTGCGGTTTAAGTGCCTTTTGGGCTATAGAGATAATCACGAAAGCCTTCAGGTTTCTATAATCATAAAGATGCTAAACTTTTGATTTATATATACTATTGACTCGTATCTTATCACTAGGGGTACTACGATTTAGGCAGCTGCATTTCAAAATTATTGTCAACGCGTCACGCTGCCAATTGAACCTCATGGGAAACCTTTGCCCCTACAGGTTGCCGACCAAGATTATATGGAGGAACGGCGGAAGTGTGACCAAGTAGGGGCTAAGTACTAACTTTTAAAGAAACTGCCGACTCTGGTATGTGTTTGATATGGTGTGGTATGGTGTGGTATGGTATACTGCATTTTTATGGGTCTTCAACTACTGCTACAGTTCATGTTTATCAAATCATAAACTTGTATAATTTGATAAGCGGCAAAAACAAAACAATTAGCAACAGTCCAAACTTTTCTATGCACAAAGATATCGGTCAGTTTATAGAACAGAATTGAACTCTACTTCAGGAATTCCTTGTGCGTAAATCGAATATATATTTCAATGCCAAATGTTAATTAATTTCTTATGATATTATCTGCAGTATATTTTAAGGAAGTTTCATTCAATTATTTTACTTTTTAATTAAACCTACTGACGTTTACGCATTTTGCTTAGCTAATCCAAGTATATTTTTATTTTTATGTGGCTTTTTATCTAGCTTTGTGCTTATTTTTAATTTGTAACTTTTTTAATCACATGATTCAGTTTTTCTATAGGAAACGTTTAGAATTGCTTTGTTATCAATAGGCATATCCTTATTATTATTAAATATTATATAAGCAAAGATATATTTATATTTCGAAGTAACTATTACTAAAAGAAATATTTCAAGGCATTTCTAAAATATTCATAATTATTTTTATTTAATTATACATTTTACTATAAATAAAAAAGTGTAGAAAAAGCGTATTCACCACAAACAATGTCAAGTTCATGTTTTGCCTCAAGGCTGAAAACACCGCTTCGTATATTAGAAATATAAAAAATTCTACTATATTCTACATTATCAATATCAATTTGAAATGACTTTAGCATTCTTTAAGCAACAAATACTAGTATTGATATGCCTATATCACGCTAATCTAAGCTGATTACAAGTATAGAGATTATTATAAGATTTTCTTAAGCATTGATTTCTGTGGAACTATATACTAAGTACTTATATACATACTAGCAAGTTTTAGAACGTATTTATTTACAATTTATATTACAATCTATATTACAGAAATATTAGATGTTCAAAGTACATGAAGTTCAAGCCTACTGACTGCATACAGTGAGCCCCTATGTCAAGTTGGGCTGATAAGAGGTTGAACAAAAATCATAAAACGAATAGAGTGTGTTGCATGCCTGACTTACATATATGCACATAATTGATAGCACAGACTGTGGCATGCTCTTAAAAAATACATAAAAAATAGAAAGGAAAAGGGAAGGAAATGTTAAAGCTGATATTGGGAACATGAGCTAATAGTTAACTATAATCAACTGGAAATGTTAAAGCTGATATTGGGAATAAGAGCTGATATTTAACTATAGCCAGCTCTGAGAGATTCTCTTTATGAATGACTGACTTTTATGTATGTGAACTGTCACATTAAGTCCATATACCCGTTTACAGTATACGCTTAAAAAACCGTCAAAAATACTTACTGATAAGAATATCATTGGTTTTTTTTTTCTATTTTCAAAAGATCAGAAGATTTGTTGTGTTGTTGGTTGGGCATGCGCATATCAAGTCTTAGTACATTATGATTTCGATATCGATAGCCGAGTGTGAACTGAAGCAGAGCTGATAAGAATGTGCCGTAAAAGCAGGTAGCGCTCTCCAATCGTCGTATGTGTATGAATGTATACACATTACATACATATGTATGTATGTTTGTAGAGCGCAAGAAAGCGAAAGAAAACCATCGACAGCAGAGCGATAGAGGCGATAGAAGCGGCAGCAACAGCAGAAGCGACAATCAACGGCGGTTTCTATAGCATCCGATCCTGTTTCTGCTTTCAGTTTACGCTTGGGCTTCGCTGCGTGCGGTCGTCTGTGTTCTCTGTCGTGCTCCAAAGAACCAACAAGTAGTAAAAACAACAACAATCAAAGTGTTGCGCGCGGCATAACAGAAACGAAAATAATATACAAATAAATTATGTAAGTTGTGCCAAAAAGGCAATGGAATCGAATAAGATATATTTTGCTGAGTGCGTGATTTGCTTTTACAAAAATACTACATACATATATAAACCCAATTGTACCTGAATAATATTCGAAATGAAAACACGTGATCGTTTTGCTAAAAGAGTTCTTGCCGGTTGTTATTTGCGTTATTTTGCTTTTAGTTGGCTTTTTTAGTGGGTCAGTGCACTGTTCTTGGAGTTCATTGTCACCTTGACGTCAGTTCTTCTTCGTCTCAGAGTATTTCTTACCATCCCCAGCCATCCTCTTCGCTTTCTCCCTTGTGCTCCGCATTCCACATTCGAAACAAAAATCTAATTTTTTCTTAATTATGCATGTGACACGGTTGGACATTCGTGTCTTTCCTTTCTCCTCTCATTTTCGCTGCGAAACAAACACATGGCAAATATAATTTTAGATCAGCTAGCTCATTATCGGTTTTTGTTTTCATACGCAGCTTCTCAGGTCGTTCGCTATTCTTGTAGATCTTTCTTATTGTTCCCAAAGAGTTGCGAATCGTACGAGCATGACTGTCAAATTATGCCCATGCTTATCAAATCGTATTAAAAGCCGGTTTCCTCTATGCTCTAAACAGCCATAAAAAACTACGCAACTATCACATGTATAGCGGCATATATGTATGTACATATGTACAAACAGTTGTGCACATATATATTTATATACAATAAACTTGGGCAAATACTACTATACATGTGTTTTTTATGGTAAAACCTGTGGATTGTTATTTCGCATTCTAGCTCCGGCTAAAAGCCGCAAATACTTCTAGTACAAATTCAAGAGTTATAATAGCTTAGGTACACAGTGTTTATTAATTGATATACAACTCTTATCATAAAAATGTCATACAATATTTACTATATTTACGAGGTTTTTCTTAATGTACTTGAACTTGTGCAATTTATGTGAATTTAATTTATTAGCCAACTTGTGCAGATATTTAGACATTGTACTTCGATTAAATACATTGCTTAATTCATACTACAAATATTTTAATGTTACTTTTAAAGGCTTTAATATATTCCAAGAAATTCATTAAAAATTTAAGCATAATATAATCTAATAATCTAACATTTTAAGTGCCTAAAAAATATTACTTTAATGGACTTTCTCTCTGACATCAAAGCTCAACTACTACACCTGACTTTTGCATTGTTTTGTCTATTAAAACTTTAAGAAAAAACTGTCAATCACTCACTTGGTTAATTGCAACAATCAATCAGTTGTAATCATGAGCGGAAATTATACTTACTACGTCTCGTAATTACAAATAAGTAATAGTTTTTCAACTAGGGAAAATCAGCTGTTTCACCTTGTTCATAAACTTTGGACTCCTACAGTTGACTTGACTCCAGTTATTTTTCATTCTTAACTTAAAGTCACTTGCTTGTTTATTTTTGGTGCCATTGCTGCTTATCATTTGGAATAATAAAGAATATTGATTAATAAAAAATAAGTATCTGATACTGCACAGGTATCGAGGCCTTTGTACCTGAATGAAAGAAACATAAATAAACAACAAGTAAATTCGTTTAACAACTAGGGTAAGCCAAGACTTCTGTAGTTTATCATATAGTTCTGAGATAAGATTAGAACGAATGGAAGGAATACATCAATTTGGATTTATTTTAATCTCTTATTAAATATTGTGGAGATATTACTGCAAACTTTGCTCCTCGATGAGTCAACGCGTTGTAAATTAAAAGTAAAATGAACAGTAAATTCTGTACCGGAAACTTATTATAGTTAATACCTGCAGTAAGTAGTTCAATTCGCATGGCTATAATGTGCCATAAATTCTGGTCAATGTATAATTATTTACAGCTATACAGCTATATGCCGCCTCTAATCAGGTGTTAAGTCATAATTTTAAACAAAGCGATAAGAATTCATATGGTGATAGCCTTGACACTGCCCCCGCCCCCCCGCCACTACCTGTGCAACTCTTTAGTTATCTACTGGGGGAAAACGCTTGTACTTTAGTCACAGGTCATACGATTCCTACTCACTGTTGGATCCAACTAACAAGTTCAATTCAATTTAACTAAATGGTTTCATAATTCGATTTCAGTTGCTGACAGACTGCAAAAAAGAGGAAGAGGAGAAGCAACAAAATGACTGCAAGTCCGAACGAAGCTCTTTTTAATCGGGCAGGACCCAATCGCCTGAGGACATCCGAAGTCTATCGCACCACCAATCCCGAGGAGGCCGTCAAACTGCGGATGCACAAGGAGGGACTCGCCGCCGAGGATCCCATCTCCATACCCGGCCTGCTCAAGCGTACCGTCAACAATTATGGCGACTATCCGGCTATGCGTACCAAGAATGGCAAAAACGGTTACACCACAGTCACCTACAAGTAAGTAGAGCGCAATACTGACTACACTGAGAGAAATAACAGGCTAAAGTTGAAAGTTGTTTAGCTTGTATTTGGCCAAACATTCTCTCAGTGTGGGCCAATTAGCTTCTCCTGCAAATTCGTTTAACTCCTATCCTCTCCTCCGCAGGCAATATGAGCAGAAAGTTCATCAGACAGCGAAAGCCTTCATTAAATTGGGCCTACAGGAACACTACTCGGTGGGCGTTTTGGCCTTCAACTGCGCCGAATGGTTCTACTCGGCCATGGGCTCGATACATGCTCGCGGTATCATAGCTGGCGTCTATACCACGAACTCGGCTGATGCTGTGCTCCATGTGCTCAAGGATTCCCGGGCACAGATTGTGGTTGTGGATGATTCCAAGCAGATGGATAAGATACAATCGATACGCTCCCAGTTGCCTGATCTGAAGGCGGCCATACAGATACAGGAACCGTATCCACAATATCTGAAGAAGGAGGACGGTTACTACAGGGTGAGTATAGTACTCCATCACAACTCTTTACACTCTTACTAACCACATGCTCACTCTCTCTCTCTCTCTGCATAGTGGTCTGAGGTTGAGGAAATGAATGTGAGCGATGTGGAGGATGAGTACAAGCGTCGCCTGGAGAATGTCGCCATCAATGAGTGCTGCTGCCTGGTATACACATCCGGCACAGTGGGCATGCCAAAGGGCGTGATGCTGTCGCATGACAATATTACCTATGATGCGCGTGCCATTGCCAAAACCCTGGAAAAGATTGTGATTGGCTCGGAGAGCGTAGTGTCGTATCTGCCGCTGTCCCATGTGGCAGCACAAACTGTGGATATTTATACGATGACCTCCATAGCCGGCTGCATTTGGTTTGCCGATAAGGATGCGCTCAAGGGCACATTGGTCAAAACACTGCAGGACTGCCATCCGACGAGATTTATGGGCGTGCCGCGAGTGTATGAAAAGTTCCAGGAGCGCATGGTGGCCGTTGCCAGCTCGAGTGGCAGCTTTAAGAAAATGCTCGCCGGCTGGGCCAAGGGCATTACACTAAAGCACTACATGGAGAATCAAGGGTAAGTCCAACCAACTCTCCTCCACTCAAAATACTTCAACTTTCAACTTTTGTGTGCGCATAAATTATGCAAACTGGATGCACAGTTAAAGTGGCTGCCGCTGCAACACAACTCCCCCTTCCCCACTTCCTCTTCCCCCTTCCATCATGCTATCCCTAACCCTATGCTGGTTATCCTAGCTGTAAGCAATCCCTGCCATGCCACTGGCCTGCGCGTCGTTCGCTAAATTATGCAAACCAAGCGGCCAAAGGCAGCTCTGGTTTAAGCCAAAATCACTGGCAACAACATTACTCATACGTCAGGTTGTACACTCTGTAAAACCAGCAGTAGCAGCAGCAGTAGCAGCAGCAACTCGTGCATGCGGGCACGTCCTTGTTAAGGGAGGTATGAGACACTTTTTGTCTAAGGACAACTCCGCCTGCAAATTCGTGTCAGTTATTTGCAAAACGTTGTACAGCAATTGCCATGAGCTCAACTCTGTTCACTTTAAAGCTAATTCAATGGGGATAGATTAGCATTAACTGCTAGTAAAATAGTCTAAAAGCGTACTGTGAGAGATTGCTATATATAGATACTAAAGCCACTATCTATAGGCCTATTGACAGGTGTTTAAATTTCTACATTCTAATCTTATCTAACGAATTCATTTGAACTTACATTCAACTAGTATAAGGGATAAGAGCTAAAGGAATTACGCCTAATCAAAGTATTAATATTAGTACTTTTTGTGATAATGTAGTGGGTTGTTTTGTAAATCATTTTAATCCCAGTTGGATATTTATATACAAAATTATAAACAGTATAGTATTTCTTAAATGCTCTTGATTTTCTAGTCTTGATATTATGAATATTTATTTATTTACAATATTATGTCTTATCATTTGTATCTTTCCTCATACATTCTCTCTTCTATGCTCTTAATTTTACCACATTTTCAACCCTTTAACCATCAAGCATCAACCTCAATGCGCTGCCTCATCCTCTCCTCTCCACTCCACTCGTTTGTGAGCTCAGTCCTTGTCCATTATCCTTGGCCCATGCAATTATCAAGTTTCCCACACACACAAACTAATCAAGAATTCCAATTAAACTTTTTGCACTTTTCTCGCCAACTTTTTGCAGCAAGAGCAGTGGAGGTTTTCGCTACAAGATTGCCAAATCTCTCATCATGTCCAAGGTGAAGGCAGCACTGGGCTTCGATCGTATTGTCAGCCTGGTGAGTGCCGCCGCGCCCATGTCGCCGGAGACTAAGAAGTATTTCCTTAGTTTGGATTTGAAAATTCTGGATGCCTTTGGCATGTCGGAGACTGGTGGCTGCCACACACTGTGCCACCATGATTCAACGGTTCTCAATTCGATTGGCAAATCTTTGCCCGGCTGTGAGTCAAAGATTATCAATCAGGATGAGAATGGACATGGTGAGCTGTGCATACGGGGACGTCATGTGTTCATGGGCTACATCCACAACAAGGAGAAGACAGAGGAATCGCTGGACGATGATTGTTGGTTGCATTCCGGAGATTTGGGCTTTATCGATGACAAGGGCTATGTGTGTCTGACGGGCCGATCCAAGGAGCTGATTATCACGGCTGGAGGCGAGAACATTCCGCCCGTGCATATTGAGAATGTAATCAAGAAGGAACTGGATGGCATTTCCAATGCCTTCCTGGTGGGCGAACAGCGTAAATATCTCGTTGTGCTGGTGACCATTAAGGTGAGTTTTAACTCTATTCCAATTAAAATTTCATAATTAATTTGATTTAATTTCCACAGACCGAAATGGATAAAGATACTGGTGCGCCATTGGATGAGCTAACGCATGAGTCTACCAATTGGATGAAGTCGCTGGGTGTGGAGCACAAGACGCTGACGGATATACTGAACGCTGGACCCTGTCCCAAGGTCTGGAAGGCCATTGAGGATGGCATCAAGCGTGCCAACAAGCAATCCATCTCGAATGCCCAAAAGGTGCAGAAGTTCGCCATTCTGCCGCACGACTTCTCCATTGCCACCGGCGAACTGGGACCAACTCTGAAGGTGAAGCGCAATGTGGTCAACAAAATGTACACCGATGTCGTTGAGAAGCTATATGCCTAGACAGCGGAGACCTAGTGAAGCCAAAAACATTGAACTATATAGTAGGGAGAGAATGTACTTGAGGAACTTGAGCTTTAAAAAACAAATAATGAAATGAATTTAAACGGACTTACCACAAGCCAATTGAGTGCCAGCCTTATACTACTTATTATAATAGAAACTAACACTATATAATACTACTACTACTATATAGAGCCGAAGAGTTACCCACTCAATTAGTATGAGTGCGCTGATAATGATGATGAAGTTAACGATTGATTTCCCCACACATCCACAATCCATAGAGAACTCTAGATATTTATTAGCATGTAAGTGTATAAAACGTTATGTTAATTTGTTTTATTCAACTGAAACGTAAGGAAATATTTTAATACCCAAATTGTTTGAAATATTACAATAAATTTTTCATATAGGTTTTTAACTGTTCATCTTATTACAATACTAGTAGTAAGGAAAGTCATGGCTCCGTCGTTGTCTCTTCGACATCCTCTGCCAGTCCCTTGGCCAGGCGTTCGGCCACCCGCTGCATCAGCTCCTCCATGCTCATATCGATCTTGACACAGGCACGTCGTGGCACATCGTAACGCTGCTCCAGTCCACACTGTATCCGCTCACAGCTCAGACTGCGACTGAACCAGCTGCTGACATCCTTGAATCCCGGCCGACACTCGCACTCATTGTGTCCAATGCAGTGACTGTGCTCCGGGCAGCCACCCTGGCACACGGGACGACAGATCAGCTGATGCTGTTTATTCGGATGATGCGAGTGCTCGTATCCACGCAGACAGTGACACTTGTTGGGCTCAATGCAATAGCTATTCGCCGGACATGGCTCCTGGCAGATGGGTTCACAGAAGCCGAAGATAATCGTGGCATAGCCGGGACAGCACACCTGTACAGTGTCCCACCGAATGCGCTCCTCGTAGACCACATACTGCTGCTCCTCGCTGGCATTGGTCGGGATGCGTGTCCGGGTCACTGGCACCTGATACTTGACGCTGATGTTCTTCTGGCAGTGACCGTTCGTTATGGCCATGGCCAGTGTCTGGGCCAAGAAGAGTTCCAGCGACAGTCCAATTGTCAGCAGTGACAACATCTTCCGCTTCTTCTTCTTCTTCTGGGAGAATTCTTTAAACCGTTGCACTGGCTCGCTCCCCATGCACTAAAATGCAGTTTGAACCTCAGCTGCTGTCGTTGTTGGAGCTGATAGGAGTCAAAGCAAGTGTTCTTTTGTTTCCGATTGACACTTCGGCGTCGCAGGCGGTTATGCACTGAAAAAAAAATAGTTTAGCAATTAAATAATTTTAGTATTTATACTAAATAATTCCTTGCTTAGGAAAAACATTTGAAAAAGTCATCGTGGAAAGAAATTAACAGGAAATAAGTATCTCAATTGAACGCTTGTTGTTTTTGTCTCAGTGCACGATAACTCACTGTTTTCCATATGAACTTATCACATTGTCTCGTCGTCCATTGGAATATACCCAGACTGACTAGCCGGACTGGATCATGCACACTCGATAAGGCACATACTTACAACAAGCAAGGCTCTGTATAAGAAAAGTGCGCGTCAGCCTGGATTAGAGGTGGAGAACTATCGATAAACCATCGATAGTGGCGATAGTGCCATCGATAGTTCTCCACATCTAGTTCATCGCCGTGACCTGTTTAAAACGCACACTGATCGTGACCTCGTCTTTTTTCTTATTTATTTCTTTTTGTTTTGTATGTGAAAATCTCAATTTCAATGTTAAACTGGAGTAAAAAGGTGCAAATAAGTGAAAAAAGTGATAAAATGGCGGTTGGGTTGTTGTTGCAGTGAATAAATTAAGTCAATATGAAGTGAAAATTGTTCTCTCTCTCTGCAGCAAAAGTGAAAAGCAACAAAACAACCCTCGTATTTGTTTAAACTTTAAAGCAACAAATTAACAAAAAACCAAAGTGAAAACATTAAACAAAATAAAGAAGTATCAGCGTAGGTGAAAAAATTCGTCGCATATAACGGTAAGTGCTCAGTTTGGTTTTGTTCTCTTCCGCTCAGCTTCGTATTCTACTCTTTCTGTGTGTATGCATATCGGTGTGCTTGCTACGTATGTATGTGTGCAGTTTCCAGTAGTCCTACATATGTGGTTGTGTGTGTGTGCTTGGCATTTACGAATGTACAGAGTCTGTACAGAGTGCGCGCTGCTATCGAGAGCGTGTCGATAGTGGCAAACCATCGATAGTGCCGTCGATAGTCTGGATTGTACGCTCGAAATAAAGAGACAGATTGATGACAATAAGATATTAATGATATCTTATCAATCGACTGAAAGATATCGCTAGCAATATCACTTAAGAATAAGACATTGCAATTAAGCATTGAATATATGTATTACTATTAACAATATATTTTAATAACATCTAATTAAATAATATATACTATATAATAGTAGAAAATATTCAATTTCAATACATCAGCATTTAAAAGTAACTTTAAATGTTAAGCTTAACAGGTTACGATATGTATCGGTATCGCTTTCAACGTATAAATCGATTTATTTTTGTGCTACTATTCTAAAGTCGAGGGTAAGTATAGGTAGGTACGAGTATTTACATAGTTTTTTATTGAGCAATTTAAAGAAATATTTATCAAAACAGATAAAACCATCGATATCCGTATGTACTATGTGTTTTGTTTTTATTATGACGCAGCCTCTCGACTTCTGAGCTACATTTAGTATTAAAATATTAGAGCTATGAGTTTTCTCCGTAGGATGTTATCACTAATGAGTAACCAATGCATTTTATTGTTATTATATGTTATTAGTTTATTCAGCTGAAGTAAGCAGTAAGCAACGTTCATAAACAAACAAAGCTAAACAATTATATTTTGGTATCCAAACTATAGTAAGTACTTACTACTATAGTAAGTACTTACTATGCCATCATATAGTATAGCATTTGATTTAAAAACAATAGTCAAGAGGGTGTAAGTATTTTATACACGGAAAACGAAACTGACTGTAAAATGTGGAATTTTAATAGCAATTGAAGTACATTATTTATTTTAATTTTAAATCAATTCAGCATAATTTCTCAATCCGCAGTGAATCAGCTTTTTGTTCTATATACAAGTACAGTTCCATGATTAATTTCGGTCCTATTAAACATACATATAACAAAGTTGTATTATATATTCATATACATTTATAAATATATATGAAATCAGAGCCTATAAAAGTGCTGGCTTGAGCGGAGGGCAGCTCAGTACAACTTTAAATCTTAAACCAGTGCCTAGTGGATACAACTAAAATGTCGAGTTTAAGGGTTGGAGGCCTACGGAGCCTATGGCTGATGCTGATCATTGGCCTGAGCATTTCTTGGGAAACTGAAATGAAAGTAAATATTATTTGCAATTTAAGTTATAATTTAAAATATTTAGAGTACAATGTTCTATCGAATAGCTATTTGACAACGAAATGACTGAAAAGAACTGTGACCCAGTATGTACCGGAGAATCTTTCTGTGTTGGCCCGAATCAATGTGGATGTAATGTCAATTACATATTCAATGAATCATCGAGGAGGTGTGATTGTGAAGAGCATTATGAAAAGAATCTGGAAACGAACCTCTGTGAACCGATCTGCACCAAACCTTGTGGATTGAACTCCTTCTGCAGTGAACCAGATATTTGCGAGTGCAAGACTGGATATGGCGAAGATAAGAAGGGAGTGTGTCAGCCAAAATGTAAGGATGATTGCAAGGAGTTTGGCGTCCACAGCCGCTGCGTTAGACCGGAGAAGTGTGAATGTGAAGAGAATTACGAAGAGAATCTGGAAACGAAAATCTGTGAACCGATCTGCACCAAACCTTGTGGATTGAACTCCTTCTGCAGTAAACCAAATCAGTGCGAGTGCAACACTGGATATGAAGATAAGAAGGGAGTGTGTAAGCCAATATGTACACATGATTGTAAGAATTTCGGCATTCACAGTGTCTGCTTTGAACCAGGGCACTGCAAATGTGAGACAAACTACAAAAGAAATAAAACGAATATCTGTGAGCCGATCTGCAACAAACCTTGTGGATTGAACTCCTTCTGCAGTGAACCAGATATTTGCGAGTGCAACACTGGATATGAAGATAAGAAGGGAGTGTGTCAGCCAAAATGTAAGGATGATTGCAAGGAGTTTGGCGTCCACAGCCTCTGCGTTAGACCGGGGAAGTGTGAATGTGAAGAGAATTATGAAACGAATCTGGAAACGAACCTCTGCGAGCCGATCTGCAAGAAACCTTGTGGATTGAACTCCTTCTGCAGTAAACCCAATGAATGCAAATGCAAAGAGGGTTACATAATGGATCCAGAGAGCAACAAATGTTTCCCCATTTGTGATCCCAATTGTGGACTCAATGCCTTCTGTTCCGAACCCGACATGTGCGAGTGTAAAGAGGGCTATGATGGTGAACCGAAGGGAATTTGTAGGCCAATATGTAAGGATGATTGCAAGGAGTTTGGCGTACACGGATTATGCTTGACTCCTGGTCATTGCGGATGCGAAGAAGGGTACCGTTTGAATGTAAAGAACCAGAGCCACTTTACGTGCGATCCAATATGTGTACAGAAATGCGAAAAACATAGTTTCTGCGAGAAGCCCAACCACTGCAAATGCCTCGAGGGTTTCAAGCCCAATGATTCCCAAAGTCTTAGCTGCTCGGCGCCATTGGCCTGGTGGGGTTATCTAATAATCGGCATCATAGTGCTGGTGATTCTTGCCAGTGTTGGCGGAATCCTATTCCATTATGTGCAACGCAACAACAATGCCAGTTACTTTCCCAATGCCCACTCCGATAGGACAGCAATTGTTTCTTAAATGGACTTAGGCTATACTTATTTGTACAGAAAGTAAATTATCCTTGCTTTTCTATTTAAAGAATAAATATATATATAATTGTGGTTTTAGAAACAATAATAAAGGTATTTATCGATCCGTGGTTTAATGACTTTTTTATGTAGGTGTTGAATCACGATATTATACTTATTTATATATGTATATACCATCCCGTATACTTCTACTCTAGTGGGTCAAATAGCATTTGATTTATAAACAATAATAGCAGTTTGTATATTCATTAACAAGTTTAAATATTTAAAAAAAATTTAAAACTGTTTTCTTATACTATCGCTTTCAAAACTTATGAAATAACAGTTTAAATAGCATTGCACCGGACTTAATAGCGCAGTTTACAGTGGGCAATGCATCTCAAACTATGACGCTACTTTATTTTCAACGATCCTGCAACGTTATCGCTTTGCTGCTAATATCAACTGCGTAAGCGTTTAAATGCAGTATATGTATATAATATAATATATACTATATATAATAGTAGAAAATATCACACAGATACAGTAATAGAAATTAACAACACAAACTTTTAAAATGCCATCGATAATACTAACACCCAACAACTAACGTAACAACAAGCAAGGCTCTGTATAAGAAAAGTGCGCGTCAGCCTGGATTAGAGGTGGAGAACTATCGATAGTGGGCGCCATCGATAGTCGACGATAGTTTATTTTAAACCCTCGATAGTGGCGATAGTGCCATCGATAGTTCTCCACCTCTAATACTAGGATGGCAGTTCATCGCCGTGACCTGTTTAAAACGCGCGCTGATCGCGACCTCGTATTTTTTCTCGTTTTCATTTTGCTATTTTATGCATGTGAAAACCTCAATTTCAATGTTTAAATGGGGTAAAAAGGTGCAAATAAGTGAAAAAAGTGATAAAATGGCGGTTGGGTTGTTGTTGCAGTGTCTCTGCAGCAAAACTGAAATGAAAATTGTGCTCCCTCTGCAGCAATGTGATGTGAAAATTGTTCTCTCTCTCTCTGCAGCAAAAGTGAAAAGCAACAAAACAACCCTCGTATTTGTTTAAACTTTAAAGCAACAAATTAACAAACAGCCAGGGTGAAAAAATTAAACAAAATAAAGAAGTATCAGCGTAGGTGAAAAAATGCGTCTCATATAACGGTAAGTGCTCAGTTTGGTTTTGTTCTCTTCCGCTTAGCTTCGTATTCTACTCTTTCTGTGTGTATGTAGAGAGTTATGTATGTGTGCAGTTTCCAGTAGTTCTACATATGTGGTTGTGTGTGTGTGCTTGGCATTTACGAATGTACAGAGTCTGTACAGAGTGCGCGCTGCTATCGAGAGCGTGTCGATAGTGGCAAACCATCGATAGTGCCGATAGTGCCATCGATAGTTCTCCACCTCTAGTCTGGATTGTACGCTCGAAATAAAGAGACAGATTGTTGAAAAAACGGCCACATTAATGACAATAAGATATTAATGATATCTTATCAATCGACTGAAAGATATCGCTAGCAATATCACTTAAGAAGAAGACATTGCAATGAAGCATTGAATATATGTATTACTATTAACAATATATTTTAATAACATCTAATTAATTAATATATACTATATAATAGTAGAAAATATCACACAGATACGCTAATAGAAATTAACAATACAAACTATTAAAAAGCCATCGATAATACTAACACCCAACAACTAACGTAACCATGTGAGTGTTTACGTCAAACGGCACAGCGTTATTGAATCACGTAATACATACTTACGCTCATCAAACATACATACATACGTATCAACACGCGTGTCGACTATCTGCATAAATCTGTAAGCGCGAGTGTACATACACTTGCCTACAAGCGATGTGTATGATTTGTCATACACTTGTATGTAGACTCGAGTGTATACTATTTTCAATGTTGTTGCTGTATGTAAATATGTAGTCGTATGTTGTTTTTTTTTGCATATGAGCTTTGTGCGTTTGTGTGCTCGATATATACAAATAAACATGAGCACAAAGCAGGCGAACAGAAATGATTAGCAGGCGAACGTAACCATGTAGGCAATATGTATGCATGCATATGTATGTTGCGTTGTTGGTATTGTTGTTGTTGTTGTTGTTGTTGTACATGTGTAGTACGAGTAGAAGTAGCTTTCGCTGCTGCGGCAACAGCTAAACGGTAACGTCGACGTCGTCGTTGTCGACATTCTCAAATTGTGTTTATGTTCGTATGTACCCCATTCATATGTGCTGTGTGTGCGTGTGTGTGTATGTAAATGCATGTATGTATGCTTATACGCTTGTAATGAGTGAGAGCGAAGCCAAAACCAGAAATGGCATGAAAATGAAATGAATGGGAAGCAACAACAACAACAACTAAACACTTGCTGAGCGACAACATTCAAATACCTAACTACACACGCACACTCACACTCACACTCACCCATAACATTAGTATGCAAGTGCGTTTGTGTTTGTGTACTTACATATTTATGTGCGTGTGCGTGTAGCCACACGCTGGACGCAGTTACCCCTCCCCCAACCATTCTGCTGACGACGCAGGCAATCGTAAATGTCGCCATGTTAACTCAAGAAGGCGTCGTTACTTTACGTTAACAGCACTCCCTTTGGCACTGTTAATGCCGCCCAGACAGACAGAGCATAACACAGACAGCAACGACTTAATCTAGAGATTTAATCTTGCAGTTTATGCTTAAATGCATTTACATACATACATACAAGCATATTGATGTTCATGTACCCCACAAAACAAATATAATAATGATCTTACAGTACTGGCCAGAAAAAATAGGCAGACTACCACTTTAACAGTTGCGAATGAGTATATTGGCACGGTGGCCACAGACAGCTGTGGTGTTTTTTTTTTCGCTGTTGGTGTAATAATGTTTTTATTATTTAATTTTAATTTAAATGAATATAAGCAAGTCTATGTCGGCATATAACATATTACATTTTAATATAAAAATTACAATATATGTATAGCAGAGTTGTCGTATTACGCTATCACACAGTTACATCAGCAATTACCCCGGGAGCACCTTCAAAATTTTCCACTGGTCATGCGGCGTATAAAGAAAAGGCATAATCATATAAAACAACAACAACAATAATAACAGTGGAGTCTGCTCAGTTGATGCGTAGCAAAATATTGATAAGCAAAAGTCAGCAAATCGAACAAGTGACTCTGACGTCACAACAGCACAGACAAGATAACCTTCTAAACTGTCGGCAATTCACTTTTAATTGATTTATGCGTTGCTCTACATTGCACTGTTATTGTTTCTCTTGCTGTTGTTGTTGCTGTTAGTCTTCGGCACCTGTAAGGCAAGCACACCCGACACAGTTGTCTGAAACCGTTTGCTGTTGTGTGCTATGTCTGAGACATGTGAGTGTGCTTTTGCCAGTTTTGTGTGGTGCGCTTTGCTTGGCGTCGTCGTGTGTAAATGATGGGATTAAAACAGTTTAAAATACCGGTTGTTAGTGTAATTGCTATTTATGTATATACGTATGTGATGAATATGGAGAGACTAGCAAGACATACTCGTATATAGACGTTTGTATGTTTGTAAGTATGCCTGCATGATGTTCTTCCACTCGTTTACCGACTCGTCTGACGCTGCTGCTATTGCTGATATGCTGCGTCGACGTCGACGTCGGCGTAGAAGTGAGTTTGAATGAGTTGCAAAGGCGAGTGAGCGGTGGATGAATCGTGAGCAGTGAGTGCAATGCATGTATGTACACACGCGCTTACATACATTTGTATCTACATACTAGGTATGTATGCACGTATGTTTACTTGTTTGTCAATATGTACACATGTTATTTGATTTTCGTTTCTTTTTTTCCGCTCTCTCTTTATGTTTGTACGCCACACTTCTTGTGTGTAGTTGTTGGTGTTGCTGTTGTTGTTGTTGTTCTTGTTACTGGCGGGTACATGAATATAAATGTTGTTTATCTGTCGTCGTCGTCGTCGCCGGCGTCGGCGTCAGCAGCGGCGTCGTCGTTGTCGTCGTCTCGGGTGTCCGTCGGGCTTGTTTTTGCTTCTGCCGCTGCCTCTGCCTCTTTTAGTAGTTTTGTGTGTGTATCGTTTTGTGTGTGGCGTTTGTTGCTGTTGCCTTTGGCTTTGCTGTTATGCATGAATGTGTGTTTCTTTATTGTTGTGTGTACTTGTTGCTGTTGTTGTTATTGTTGCCTGGCTGACTGCTCAGTCACTCACTCAGTCGCTCGCCCGCTTGCTTGCTTTGCCTCACATGAACTTTTTGCTTTGACTTTGGCTGGGCTGGCTGGCTGGCTGGCTGGCTCTTTGCCCGTTCGCCCGCTTGCTAATCAATGCTGTGCGCCTGGTTATTTTGCTATATCTATATGTACACAAACAAATCTACAAAAGTCACAGACATGCACATGCATACACCCCACCCCCAGCGTCACGAATCGTGCGTGTAAATACCATGTACAACACATGTTTCCACTACACACACACACACACACGCACATGCATATCAGTTCCTTTATAGTGAGCATGTGAAATCACTTCGAATGTACGAATGTACATACATATGTAGCAATGTATTTACATAAGTGTGCACGATTAGAACAACACTAACTAGCCCAGTGGACGATTGTACGGACCTTTCTATTGTTGATGGGGCTCCTAAGTTACAGGGCAGCAGTAAATAATGGAGTATGTAAGTACATGAATTTGAGTAATGTTTACTGTATGAGTGTGTGTGCATACATATGTTACATATTAGTACTCTTTCCCATACATTCATACATATGTAAGGAAATCAAAGCGATTTAAAATCTGCGGGCTATTAGGGTGAACCTTACAACCTTATAATGCTCTGCTTATATTATTTTATTATTATTATTCTATTTTTGTATAATAATTAATCATGTAAATAGATAAATAATACGTAGATTTATAAGAACTAACAGAAAGATAATATAGAATGTTAACAAAAGATGCCATACGATATATTAATATTAATGTAGCAGGATTGTGCCGATATTAGCACGGCTATCGTGAGAGCTATTCCTTTGATTGTCGATTGGTCACTCTGTTAAACTCAAATGACTCTGTTAAACTAACATGACTCTGTAAAACTCAAACGGCTCTGTATAAGAAAAGTCGACGATAGTTTATTTTAAACCATCGATAGTGGCGATAGTGCCATCGATAGTTCTCCACCTCTAATAGGAAGGCAGTTCATCGCCATGACCTGTTTAAAACGCGCGCTGATCGCGACCTCGTCTTTTTTTCTCGTTTTCTTTTTGCTATTTTATGCATGTGAAAACCTCAATTTCAATGTTTAAATGGGGTAAAAAGGTGCAAATAAGTGAAAAAAGTGATAAAATGGCGGTTGGGTTGTTGTTGCAGTGAATAAATGAAGTCAAAGATAAATGGAAATTGTTCTCTCTCTCTGCAGCAAAGTGAAGTGAAAATTCTTCTCTCTCTGCAGCAAAAGTGAAAAGCAACAAAACAACCCTCGTATTTGTTTAAACTTTAAAGCAACAAATTAACAAACAGCCAGGGTGAAAAAATTAAACAAAATAAAAAAGTATCAGCGTAGGTGCAAAAATTCGTCGCATATAACGGTAAGTGCTCAGTTTGGTTTTGTTCTCTTCTGCTCAGCTTCGTATTCTACTCTTTCTGTGTGTGTGTGCATATCGGTGTGCTTGCTACGTATGTATGTGTGCAGTTTCCAGTAGTTCTACATATGTATGTGGTTGTGTGTGTGCGCTTGGCATTTACGAATGTACAGAGTCTGTACAGAGTGCGCGCTGCTATCGAGAGCGTGTCGATAGTGGCAAACCATCGATAGTCCCCATCGATAGTTCTCCACCTCTAGTCTGGATTGTACGCTCCAAATAAAGAGACAGATTGATGACAATAAGATATTAATGATATCTTATTAATCGACTGAAAGATATCACAATATCACAATATCACTTAAGAAGAAGACATTGCAATGAAGCATTGAGTATATGTATTACTATTAACAATATAATATTTTAATAACAGTTAATTAATTAGCTTGCTGTACTACTAGTTAAAATAATGAGAGTTAAAATTAACTTTATTCTTCACTTGTTGTAGATAGTATGTAAAATAAACCTTAATATTTATTTGCTGATATTATTGGGTCCACCCTAATGGCAATCGTTTGGACAGTGGGCATATCGTGTTGGCTGATTCGATTGTATTCAAGATATTTTTTCACTACATAATAATGCATATGTATGTATGTATATGTCTTGTAGTACCTGCCGCTGACACACTATGCGCTACCTCTTTATCTATTGTGTACCGTTACACACATACACACTCGGCGCTTCTTCCCTCTCGTGCTATGTAAACATGTTGCGCTATAAAAGAAATAACAACAAATACGCAATATGCAACTATTGTTGTTGTGCCTCCCCACACTCCCCCCCACCACCGCACCCCACTCGCTGAGTGTGTGTGTTTTTTTTGTTTAGAAGGAAACGACAATGTTTACACTTGTTTGGCATTCATGGGCTGCTGTTCATTGGTAAATAATTTCATAATAATGTTGTTGTTGCGGCATGACAAATGATAAGCCGCTGTTACAAATTGCAACAATTACAATTGGGTTAATAATACATCATAATCGCAGTTCTGTTGCGGCAGCACACACTATACATACACACACACAGTCACACACAAGTGTATGTGTGAGTGTGTGAGCATGTTGTTTGACATTTTGCAATAAAATAAATTAAACAATAAATTATAAATTTGTACAAAAAATGACTGTTGCTCGAACAGGCGCACATCAATGCGCAGTCAGCGTTCCTCTGCTGACGTTGACGTTGACGTCGACGTTTTTCTGTTTGCTGCTGCTGCTGCTTCTTCTTCTGCTACTGTTGTTGTTGTTGTTGCTTGCCAGCTGGGGCGAGCCCACAGCATGTATGCGAGTTTTTTCTGCTTCTATTTCATTGCTTTGTGTGTACTCCCCTAGCACACACATATATCTACTTGAGTGTGTGTGTGCGTGTGTGCTATTGCATGCCAATGTGTGTGCGTATCATGTTTGGGGACCAGGCGCGTGTAATGCGAGCGCAGAGTGACCAACTCAAAGAAAGGTGAGCAGCAAAAGCACACACAGCACACACAACAACCGTTACGAATTTATGCAGCAGAGAAAGCGGCAGAGGCAGTGGCAGAAGCAGCGACGCTTCGTTGTTTGCTCTGCCTTTGGCATTCTGTGCAGTTGGAGTCTTGCCTGGAGCCAAGTCAGCTGTTGATCGGCCGCAGCTGTTGCCTTGTCACAGGTCAGTTATGTTTGGGTATACCCTACAAATGGCAAACACCTGGGTATACCACATGCATTATCACTGGCTGAAAAGTCCATGTACTCCATGAAGTTTTCATAAGTGTGTTTTATGACTCCAATAAATTCAAATGTATTGATATATAATATAGTTTACAATTATGCTAGTTATGTAGCCTTCAATTAGACAAATTGATAAAATTTCATTTAGTGATAACATTGCCTAGCCCATCAACACTCTAGTTAGACATCCAAAGTCTATCGTACTAACTATCCTGAGAAGTCAGGTGTGTGTAAATGCAGAAGGAGAATTTCTCTTCAAGCATTCCTTCAATAATAAAACAGTTACAGATACTGACTACACTGTAAGAAACTACACTACACAGATGGAAATCGATTGAATGTACTACTATAATTCATACCTATTATTTATATAAACTTCTTTATCTTGACTGGCTGATCAACAGCGCATAGTCCATAGACCTACTGTTTAATCTTATAGATATAAAAGATTCCGTTCATGTTAATTGTTTTAGGCCTCTGTAAACTAGGCCTACATAGAAAATAAGTACTTATTTAAGAAGTCAAATTTACATTGAATAAACGGGCCTAGTCTCTCGGTCCTCAGTCTAAAACCAAGCTCCAAACTGTGTGTTTCAATTCCGTGAACGACAACTTTATCTTACAGCGATTTTCACCTACTATGCAGAGTCCAAGTTAGAGTTAATAAAAAACGCATAAAGTATCCAAATGCCAAACGATTGCAACCTTACTAATAACCCCTTTTATAAACGACACACAAATACATTTTATTTCAAATCTGTTGTAAAAATTAGTCCATTTGAAATGATTTAAAATTTCGTAGATGTAGTAGGTACTTTGCACTTGATTCTCCGCTTATCACGAGGGATTTCTGCTAGTTGTCGTTACGATTGTCTTTGTTATCAACGTGCAAGTCATCTGAGTTGTAAGATTATATGTTAATGTGTAATGTGTGTGATGTTATTTCTTGTTAATACCAATAAACATGACGTGACACAATCTAAGAGTCCGATTACTCCAAGAACTCTGCATATATCCCAGTGCAGTTACAGTTACAGATTACTTACAATACTACAATATGACTGCATGCCATTGAAAAGGTCTTTCTAGTCAAGTCTGGTCGTTTATTGTTTCGAAAAAAAAAAGAATTATTCAAAAAATCCTTATCGGCTGAGGCATGGCGACTGTTTCTAATTATTAAGCGGATTCAGATTGTGAGTAATTTTTCGAGCATAGCCCTATTAGAGACGCATGGCGATAAGAGGTCTAAAGGTCGTTCTTGACACTGTAGATCGCAGCCTACTTAGAACCAGGTCAGATCCAAGGCGCAGACACGAGTTCTTAGCGTACACTGGCAGAAATGAAATGAACAATCTTTATAATGCTGTTACTGAGGAATATATATAAATGAATATATAACATTCATTTTGGATGACAGGCTATTCAGCCTATCCATATCAATTCAATGTTATTCCATTATATTTTATTTTATTATCATTTTCATTTTTAAATATATATGTAGTATAATTATTCACACCTGACCTATAACCTCTACCACTTCTCACTGTGTAGCGATAGCTCACGGTCCGTTTAACGATCGGCCAACGTCATTCAACAACGTCTGTCTGTCTTATCAAATGCGTAGAAATTCGAGTTGAACCCCGAGAAGGCATAGGCATAGACCCATCCCCTATATAGAGTCCGGTCAATTGCCGGACACAGTTTATTCATCTCAAAGCCGTACACCATGAACGACGTGTCACTCGAACGGAACGACAAACTGAAGCCTGCGACGAGCTATACGAGCGTATCGCTGCACGATGCCGTGAAACTGCGAATACCCGAGGATGACACCTTCACACCTCGAACTATACCTGAATTTGTGCGCGAATCCTGTCGAAAGTATGCGGATTTTCCGGCTCTGGTGTGGGAAACTCCCGAGTTGGGCAAAGATGTGTGGAAAACCCTGACTTATGCGGAATACGAACGTGAGATAGAGCAAGCTGCATTGATGCTGATTCAATTGGGTCTTGAGCAGCGCAGCTCGGTGGGCATTTTGGCCTTCAACTGTCCCGAATGGTTCTATGCCGAACTGGGAGCACTGCGTGCCGGTGGCATTGTGGCTGGCATTTATCCCAGCAACTCTGCGGAGGCAGTGCACCATTCGTTGGAGACCAGCGATGCCACAATCTGTGTGGTGGACGATGATAAGCAGATGGCCAAGTTGAGAGCGATTAAGCATCGTTTGCCACGCCTCAAGTCTGTCATACAAATCCATGGACCCTACGAATCGTTTGTGGATCAGGAGCCCGGCTACTATAGCTGGCAGCAGGTGCAGCAGCAACTCTCCGAGGACAACGAGGCCAAAGAGGAACTATTGCGACGGGAGCAGGACATCTATCCCAATGAGTGCGCTATGCTGATCTTCACTTCTGGCACAGTGGGCATGCCCAAGGCCGTGATGCTCTCCCACGACAGTTGCACCGTCAATGCTTGGACTGTGACCAATAATATGAATAACACTGTCATTGGTGGAGAACGTTTGGTCAGCTATTTGCCCCTCAGCCATATTGCGGCACAGGTCTTTGACGTCTTCATGGGCATGGAGTGTGGTGGCTGTGTCTACTTTGCGGATAAGGATGCCCTGAAGGGTACACTGGTGCGCACCTTCCTAAAGGCAAGACCCACACGCATGTTCGGAGTGCCACGTGTCTTTGAGAAGTTCCAGGAGCGACTGGTGGCAGCGGAGGCCAAGGCTAAGCCCTATTCCCGCCTGCTGTTGGCCAAGGCCAGGGAAACAGTGGCTCAGCATCAGCAGGCTACAATATCTGGGTAAGTTCTATACAACAGTAAGGCCAACAGTGGTGTCCAAACTCATATTATCACATGTGAGAGCTTCGACTGTACGTGTGAAAGCAGCGCCGCAAAGCAAAACGCACATACGATAGGAATGATGAAGTTTGTGTACCACTGCTATACCAGCTCAGATCTGTCTCGACTCAACTAACACACTTCCATTCCATTTATATAGTGAACGAATCTCCATGTACTCCACTGCCAAGTACTGGCTGGCTGCTCGAGTGATTCGTTCGATTAGGCAAATGCTGGGCCTGGATCAGTGTCAGACTTTCTTTACGGGCGGCGCTCCTGTGTCGGCGGAACTGAAGCATTTCTTCTTGGGCTTGGACATGCCACTGGGCGATCTGTATGGCATGTCGGAGACGAGTGGCGCCATCACCCTCCATATACACATCACCAATTTGTTTAGCTCGGGTCGAGCCTTGCCCGGAGTGGAGGTTGGGGTACATGAACCCGATGCAAATGGACATGGCGAGCTTGTGACACGTTCACGTTGCATTTTCATGGGTTATCTGAATGAGCCCGAGAAGACAGCGGAAGCAATTTCAGCCGATGGTTGGCTGCACACTGGGGACTTGGGTTATCTGGACACACATGGCAACGTTGTCATCTCGGGCCGTCTTAAGGAGCTGATCATTACGGCGGGAGGTGAGAATATACCACCTGTGCACATTGAGGACCTGGTCAAGAATGAGTTGCCCTGTGTGAGCAATGTGATCTTGATCGGAGATCATCGCAAATATCTGACGGTACTGTTGGCCCTTAAGACGAAATCGAATCCGGACACGGGTAAACCACTGGATGAACTGCGAGAGGAGACTGTCGAGTGGCTGCATGGTTTGGGTATCAATCAGAAATATCTCTCCGAACTACTCAATATACCCGCCGATCTGGAGCTGCCCAACGATGCCAAGGCACTGGCTGCTGCCCTAGAGATCAATGCGGAGCCCAAGCTCTATGAAGCCATCGAGGCTGGCATCAAGCGGGCCAATAAAAATGCCATCTCCAATGCCCAGCGTGTGCAGAAATTCGCTCTACTGCCCCATGAGTTCTCGATGCTGACTGGAGAACTGGGACCCACGCTGAAGATCAGGCGTAACATTGTTCACGCCAAGTATGCCAAGGTTATTGAGCGTCTCTACAAATAATCTACCATAATTAACTTTAAGTTTTATTACTCAACAACTGAATTTTACACATTTGTTTAGCTATAAGGCATATATTAACTTACAAATTATATAATACAACAAAAATTGTTTGATTTTATGTACTACGTTCGATTGCGATCGTTGCGCAGACAGTGGTTTTCCGGTTCCAATTTTTTTGTGGACTAGGGAGAGATATAGAAGAGATTATATAAAGGAAATCAAGTAATTCAAACTAACTTAATATAATTTGTAATAATTTGCTGTGAAAACTAACTAACGGAAGACGGACCTCGATGGGGATTTAGATATATTGGATTATAAAAAAAAAAAACTGTCCTAATAGAAAATATTTAAGGCTTAATAAAACACGAAGAGCCAGCTTAACAGGTCATTAGAAAACAGAGAACTTTAATATCATTTGATAAATTCACATCTCATTATCAAACGGTCTATATATCCTTTCAATAATAGTTCCTGCAGATAGTTAAGACTCGCTCCGATCTATCTCTCTTTCCCTTTAACACTGCCATTGTTCTAAGAATGAGATACGTTTTACTTTATCTTTCTATTTTCAATAGAATTCCCTATAGATAAGAAATGTTTCTACTCTTTCCTCTCCTATAACTTTTCTCAGCATCAAATTCTTATCTTTTCTGCCTTTTATCACCCCGATGTCAGGGTTTTTTTCTATTTGAATATCTCTTTTATTTCAGTCATATATTATTTTACGATAATTGTTTTTCATATATTACTCGTATCTTATTTCAACCCAAGTTTTTCTTACTATCTGTGTATTTTTTTTTCTCGAGAAAAAAGATAAACTTTCCGTCTTAAGTATACTTTCATCTTCAACGGCACTTCCTTATTTCACTGGCAAAAGTTTTCCATTTAGCCTTACCGTTTTTTCACTGATGTCCTTAAGCCTTTCTTTGCGCTCCTTGCGATCCATGAAACGTTGCGCCCAACGCAGTGCGGAAAAGGCGAATGCAATCGCAGCCAGCATCCAGATGATGACTGAGCGAGAATCGAAGCGATCAGTGCGTATCTTGGGCCAGGTTAAGGGCGGCGTTAAAGGGTCAAGATCATTGCCAGTTGCCTGCAATAAGATATAAAATAAATTAATACTTTTCATATATTTTAATATACAAATATCTCTTACGCAATCACATTTAATCGAGCTCTTGGCTACGCCCACATCTAGTAGTATGATGGAACGATTCTGATGTCCGTCGTAGCAATCGAGGCCACTTACACTGAGTAGATCCTCCGTCCAGGCACTGAGCATGGGCCAAGCTCTATCAAAACTCAATGTGCTTGGGGGCGTTCTCAACATGATGCGGGTCAACCAGTGGCAGTCCCAATAGTTATCCGCCAGATGCACATGCTCAAAGTGCAGCAATTGGCTGAGATTGACCGAACGCAGCTGATTCGAACTGAGATCCACACGTAGAGCTAGATGATTGAGAGCTGGCTCTAAATATTGTAGCCAAGTGGCATCCTCTAGATGATTTCCATTCAGCTTGAGTTCAGTTAAGTGAATTAGATTCTTTAGCCAGTTCTGTGGCAGGTTTTCCAGTTGATTGTGAGCCAGTGTTATCAGCTGTAGCTGGCTGGTCGAGTTGAGTAGATTTTCTGGCAGTGTAGTTAGACGATTGAAGCTCAGGTCGAGCTGCAGCAGGGGGTGCAGGGGCTGTAGACTGTCGTCATCCAGTTGGGTTACAATATTATGGCTGACATTGAGTAGCTGTGGGTGAGAGATAAGATAAAATGGATAAATAAATATGGGAAAATAAAAAATATATTATATAGTGTATAGCATTATCTTTTTATTAGATTTGTACTACACTTCCACTCACTTCTAAGCACTCCAAACCGATGAAACTCTCATTCTGCAAATGTTGCAAGGAATTGTAACTCAAATCCAGTTGCTGCAGCTCCAAGTTTTTGGCAAATCCCATTGACCCTAGATTTTTTAACGCATTATGCGATAGATTCAGTTGCACCAGACGGCCCAGACTAGGTGTCCCAAGGAACTCTATGCTATGTAGTTGATTATGATCCAGTCTTAGCTTGTGTAGATGCAAATTGCTGGCAAAGGCAGTCGCTTCCACCTGATTTAACTGATTGTGCTGTAAGGTTAAACTGTACAGACGTGTTAATCCCTGAAAGAAACTGTGGCCAATAAGCTGCAGTCGATTGCCATGAAGATGCAATTGTTTCAGGTGTATGAGTCCATGGAATGCATTGAGTTCCACACGCTCGATGAGATTGTATGCCAGGTTAAGCTCCTTTAGCTGTGGATAAATGCTAAAACCTTTGGCTGGCAACTGCGTTAGGACATTGTGACTGACATCCAGGGAACTGAGGGCAGCCAGTGGCTCCAGCGACCAGGACTTGAGCTCACTGATATTATTGTGAGCCAGCGATATCAACTGCAGACGTGTCAATCCGGCCAGTGTATTGTGCTCCACGACATTTATGCTGCACTGCTGCAGCTCCAGACTCAACAGCTGGCCGTGGCGCAGGAATGTGGCATTCCTCAGCTGCGGCAGACTGCAATTGGTCAGGCTTAGCGAGGTCAGCGACTCCACGCTTCTCAACTCGTGCAACTGTGTGGCATTACAGCTGTGCAGCTGCAACGCGTGTGTCCTGCCTGCCACACAGTACTGTAGAAGGAGCAGCAGTAGCAAACACTTTCGGTTCCACATCTCACCTGAGACTGAATCGCGATGTGTAGCTGCTGGGCATCTCCATCTGTAGGGGCGTCTTATCTCAATGCAGCTGCTCACGGCGCCTGTCAACACGTCGAGATAGTTAATCAGTTAGACTGGCCAACATACATACTACGTCTGGGTTAAATATTTACCGAAAGATGTGTAAACACCACACAGCTCGCCCTTAACCCCTTCCCACTACACCCAAATGCATTTGCACACTTAACTGTTGCTCGGGGATTTGACCAGGTCTCTATTTGGCAATGTCTGCCTTAATTGTATGGCAGCAAGTGCTCAATCACCTAAAGACACAGTGGGGATGTCGCATAAAATCTCACAAGTGGATCTTCGAGATGCCGAAATGGGTTTTACGACCACTTTTATTCATTGATTTAAATTAAAAGGTCTGCCATAAAAATCATTCCACCACACCTTCACTTCAAGATTTAAATATGTATAAAATTTAAATGAAAAAAAATCGAAACTGGAAAAAAATATGCAAACAAAGAGAAATAGCATACGTTGAGGAGTTATTTATTTATTTCCATAATTTTTCTGTTTAAATATTTTTATTTATTTATATTGTGATTCAAGTAAAAAAGTGTGGAAGTAATTAAATATTAAATACAAATTTTTTAAACGATATTTTATTTATTGAAACTTATCTCCTAAAGACTAACGAAAATCAGGCCAATCTTAATTTAATCTTGGTATTATAAAAGTTCAATTTTAATTTAATAATTATACAATTACTTTTACGGAATATATATATAGAGTACATGTAGTCTATAGTATAGACTGTCAAATGTGTAGTCGTGCTCTGCACATATTTACATCCATGCAAATGGGCTTGTTAAATTCAATTTGCAAAAAGCGAAACTCATATTAGTCTCGGTTTCGAACCTTAACTAATATTAATATAGAATAAATTCTATTTTACAAACTTCGATCGATTAAACCGACAGTAGGAGACCCTGTACTTTTCTTTGCAGTAGCATATACATACACATATACATTTACATTTACTTCCAAGTAGAGTATACACATACACGATAGTACAGAACCTGTTTATCGAATATACTTGTACTTTTTCAAATATTTATTAAATATTTAAGTATATTTTGTTACGTTTCGCACTTCATTGTGCAGCAGAATTCTTGCTGTTTTCTTAGTCTCCATGTGAGTACTCGGTTAAACAGTTTAGCTAAGGAAACTGAGCAGATTTTATGTATAAATTCAATATAGTTATTACCATTTATACTTTTGGTAATAGAAACTTCAAATATGCGAATAATTTCGACATTTTGCTTAATATTTATGCTCTTGATTGTGGCGTCAACTGCTTACAAATGCAATACGGCTGTAATTTCGGTAGCTATAAAAAGCATTAAAAATTAATATAAATTCTATTATGTGCATATTTATTTTTTAGCCTCTGACATTTGAAGTAACTCGAATGTGCCTAGAGGGATGCATTGGTGAATGGCCTCATTGCATACCCAATTGTGAAAAGGGATGTCCGGAATATGCAACGTGCATACGCCCGAACGTATGTGAATGTAATAAAGGATATGTCATGTATCAAAAGGATTCCAATACAAAGCCTAAGTGTATTCCATCGAAAAATGTACAGTGCCCGCCTCACAGTCATTTTGTGGATACGAATGTTTGTCAGTGTAACGAGGGATACAATGAGACCTATTTAAATATAAATATCCTGCCGATCTTGCAGACTTGTGTGTTCAATTGTGTACCTGAATGTCCCCGCTACAGTGAATGTGTTGATCGTAATGTTTGTGAGTGTATTCCCGGATATGTGGCTGATGAAACTGATTCGAAACAGACTCAAAGTTTAATAAGCTGCCTTCACGTCGTGTGTCCGAAATATAGAACTCCAGTGTCGAGAACTAAATGTGAATGTATGGAGGGATATGTAGAGAACGATGAACCGGGAGTAGGGGATTCTACTAGCTGTATACCCATTTGTAAGACAGGCTGCCCCATCAACAGTCATTGCGCCTATCCGAATTTTTGCCTTTGCAATGAGGGATATGAACTAAATGAAACTGATTACACTCAAGTGCAAGACCTAAAGAGCTGTAAGCCCACAAATAACTCTTTAAGAAATTCCTTATCAAAGTACACAATATACATCGCATTATTTTTATATTTTCTATAAATAGAACAAATATACGTCATTAATCTGAGTTAAAGCTTCCATTGTTTCTAGTGTTTTCAAAGCTTTTCAAAGCTCTTAAGCTTTTGAAGTTCAGTTTTGATCGATATCACCAAAGAACCATAAGCATTTATTCTTAGTTTGATGCGGAAGATTATACAGGAAGTGTTCGTTTTTTATTTCGCTTGAATGTGATTAGTAATTTGTAATTACATTATGATTCAAAAACATCATAATTATACAAAAACTATAGGACTATTCGCAATCCTCCTATGGTTTTTTATAGCATCCACCTACAGTGAAAACACCTGCACAAAATTGAAATACGGAGAGCCAAAAGTATGTGTATAGTCATTTGATTAATAACAGATTCTGTTAAATTTGTCTATATTTTTCTATAGAATGATTATGAGCCCTTGCTTATAAAATACTGTTGTCCCGGCTATGAAGCATTAAATAGTACCAATAGTACCGAATGCCTGCCCAGATGTGATGTGGGTTGTCCGCCAAATAGTGTGTGTGTTGCTCCCAATTTGTGTGCATGTGAGGACGGATTTGAAACCGAGGAGTCGCATCTGTATTTTGGCCAGGAAAATGTGAAGAGTTGCAAGGAAAAGGCGGGCCTTATCAATGTGATGTTGCTGGTGATCATTGGAGTTACACTCTGCGTTATTTTGCTTACAGTTTTCGTAATAGTCTATGCTGTATATAGACGAAAGTCAAAAGATAAACTAAGCGAATATAATGTTAAGAAATGTGAAGATGAAGCTGTAAAGCTGAAGCACACAAGTGTATAATAATTTTAAGAATTATAAAAAAAAAATATTACATAAAATAGTATTTAAAAAGCTTTATGTAATACTATATATAATGATTCAGCGTCATATGGAAAGAAACTAATAATTATGTTGAGATGAATAATAATGTGATTAGTCAGCGACTTCATGATTATTTATTATTTAATTGTATTGTTATTGTTATTGTAACTTATATGTATAAGTTATAAAAAGTAAGTTGAAAGATCTACCAAGAAAATATTCAAATAAATTTTTTAAGAAACTAATTACTAGACTCTGTACTTCGAAAAGGTTTGTCCAAGTGCAATATATATGTATTTATAGCCAATAAAATTAATAAGAACTGTGTATATATATACTATGTATATGTACTCAAACAAAGCGATCAGCTGAAAGTTGATTTATTGATATTATTTTTGGAATCATATGAAACCGCAATTGTATAATATTTCTGGAGAACTTATGAGAGTATATATATATACCCTAGAGTTTTTATCAGTATACGATTGGACTCTCTTTATGTATTAGTCGTACATCCAAAAAAGTACTTAGTTGTACTTTGCTCTGCGAATAAGCAAGAAGTGTAGAGAATGCTGGAATATAGAAATAATATTATACTGGTTCTACTGCTTAGCGTGGGCTTTAGTTCGTCTGAAGAATATAACTGCGTTACTTTCGACTATGCGGTACGACTTAATATCAGTACATACATATGTAAAATAACATTAATATCCCTTTGTAGGCTGTCGATTCTCCTTTGCTTTACCGTTCTGCTTGTCGGGAAGGATGTACGGGTACTGCACCCAACTGTGTGCCCATATGTGATGTAGAGTGTCCCGATCATAGCAAATGCATTGGCCCCAATGTCTGCGTGTGTGATGTGGGATATATAACAAAGGAATGGGATAATAACACAGAGCCCAGTTTAAAGAGCTGTAAATCGAGTTGTGAGCACTGTCCTGAAAACAGTCATTGCGACTCTTTGGGTAACTGCACCTGTAATGATAATTACAAACCGGAAATGAACGGCACTTCGATAGCGAGTTGTTCTGAAGAAAAAACTAATTATTTCAGCACACTTTTTATCGTGCTCTACAGCTTCATTTTCTGTTTGATAATAATAACAATATGCGGAGTTTTTATAATCAAGAAATGTTTAAAGAAACCCAAAGCGATAGCCGGAGATAATGCCTCATGGCGTACTTCTTACGCTACGTACTCTGCCTATGAATCAGTAAAATAGGGTAAAATAAATATAATATTTAAATAATATAGGTAAACTGAGTAAATATTAGATATTATTATACAATTAAAATTTAATTTAAATATGGCAATAAAAAAGATTCTGAGTTATAAATGGCGCTAAGATATAAGCAAATCTTTAATGCCCAAGATCAATGTAAAGTATACAAAACGACTGATTTTTGCCTATTAAGTATGTACTGTAATAAATAATTGATTTATTAAATATAATTACATTATGTGTTTTGCTTTGAAAACTATATTTTTTTTTATTTATTATGAATGTTTCTATCTTCCAACTATGCTGTAAATAATGAAGGATCTAATTTGAACAGTTTATAGTATTGATTTCAATTTTCCTTTTCTACAAAGTCTGAACTATAAGTACAGTATTTCGATTGTCTAAAAAGAGGAATGGGGACTCTATTACTTGGTTGGGTTTACATAGGGTATGCGTTAGTCACCCTAACATACATTTGCTGCTGGACAAATTTGCATTTCACCTGCAGCTCAACCTGAGAAGCCACAGACTGAAATGCACTTAACCAACACACCAACAGACCAGATGAATCGATTATAATATGACTATACAAATTTGCTTGTTGCCACAATCTGAAAGGTTTATTAATTTGGATTTTTGAATCAGTGCCAAGTGCAATGCAGTCTGCCAGAGTTGGAGGAGCCTGGGGCTGGGCAAAAAAACAACTAAATACATAGTAGCTTCATCCTTAGACAAATCCAAATTGAAATTGATATAAATGGAGCAAAAACAGAGGCTTATGAAAATGAAGTCATATGACTTGCAGACAGGCCAGTTCATGTGAGCAATGCATACATATATGTTGGATATGTTTATAAATAGGCTAAAATGTGGTTTAATGATTTATAATGGTTGAAAGTGAATGTAGAGGTTCTATGCAAGTTTACAGTCATCTCTAGGACATAATACAGTGCGTTTCATAATCATAAGACACTTTATAATTTATTAAAATAAAATTAATAAGATTCTTGCCAAACCGATTGGTAGAGGTTCTCAAAAGTCTAGAACAATATACTAAATATAAAAAAAATGCAATAAAATGTTTCATCTTATTTATGATAATGAAACAAGGTTTTTAGAAAGGTTAAATTACCAAATATAAGTTATATTTAACTGTCTTATGATTATGTAACGCACTGTATTTATATTGAATTGTTAAATTGGCACATGTAATACACGGGTCAGACTTTCCACCTGTCTTTAGACCCTGTACTTTAAAAAAGCACGACGGACTAAATCTGTCTATCCGTATGTTAGATCTCGGATCTCGGAAACTATAAGAGGAAGTCATATAACATATTACTAATCAGTTGATATATGCATATTATGTTGGTTTATGTATATGACTAATCTAAGTAATGAGTTATACTATTGCGATTAGTGGCACTCTTAGTCATACCACAAATTTGAAACTTCTATTAATTTCCGAAATTAATAAGCTATGACTTGTTCTTTTACTTATCGCGAATCTTTTTATATTTTTTTAAAATGCGGGTATTATTTTTATTAATACAAAATATATATATGTATATGGAAGTTGAGCAGTATATAAATGGTGGCAAAAGTTATATGAGAAGTCAGTCTCTCTGCAGTCATTGGAGTACCAAAAAGCTAAATATTAAGTGTTCAGTTCAGTATAATGTTGAGTTCCAGGAGATCTTTGTGTTTGCTTCTACTCCTTGTGGCATTATTGCAAATATCTGTAGCCGACGAATGTCGAGCAGTAAGTCGGAGTGGATGACAAAAGCATCAGGATATTAATTTAATAAACGTTACGTTTTTACTTTGTTAGGCTAATAAAACATGCCTCGCGGGATGCAAAGGTACTTGGCCGAATTGTGTACCCGTTTGCGGTTCAGGATGTTCTGCGCACAGCAAATGTATAAAACCCAATGTGTGTGAGTGTCTGCCTGGATATGTGGAAGAGGAAGGGACTACCAACACTCCATCCAGCCAAAAGAGTTGCAAGGTCTCGCCCAATCTAAAGTGTCCTCCGAATAGTAAGTTTTTAGACAATGATAAAACTACTTGCGTATGTGACGACGGATTTGTTGAGGATCAAACGAATAAGGAATATCTTCCCACCTTGCTGAGCTGTAAACCCGTTTGTGAGCCTGCTTGTCCCAAGCACAGTTACTGCATAGGAGCAGATCGTTGTTCCTGTGATTTCGGATATTGGGAGGATGAAGTTGATTACAGTTCAAATGTTTACTTGAAAAGTTGCGCATTTGTTAATTGTCCGTTAAACAGTTATCCAGTGGACAAATATACTTGCAAGTGCTTTGAGGGATACAATGCCACAGAGCATGATGACCATAGGACTCCCAGACTACAGAAATGTGAACCCATTTGCGCTCAGAAGTGTTCCGAGAACGAAGAGTGTACTCTTCCAGGCAAGTGCGAATGTAAATTTGGTTATGCGGCTGATAAAACTGATTCGGAAAAATCAGTTTGCAAACCTATCTATAAATTTGAATGTCCCAACAATAGTTCATATGCATCTAACAATACTTGTAAATGCAACAGCGGATTCGAACCGCATCATATCAATGTGAATATAATTCCCAATCTGATGAGCTGTCGTCGCACTTGTCCAAATGGTTGTCCTGAACATAGCCAGTGTTCGCCCAAGGGTGAGTGCGTCTGCGATAAGGGCTACGATCCTGTTTGTGATAAAAATTCCACTGAAGTGCGAAAGTGTAAGTCTAATTCGGGGAGTGCCCTTACGATTTCAGGGTATATTATGCTGGGTTGCATTGTGCTTATACAAAGCATGTATAATCTATATAATAAATATTAAAAAAAGAAAAGCGACAAGAGGCCCGTAGAGTAGTAATACTTGAATCTATTTATCATGTAAAGTAACGATTGATATATTCCCTATTAAGTGTGTGTTGTAATAAATCACTGATTCATTAAATATAATTTTATTTTATATTTGGTTTTACTTTAGTTTTCATCATAGTAGTTTACTTTCATTTTGTCAATTATGTTGGCTCTGATTCATATACTATATTGTATTGATTTAAATTTTGCAGTTCTATAAAGTCTGAATTCGATTGTTTCTAGAGCGCTCAGACTATTGGTTAGTTGTACATTGGGTATGTGTTAGCCACACTACATTTGCTGCTAGACAAATTTGCATTTCACCTGCAGCTCAACTTTGAATATAACCTGAGAAGCCACAGACTGAAATGCACTTAACCAATACACCAACAGACCAAATGAATCGATTATAATATGACCATACAAATTTGCTTGTTGCCACAATCTGAAATGTTTATTAATTTGGATTTTTGAACCAGTGCCAAGTGCAATGCAGTCTGCCAGAGTTGGATGAGCCTGCAGCAGGGCAAAAACAACTAAATAGTAGCATAAGCCGCAGACTAATTCAAATTGAAATTGATATAAATGGAGCAAAAACAGAGGCTTATGAAAGTTAAGCCATACGACAGGCCAGTTGATATGAGCAATGCATACATAGTATATGTTGAATTTGTTTATAAATAGTTTCTAATGTGGTTTAATGTTTTATAATGGTTGAAAGTGAATATAGAAATTATGAGTCATCAAGTAATAATTGTAGGGAAATGTTTATATCCAAAATCGGGTTCTAGAATTGATTAAAAATATTTATACTATATTACTTATATATTACTTATTATATTTCTATATTTTCCATCGATTGCTATGTATAAAAATATCCAAATAATATTTGGAAAAACCTTCACAAATGTGTATTAATTTTGTTGGCATTTTCATTTCAAATGTCAGTGTCAACTTTCTAGAATTTCACACTCGGACAGGTCACACTTTCTGGTTTAGTTTTTGGCCTCAGAACAATGGACAGTTTACTCGGAATCACACTGCCCGGACTGCTGCTCATCCTGTACATCATGATTGACGTTAATTACTTTATACGTTGTACGTTTGTTTTCTTTACGTTGCGGATATTTCAGGCACAACGTAAGCTGACCGATATCACGACAATTTATGGAGTGTGCACACCACAGGATGTCGACATCTTTTTGCGGCACATGAACAACGCCCGATTCCTGCGCGAACTGAACTTTGCCAGTTTACATTACTATTCCATAACCGAACTGTATAATAGTGTGAGGGCACGTGGTGGCAGTGTGGCACAGAAGGCGGTTAATCTGAGATATCGACGATTTATACCGATTTTCCATCTATACAAGATACACACAAAGCTCATCTGGTGGGATGAGGCGGCTGTTTACTTGGAGCAGCGCTTTGTCAGTCTAAACAATGAGTTTGTAAATGCTGTGGCACTATCCAAGCATTCCATCATTAATTGCAACCTGTTCGATTTATTCAATTCACTGCCCGACAGACCTCAACGACCAGCAGAAATGCCCGAGGATCTGAAGTTATGGCTACAGTCAATGGATCAGTCGCATCACAAATTGCAAGAAGATAGTTGAGAGTGCACATTTATTTGGTATTAAATTATTTCTGTTGAAATTTGCAATCAATTTCTTGAGTGTCTTTATACCAAAATGTTAAGGAAATTATCATAGCAATCGATAGAAAATCAAACATACCAAACGATGTAAAATATAGAAATAATGTAGTATAAATATTTTTAAAAATTTGTTGTAAAAATTGCAGTAGTGTTATAACTTTAAAAGTATTTAAATATTGTCACAGCTTGCAGTTAAATTATTTTCACAGTCATCACTCATACGACCCGGTGGATAATGCACAATTCAAATAAATACAGAAATAATATAATATAAAAATTTTAAAATATTGTATATAAAATTAGCAGTTGTGTTTTAACTTTAAAAGTTTTTAAATATTGTCACAGCTTGCAGTTAAATTATTTCCACAGCCATCACTCATACGACCTGGTGGATAATGCACAATTCAAATATCGAAATAATATAGTATAAATATTTTTAAAAATTTGTTGTAAATATAGCAGATGTGTTTTAACTTTAAAAGTTTTTAAATATTGTCACAGCTTGCAGTCGAATTATTTTCACAGTCATCACTCATACGACCCGGTGGATAATGCACAATTCATTTGCAACATAAAACTTACTTTATGACACATTTGTTGGGATAGTTGCTGCTGCTGCTGCTGATGCATCTGTTGCTTAATAACGGCTTTTTCTGTTGTGTCTGCGAATTATAATTCAATTTTCATGGGCAGCAGCAGCAGCAGGAGCAGGACGAGAAATGTATTTTTAAATTGCGCTGCAATTGACAGGGACAACCGAATAAATTGCACTCAACTTGAGCTAAAATGACAAATTTAATATGTACTACTTATTTGCTGGTCTCTGTGTTACAAGATGCAACTAAAAAATGAAAGAAGAGAAGCAGCAAAACTTGGCCAACTGCCAGTCAGAAAGCCAGCAAGCCAGCAAGCCAAAGCAAAGAACACACACACTCAAACCATACTGTACCGTACTCTATATATATATGTATATATAAACCGGATCTGTTATTTGCGCATTTTATATGGCTGGCGAATTCTGTCTGGCATCTGCATCTCTCTGTCCATGCGTTGTGTGTATGAGTGTGTGTGAGTGTGTGTGTGTTTTGGCTCCATGTCATACACTACGTACATATATTTTTGTGCATATTTCAGCTGCCAAAATTATTTCAATTTAGTTCCGCAAAATAAATTTGCTTTTGCCTTTGCCTTTTTACATCTATCATTTTTTTACTGTAGTATCATTTGTATTATTTTTTTTGGGAGCACTTCCTTTTGGCTTCGTAATGAACATAAAGCGTTATAATATTTACTTAAGTTGGCTATTTATGCAACTGCATCCTTTAAGCTCGAGTGTCAGCAACAGCAAAAATATGAAATAAATTCAAGAGAATTTTTCTGGTATTTATATTACAAATTGATATATATAGGGGTACCTTATGTTAGGGATCATTCACTTAGGCATAAGCATGGATTTTTAATGAAATTCTTAAGTACTCAACTTTACTAAAATTATATTTTAATAATTCTTAATAATTTCTATAATTTGCAGTTTTTCAATAACAATGTTTTACAGAATGTAAATTATGATAAACTTCTTTACTGCTTTACTAAATTTAGTACAGAATTAAATATGAATAAAGTACTCTTAATAATTCTAATTAATTATTTTAATTTGTAGAGTTTCAATAATAATATTTTTTAATAAAATTCTTTACTAAATTACTTTACAAAATGTAGTACAAAATTAAATATGAATAAAGTACTCTTAATAATTCTTATAATTTGCAGAGTTTCAATAATAATGTTCTACACAATGTAAACCTTTCTTGTAATGCACATTTATTGTTTACTTTTCGGTGAGTTGGCCTTAATCGCAACTAAGCTTGTGTTGTCCTTTTTGCTGCAGCTCATTTCACATCAACTTCAGGCTTTTGTTATAAGCTGCCAGCTTTAGAGTTCTTACACAGAATTGCTTACATTTTGAATGAGCTTTTTAATAGAAAGCGCATTGTACATTTTCCAGAGAGGAGCTTTTCCCCTGCCCCTACACTACTCTCTTCCCGGGTATCATGTTGCTTCAACCTCTAATTGCAATGCCGGTCATAGCGCCCTTTGGCAAATTTATAGTAACATGCGCTTGTTCCTGCTACAGTATCTTTGCTTTGGCTTTTCAATTTTAATAGAATTTTTACTTTATTTACTGCAGTAACAGTGGGTGAAAAAAAAAACGAAGCTGCTGCTCAGCATTTGTTACAAACAATTTGGAATTGTTACATTTGCTTGTACCAAGGCTATTAAATGGGGTATATGCAGTCAATTTTTAAAGAAAAAAATTTATAAAAATCTTATATGTCAATGAAATTTTCCTTAAGAAAATTTCGTTTTAAGCATTCATCAATTATAATAGGAATACCTTAATAAATTCCTTTATAAATACACATATTAGCTATTTATATTGTAAATTTAAATAAAATAATTCCACAACAAAATTCTTTAATAATAATATATATTATACATATTAAAATACTTTGTTAAATTCGAAAACTAATTAATTTTTAATAATTTTTAAGCATACATTATAAACTTTACTGAGTATCTTATTAGCGAAACTGATGTAAATTACGAGCTTGCTCATTTCTCTTTTGACGTCTCACTACAACAAAATTCTAAAGTTTTCATTGCTGTGTGTGTGTGTTTAGGTGTGTGTGCTAGTGTGTTTCTTTATTTATTTTCAGTGCAGCAAAAATTCGGCATGCGAACAATGAGCGAGTAGTATGTGAGAACGTAAAACGAGACATGAACATCGAGCTGGATTTTCACTATGAGGATGCTGGTTGGGGTTTGGGGGTGACAGGAAGGGGGTGGCAGTGCTGGTCTGCACTGGACTCGAGTGTAGATTCTAACCGGATGGTCTGACTGACTTTTTCGTATTGCATATAGCAACCGAGTTGACCAACTGACGACGCTACTGACGCTTTTTCCGCCCGCACAAATTTTGCATTTAATTTCATTTTTGCTGCAACTTTTTGCTCTATTTCTGGAGCTGAGATACCCTGTGGGCATGACGTTAGCCTTAGAAGGAAGTATGAATTATATAAAATTGAAATTGAATTATATAAATATATATCTAGAATATAATAAATAATTTCAATAGAATTTAAAACAGAGTTATACGAATACTTTTTTAATTAGGCTTAAGCTCATTCAATTACAGAGTATCTAGCCGTCGTAACACTTTACACTTTCCTCTGGCGTATTCTTATTTATTTTCATTTCATTCATTTTTTTTTAATTCTTTTTTGTGGGCAGGCTTCACTTTGCTTTGCTTTGTTTTGCCATGTTTTAGTCGCTTTTGTTGTTCTAGTAATTCCTGTGAATTTTTGGGCGTTGTTTTAATTGCTGCTGACAACGAAACTTTCAGCAAATCAGAGTCATGTTTTCAACGACTATGAAAAACGATTTAAATTCATGTTGTCCAGCTGATGGAATTATCGACGCAATTTTCCAAAAGGATTTTAACTTAATTGAAACAACAAAGTGCCCTCAAATTGAGTTAAGCCATTTTCTCGCTTGCTTTACTAGTTCTTGATGAAAATGGTAAAGGAAATGTGAGAGTTTTATGGGAATTTAAATTTACTTGCAGAGAAACTTTAGTTAAAGTATTTAGAGTAGAATTTGAACTATTATTTCTACGGTTTATAGAATCTAGTTAACTGTTTAGTTAGCTCAAAGTTAAGCTGGATGGGAGACTGGAATGAAAAGTTATATAGGTGAGACGATCGATAAAATTCATAAGTATCTTTTAATATTAAGATACTTACACTTCTCTTTAACTATACTCATTGACGATGTGAAATCAGGCAAGCATTTTGAGGACATATCTGAACATTATCTGAATTAATTACAGTTCGCCATATTGGAAAATGTGAAATGTGATAAGCGAACCACATACATATATGGGCATCATATTTTATGCCCAAGCACACACACACACACACACACGCAGACAGCGATTGACCGTGTCGATTGAGCTGAACAGAGTATCGATAAGCTCTACGAAGGACTCTCTGAGGCCCAGGCACATGAAGCATGGGATAAAGGAACGAAACGAAACGAAACGAAATGCTTGCCAACACTTTGTCGACTTAAATCCGCAGCTCACGTAGCAAAGGGAGAGGTACGAGGAAGGGAGGCAGGCAGGCAGGAAGTGCAGCTCACTGTGCTGTCATGTATTAAGTGGGCGTGGCAGCGGAACATTTTCCATTACGCAGCCAACTTTAATGCAATAATCCTGGAACGTCGAACGCACGGACGAGTTGATAACAATTTCAATTTTTATGACAAGTCAACTTGTGCAACGGCGCAACGAGCGAGTGCCAAACGAACTGCAACACCAATGGCCGGCTGCCCAGCAACAGCAGCAACAACCACAGCAGCAGCAGCAGCAGCAGCAGCAGCAGCAGCAGCAACAACAAATAATAATAACATGAGCGATTGCACCATTACCGTTACCGTTGCCAACACTCCACAACAACAGAGCTCTGCTTGCCCCCCACCACTGACTGAGCCGGCGTGTTATGATTTATTGCCATGCAACATGAAATGCTCCAGCTCACCCTATGTGCGTGTGTGTGTGTGTGTGTGTGTGAGTGTGTGTGAGTGTGCGATTGTGTGTGTATTGTTGTTGTTGCCACAGCTGGTATATCAGTCGTGTGGCAGCAATTTTTGGATTACGGCCAGGATCCAATGCATACCGGAGAGATTCCAGCTACATTTTTCGAAAGTCGCTTAATTGCTGTATACAGATGTATCTTTATCTTTGTATGTATCTGTATCTTTATCTATATCTATACTTCAATCTGTGTCTGTAAAAGTGACGGACTGAGCTAAAGTTGAGAACTCTCTAACTTCTGCATATGCCACTGTATCTGTACCTGTATCTAAAATTGGACCTGTATCTTTAGCTGTATCTATACTTCAAGCTTTAACTGAAAATGCATCACAATGAGTTGGATGTAAGAGCTCTGAAACTTATTAAATTAATCTTGAAATTCTATGAAATTCTATGCTTTATTGAATCGGATTTCCATAAGCTTCAATATGCGATCCGTATTTTTATTTGTATCTCTAAGTATATCTATAGCTGAATCTATATCTATCATTTAAACAGTGTCTGTAACACAGATCCAATAAGATATTATCCATAGATGTACATATCTGTAATTCTATTTGTATCTCTAAATGTATCTATAGCCGAAACTGTATCTCTCATTGTAACAGTATCTCTAACATCCAATAAGATATTATCAATATATGTATCTCTAAATGTGTCTATAGCTGAATCTGTATCTCTCATTGTAACAGTATCTCTAACACATTCAGATTTCGATAAGATCTAATAAGCTATTATCCTTATATGCAACTTAATTTGTATCTGTATCTCTAAATGCATCTGTATCGATCTATCTAGTGTCCTTGTAACAGCATCGCTCTAACACAATCGTAAATTTAAATCTAAAATTGATTTTACAGTTATTTAAATTGGCATGGAACTGACCATGGTGGCTAATTTTAAGCAACCGTGTCCTCGACACACTTTCGGCACAGATTTCGGTTGACAGTCACGAATTCAATTGCCAAAGTGAATAAGCAAAAGTGAGGAGATGCAAACAGTTTGGAATTTGCATAAATTATCAGCTGGCAATTGCAAAAAGCGAATTGCACAAATTGAAACAATGAAGCGACCGTTTTGTAGCGCTCTCGATTTCGCGTCCCTCCTTCCCCCCCTCAGCACTATCCACAAAAAAAGGTCCCTTGGCAGCGCGAACTTCAATAAAATGTCGCCAACTTGTGCAACAATTTGCGGCAATTTGCGCATCTTCTGCAGTGACAGCATCTTTCAGTAGTATTTCGGTTTAAATTCCGCCACATGCAGCGGCTCATTCGCTGCATTCTGTGTGAAGGACTCTTGCAAATGGCTCGTGAAATCAGCGCAGTTACGCCCACTCATGGGGCAAAGCCCCTTGTCTAGTATATCGAGGCATATTGACAGAAAAAGAGACGACCGAAAATGGAAGTAAAACGAAACCAAAGTCAAAAATAAAATAAAAAGTCCTTTGCCTTTTCGCTTCGGGCACTGAGGTTGCTTTTCCTTTTTTTTTTTTGTGGGTTCTAGTATTCCGTTTTCTTTTCGAAGTCTGCTCTAAATTGCACTTTATTTGCGGTTTGTTGATTTTATTGCACAACTTTGTTTACAATTCTGCTTAAATTTCATTACACGATACCAGTGAAACGAACCAAACGAAACGGCCATCTGAGTCGAGTTTAAGGAGAGCTCGAGGGGAGCTGGACTGAACCCGAGAGCTGAGAACGTAGACCGACATTCAAAATGAATGAAGAAACCTTGTGATATGAATTAATATTTGAGCAGAAGCCGAAAACCACATGCCAACTGAACCAAAATCCCCAGCACTTCGAAATGAGGTCGTGCTATAAATTCTAGGTGTGTGTGTGTGTGTGTGTGAGTGTGTGTGGACAGGCAAAGGCCTCAAATGGGTCAATGCAAATCAATTTTGATTTGTGCTGTTGACAATGTGTGTGGTCCACTTAATTACGGCATAGAGAGAGGGTGCCCAATATTTTTATTACACAGTTATAAGTTAAGCTGTCTGATAAACTACAGTACTCTACTCGGTTCATTGTGCCTTCATGCCAGCGAATCTGGTGCTTAACCCTCTAATGACCTCCATTACACTAACCTAACGGTACACGTTATATTGCAGCAACACGCTATCGGTCAGATCTGCACAAGGCAAAGGTCAAAAGCACTTGAGAAATCCAGTTAGCAATGCGACGGCTTTTAGTTAAGTTAAGTGCGGCACAAAAGTCGAAAACTGCAGAGCGCACAAAAAGAAAAAAAAAGGAGAAAAAAGCAGATAAAGAAAACACCATTTCGCGAGAAAGAGAATACGAAAACAGAGAGCACGAAACATGAAAAATCAAAACAAATAAGCAAACAGGCAGACAAACAAAGTGCCAAGTAAATTAAATAAAATGCATATACACAAACAAACCGAGGAAGTGGAGAGGTGGAGAGGAGGCAATGGGAGGCGTAATATTATAAAAGCTTCACATGGTGTGGGAAAAAAGGTAGAGGACCATGGCACAGACACAGACACTGATACAGACCACTCTCGACTCTCATACTCCGACAGAGTAATGAAAATGAAGCAATTGAGTGGTTCGCGACAAAAGGAAAACCACAGAAAAAATAAATATAAATAAAAAGCAAACAAACTACAGCGAACTCGAGGCAGAGTTGAAATTATAAATGCGCTTAAGGGTAAGTTGGAAAAAAGCTTTAAGATATGCAAAAAAAGGAAGTAAATTTAATAATAAAGTATCTATGAGATACAAAAGTATCTGTATAATACAAAAGTATCTGTGAGATAAAGAAGTATCTGTGAGATAAAGAAGTATCTGTGAGATACAAAAGTATCTGAAAGATACAAAAGTATCTATGAGATATATACAGATATATGATATGATATAAATATATATTAAATTTTATTATAATTATTATGCTTTAATTAGCTGTTGCCCCACAAAATTTAAAGACTTTATTTGGCAATCGATAAACCAATTTGCGTTGGCTTTAGTTCAGTTGATAAATCCACTGATTAGAGCGCTTGGCATATATATAAATCTCTTAATGCTTGTAAACATCACTTCAGATTTATTAGTCCTCATCGGCAAAAACAAACGCAAATGAGCAGGGACAATAAAAAACCCGCCGCAAAGTATGCAACAAAAAGACAAAACAAACAGCATTATGTGTATGTGTGTGTGTGTATACATGTGTCTATCTGTCTGTTTGTATACGTATATATGGGGCACGTCCAAGGACACAAAGTGGCCGCCTGGCTGGCAAGGATAATCAAAAATGTTAATTTAGCTGAAGAGAAGAGAAAAAACATACACACACAGAGACTTTTGCAAGATCCCAGCAGAAATCTCGGCATGCGATGTGTGTGTGCGCTGCTCGAGGTGGAGCAAAGGCCATGTGCACGGCATAGTGTGCCAGGCGCAAATGCCAGTGCTGCTGCCTGCCATTATCAAGAGCCTTCATTCATGGATACCAAAAGCCGATGCAGTAACAGCCGAAGGCAAAAACCGAGCAGCCAGCCTCCTTCAGTTTGACAGCCATTGGAAGCGCAAACAGGGATAAGCACAATGGAAAACGCAGCAGCAGCAGCAGCAGCAGAGAGACAAACAGCTTAAGCTTAAAGCTCGCGTTAAGAGCGGCCACAGCCTACAAGTGGCTTGAAAGAGAAAATGTTGAGCTTGACTAGCTTGAGCGCTCTCTTGCTCTGCCCACGCAGTTAACAGTTAACTCGCTCTTCGTGTGTGTAGGCGCCCTGTAGTTTTTCGTTTGTAAAAGCCATTTTTCATTCATGCGAATTTACTTTAAATTAATTTTTTTGTGGGGTCATAAATCATTTTTGGGCTCTGGACCTACGCAGCGCAGTCTCCCTCTGTGTATTGCTATAAATACGAGTTTGTGTGTGTGTCTCTGTGTGTGGTGTGTGTGAGTGCGTGTGGGAGAGAGTGTGTGCGAATGAATGAACGTGCGTGAAATGTGAAATAATTCGAGTTAGTTGCGATTGCATTGAAGCCTTCACAGCTGCTGGGGTCAAGTGAGCTATGGCCCACAAATTGGCTCTATGAATGTAGGAGATTAGCGCTATAGCTTAGCAGGAAACTTGTCATACTATAAGCACCGTTTCAAGTGATAAAGTAACGGTGGCGGGAGTAAGGCTTATGTGAGATATTGTTGGCAACCGTTGCGGAAAGTACTTATAAATATAGTATTTTAGTATTTAGTATTTAGTATTTAGTATTTAATATTTAGTATTTAGTATTTAGTATTTAGCATTTAGTATTTAGTATTTAGTATTTAGTATTTTAGTAATTAGTATTTTAGAATTTAGTATTTAGTATAGTAAATAGTATTTTAGTATTTAGTATTAAGTATAGTAAATATTATTTTAGGGGAATATATTTTTAACTAAATGTCACGGCAAAAGTATTGATCTTGTATTGTTGCTTTATAAATTTATGAAAAACAAGAACCTATTATATGTCAAAAAGCTAAATTTATAATTTATAATAATTTATATACTATTTTAAAGTATGGTCCAAAATGTAGTATTTTATAGGTTTAGGTATCTTTATTAATCATTAATAATTTATAATAATAATTCTTACTATTATATTTGTTTTACATCAAAGATGAAAGTTGAAAGTTATTTAAACTTTATCATCTACCTAAAATATTTAATCGAATTTATTTTATATTATTTGAGATTTTAATTTGCATTAATGTTCATTCAAAATAAGTATTAATATTATTATAATTAATAATTTAATTAAGTCTTTGTCATATAATTTAAATATTTAACAAAAGTTATTTCATATTATTTATTTATTTAAAGTATTCCCAATAATTCCTCTAGTGGCTGTAGTCGCATTTGCTTGCAGCTTAAATGCCAACTCAATACGCATTGAGTGAGCCGCAGCGCAATACGAAAAGCTCTCAGCTCACACCTTGTATTTTGGTATTGCACGCAACTATGTAACTACCTCAAGCAAAGCTCAATGGAGCTCTTCACTCAATCGCACACTCTCTTACGCAGCTTCCACACTCAACGTAAAAGCAAAGGCAAAGGCAAAGGCAATTGAAAAGGCAACGGTAAAAAGCTTTCGGCTGCTCTTTATCTCGCATACTCTTTGGTTCGCTCTCGCTTGGAATTTAAACTTTCCATGTGAAACGAACGTGAGGGAAGGCACGAGGCGCGCTGTCGCTCGGTCGGCAGACAGCATACATATTTCCAGTCACGTTTTAAGCATCCCCACGTTCTGCTTGGGCTTGGGCTTTTGGGCATCCAATCGTAGTGGCTCTGCATGTGGGAGATGTGTTCGGGAATTGTGCTGCTGCTTGTGCTGGTGGTTCGTTCGGCTCTTTGGCGTTCCTGCAGTTCGAGAATTCCAGCGTTGCCTGGCTGACAATTTCGGGCTGGCAACGGATTCAGTTGGTGTTCCGGTTTCGGGTTGTGCTGTTAGTTGCCTTTTTCCTGCACAGCGAGAGCAGAGTGCCAACAATAGCGCAGAGTGCCAAAGCGGAGTAACACAGCGCGTCTCGGTCTCGGTCTCAGTCTCAGCTTCAGTCTCTGTCAACGTCTCGGCCGCCAACTCTACGACTGTGTGAGTGTGTGTGTGTGTGCATGCGGACTGTGACTGTGACTGCGTCTGTGTGTGTGTGTGTGAGCTCTGTTGTCTGTCGCGAAACGGTGCGCGCGCGTTTGAGACAGTCTTTTTGGCGTGCGTGCGTGAGTGCGTGCGTGCGTGTGCGTGTATGTGTGTGTGTGTGTGCGTGTGACCATATGTATAATATATACTAGAATATATATATATTGATACACACACACATACGACTGTAACTATAACTATATGGCAACAGCAGAAGGATGCTGAAACATCAGTTCAAAGCCCAACTAGCAGGTAAATCGACTCTACTGCTCACGAATATATATACACATATATATAGGTACATATATAGTTGTATAGATATATACACATATTTCTAGCCATCAACTGGCTGCGTGTGCGTCTCTCTGTATCTGTATCTGTGCGTGTGCGTGTGCGTGGAATTCAACATTTTTGCCATTGTGTGCGTGCGGTGCGCTTTCCAACTGGAGGAAATTGATATTCTTATTTCTTCTTGTGCTTTTTTGCAAAAAAATAAACGACACGAGGTTCTCGCTCTCTGCTAGTGTATGTGTGTGTGTGTGAAAATTCCATCATCATCATCATCGCTGCTCGCTGGCAACATTGTTGTATACATATTTCTTCTACTCTACGCCCCAGCCACCACCACCTCCATCTCGCCACTTTTGAGCTCCTCCACTCTCTCTCTATACTCCCTTTTTGGACTCGCATCTCACATCGACAGACTCTATCTCATCATCTACGTATTTTATTTACTGGTTGCTTTTTTTTCGCTACGTTTTTTTATTGCTGCGGAAAAACGAAATGCGAAAAACGAATTGCAAATGGCAGACAAAATTTCTAATTGACCATCAAATAAATGTTTCAAATTGCAGCAGCAGCAGCAGCAGGCCGAAAAGTATCTTTGAGATACATGTCAAGTGCAAGGTTGTGTGGGTTGTTCACTCGCTCTGCGAATGTCTGTGTGTCTGAGTGTGTGTGTGTGTGTGTGTATAACAGGTGCCAATATATATGTATATACGTATATGAATGGTAATGGCAAATTTTATGTTCATATTGTGTCAGAGTTTTGACTTTTCTCTCCTCTGAAAATTGGCGATAAAATAAATGTGTAAGAAATTATTGGAGACATTGTCAACAAGTGAATGTATGCTTGTGAATAGTGTGAATATGAATGAATAGTTGCTTGCATATGTTATCATTATTTAATGTTAATTACATTTATTTCTCCTCTTCATTTTCAGTCTAAGAACTGACATCTTTACAACCACAAAACCATGGATGATAGAACTAAATAAAAACGAATACTCATAATAATAATATCTAATATAAATCAGCTCAATATAAAACTACTACATTTAATACTAAGCAATATTTTTAATGATTCGAGTGAGAAGCACCAAAAATTAATAACAAATATATAAAAAAAGGAAAAAACAATCCCAACAACAAAGAGTGTTTGTGAACCCCCTAAAAAAACTACAAGTGTGTGAAGAAAAACTAAAAGGAAATTAATATGAATTAAACTGTTACCGAAGCAATTGACAAAAGGCTTAGAACTTAACAAGAAACTAAACTAAACTACAAATTAATGTAATATTTAATAATACTTGCAACTCTATAACGAAAAGCTACATTTTGAAATTGTATTGTAAATATTAAAGACTAATTCATTTAATATTTATACAAATGAAGATGGCCATAGAAATGCAACGTTTTTAATATTAATTGTAATATCCAATTAATTTGAATACAACAGTTTCTATTATATAGAAAACTCATATGAATATCTAGTATAATCAACGGTAAAGTAAAAACATTCAAACTTCAATAAGCAACTGAATCACGCACAAGATTGACAAATTACAACAAAAAATATATATTCAAAAGGAGTTTTTGATTTTATAAGTATATATCGTTGATAAAAAGATTCGCTGCAATTGGTTGGTATTCATTCCATAAGAAATGAATTCATATTCAAACAAGAGTAAACTTTTCAATCATTGATATTCCGAGACATATTTGATAATCGCCACAGTATAACTAACTACTATAACAAAATACCAATAATACATATTACTAATAATAATCGCATAATAATAACCACAAATTGAACTACAATTAATTCATTAACTCATCTGTACGCTGTATGAATACCCACACAAACACTATTCATACTCACTTGTATATGCAATTAGAATTGCAGCATTCAATTTGATAAAATAAATATATTTAATAATTTAATAAACTAACAAAACAAATAAAAAAAACAAAACAAGAGAAACAATAAATGGAATATTTATAGTATTCAGCTAGTTCAACCTAATCTTTATACATAGTATACACGATAAACGACGAACGAACATTTTGTGAATTGCGAAACATTTAACTCAATTTGAGGCATAAAGGTGAGTGGAAATTATATTATATAAATTAAAGTATACTAGATTTATAGATAATATATGTAATTTTTAATGGGAAATATTTCTATCTATTGAAGAAAAGCTAAGGGAGCTTTCTCTCGTTGTAAGTTTTTCTCCTTCCTCAACAATTTGACGCTCTGTTTTAAAAAAAGTACAACAGGGTCTATTCAGTTTGTACAACTCGGAAATGTATGTAACAGGCAGAGCGACGCGTGACAGACCCCACACAGCATATATATTCTTGATCATTGTTAGCATTAGCTGCTGTCAATGAAAGAACAGGCTCTTCTACTGTCAGTTTCATCCGACTGTAGCTTTCCTAGGCTTCTTTTTTAATACGTATTTTCTAGCTCTATTTTAAAGTTTCTTTTCTACTACTTTTCTCTTAATCGTATGTGCCTTAACCGCCACAATATGCTTTGTGTATGGAAAAAGACTTTTTTATGCTTCCAAAGCAAGAGCATAACTAAAGGCGCTTTCTGGCAGCGCATAATTTGTAGTAAGATACTCCCACACCACTCACACCACACCACAGCTGATGCCCCCAGGTGCAGTGCTGTCCCCAAGTACGAGTAGCTACAACTATAGCCTCAGCTTCAGCTTCAGCTTGAGCTTCAACTTTGCTTTTGGGTTGTTTTCAGTTGTCTTGGGCAAAGCGTTTGAAAATTGTTCCATTGACCTTTGGCGAGCAGTAGGGGGCAGTGGGTGGTTAGTTGAATGATGCTGCTGATGGTATGAGTGGTTTTGGGCAATGCCCAAAAGCAAACAGTAGCAGCAGCAGCAGCAGCAGCAGCAGCAGCGGCGGCATCTACCGCAACTCTGACGATAATAAAAAGCGAACGAACAATTGCCAAATAAATAACTTGACGCTCGTACAGCGCGTTTATTTGCTTTTGTGACGGGAGGCTTGGGCTTGATTTTCATTTTCATTTCGTAAACACACACACATATATGTGTGTATATACACCCACACACACATGTATACACACACTGAGAGACTCGCTAGACTGTTGCATATTAAAAGTGCCTCAGTTTTCCGTTGTTGTTTTATTCTTTTTTGTTGCTTTTTTGCTTTTTCTCCTCTGTTTTCATTTTGCAGCCTCGCTGCTCATTTAAGACACTGAAAATCTGAAACTACACTCTGTTATTTCGGTACTCCCCCCCACCCCTCTCTCTTCATGCCACTCTTGAAGTAAGTTCTTGCGTTTTTTCATTAATAATATGACACAATTCCAGCATACACAGCATTGTCCTGGCCAGCTGCGCCTGAGAGCACTTTTGGCTTTGACGCCTCCTTATGCTCATTATGCTCATTTGAGGCTTTGTCTTCTGCTGCTGCTGCTAAAGTCCCGCACCGGCAGGCTAACGTCTTTTGCCTTTTTCTTTCATCATTCATTCATGCAACACACACACACACACACACACACTAACACACACGTACTGTAAGTACACCAAATCCAACTGTAAACAGTGCCACAGAGAAAGAGGCATCACAATAAAAGTGCAATATTCGCGCGTGTATTTAGGTGTGTGTGTGTGTGTGTGTGTGTGTGAGTGCACACTTCATATTGTCTTGCATTTCATATACTCTAAAATATATATAAGACTGATTTTTATTTAATTGATATTTTTAATTTAGTAAAGCGAAACTACAATAATAATTAAATTCTATTAAGTTTACCAAAATATTCATTTTAATTTTTGAAAATATTTGTTAGATATCTTCTTCATTAGGTTAAAAATATGTTCCATTTTTGGAATTAAATACTTCCTTGAGATTGTTTTAAAATAATTAATTTCCCACTCATATATTTTAGCTATAATATAATATAAAAATAAAATTAATCTAACTAAAAATATTTATAGGAAATAATATAAATATTTCTGTTACTCCAAAAGTAACACAACTTATAAATTTTCAACGTGGAATAAAAGCCCTGATATAACATTTTAAAATGTGTAAAGCCTTTTAATGGAATATTTTTTAAATTATATTTTTATCCTTTCGCTTGTCTGAAAATAATTTAAAAAATATATTTCTTAGATGTGCTTTGTCTGTTGTTAAGTTTCAGCAGTCCATAAATTTTTAAATAAATATTCAATAAAAAGAAAAAAATTGCAAAACTCTCAACCTATTGTAATTCGCTATATTAATTAATAAATGTATTAAATAAATATTACATTAATTAGTTAAATAATTTATGTAGTCAATACAGTTTCTTTGGCGATTTTCTTTGAACGGTTAGGGTATTTATGCATTGGTTCAATTCGTCTTTTTTTTGGGCAAACTTTCATTTGTTGACTGTTGTTGGCCGACGTCCTTAATTATGTGCCAGCCATGACTGACTGCCACAGTGCCATACTGACTGAAAGGACACACGCATACAAGCACACACACACACACACATATAAGCATTGACATACTCGTAGGCAGTACTGTCAGGCTCGACGGCATTCGCGACTCGTCCTCGTCGTCGTCGTTGTCGTTGTGTCATGTCGGAGAGAGACTCGAGACTAAAGTCCTTGTTGCGTTTGTTTTTATCGCTCGTGTTTGGCCGTTCTTGATGAGTGTTGTCGCCTCGTTCGCTGTTGTTGTTGTTGCTGCCGTTGGTCGTTTTTGAAGAGCACCGTTGTAGTGGGTGTCATGTCCGTTTAGCTGCTGCTGCTGCTGCTGCTGCCTCTGCTGCCTGTTTGGCCTGGCACTTTGAGGCGACGCCGCCTGCTTACTGCTTATTTATGTATGAAGGACCTTAAACTTTGTTGCAAATGAAAATGGCCGCGCACAGAACTTACGTTAACCAAAGAAGAAGAGTCTGATGAAAGCACAAAAAAAAGAAACAAAAACAAAAAAAGAATAGAGAAAACAAAAGCAAAATGTTGCTAAAGGTAAAAGAGTATTAACTGATATATACTCTATATTGTATTGTTTCTAGTTTATTTTATTAGAATTAAAGGATCAAGATTTTGCTAAATATAGTATAGTATTTTATTACTTTTAAAAATTACTTCAACTAGTTTTTAATTAATTTTTGGTAATAAAATAAACCATTTTTTATACACATTTTTTTTTATAAGTTCTTTTTGTTGCCCTACATTTACTTTATTTATATTTAAAGTTCTGCTTTTAAATTAATTTATTTATATTTTTTAATGTCATTGTTTTTAAATGAATGCATTTCATTGGAATAAATTTCCATTTCTTTTTTAAGGGGTATAAATATGGAGAATCTGTTGTCATTTTGCCTACTACCTTAGCATTTGCAAAGTTTCGCACGTGTGGGAACTGGCTTCATAGTATTGTTGTTGTTGTTGGCATTGTTGCTGTTGCTGTTGCTGTTTGTAGTTTGCGTTGGCAGCTTAGAAACATTGTGAAATTTATGTGTAGCTTGGCAGCTTGGTTTTCATAACCTTCGCTGGGGAAAATGAGAAGAAAATACACGGTCTAAAAAGGACAGCGTGGAAAATTTAAGGTTAAAAAAATGTGCTTTTATTATTGTTGTGCCACTTAATTTAAAACTAGGCCAGCAGCTCAATGGAGTCTGGCCCTCAGGCCTAAAATAAAAGGTCAACAGATATTACAAATGTTGGACAATATGCTGCAAGATGAACAGCACTATGATGAAGCTTTTATCTGCCACGCAATGTGGCATTAAATGCGAATGAAAATTTATGTGGAGACATTTCTTATTGAGGAATATATACTTTTAGTACACACTATTATTACTAGTGCCTAAAAGTATATTAAAATTCTCATTTTATTATTGCTTTTCATCATCTTGCGAGTTTTTAGTGCAGCATTGGGAATTTAAGCTGATTCATAATTTAAGCGATTGCCTAATCATTTGGGAACTACTTACAATGTGGAACTACGAAAGTTGATCCTGAGATCCTGAGACACCTCAACACTTTGGTAGTTAAACTGTCTGTGCACATTCACAAAACTCTACTCTCTACTCTCTACTCTTTCCAATGAAGCAACCAACCAAGTTCTCTGGCATCCACGACCCTAATTCAATCCCTTGGACCAGCCTCAGTTACGTGTCTGTGCATTGAGCACCAGATGTCACATGGGGTTGCTAAAACTTTTCGTCGCTGGCAACTTGGATAATTTAACAGTTAAGCAGAGATAGATGAAGCGAAGGGGAGTGAGGGAGTGGGGCAGTGGGTGAACATAATGGGGAAGTGGGATTGCTTGTAAAGGATGTAGTACCTTTCGGTCTCTACGTGAGATAATGCAAATTTATGGCTGGCAATTAGCGGGTCGCGAATCGTAACCAAAGCCAAGGCAATAACTCAAGCGAGAGACGCAAACTTGGGCTACTAGTCCACAAAGTTTCAAGCCTAATTGCAGTTTTCGAACGTGCAAAATCTCGGCCAACACGGAGCAGCACAAGGAGGCCAGATGGTAGTAGGGTAGACAATGACAAAACCAAAATTCAGTTAGCGACTGCTTCAACCATTAATTATCAAAGGCGCACACACACACACACACACACACACACATGAGGTGTCTCACGTATGTGAGCTAACTGGAGCAGATACAAATATAGTTACAGATTATACACATGCGAGCTATAGATACAAAGGCAAGGACTGCCTGCAAATGCGGGCACCAAATAGGCAGCAACTGTTGGTGGCATATGCCCCCAGCAAAGCGAGGCTCAGGCAAAGGCAGAGGCCAAATAAAAATGTATCTAACAGTTACACTTTTCACACGCACTCACTGAGTCAACGTGCTGTATCTGTATCTGTATCTGTGGGTATAGTATGTAGCTTGTATCTGTTGGCTACGCAGCGCAAGGCATCAGTTGCAATCTGACTTCAATTCAATTATTTTAGATTAGAATGTGACTGTGTCACAAACACACACACACACCCGCACACACACACACAGACTTTTGTTTCTATGTCAGCTGTCATTCATCCGTTCATATGTTCATTTCGTTGTTGGACTCGCAGCAGCAGCAACAGCAGTGGCAGTAGCAAGACAGAACGCAGGATACGTGCCCCGTGACGCCTGTTTCTGCATTGACAGTTTTCCTGCCTTCTATTCGTTTGTCAACTGCTTGTGTGTGTGTGTGCGTATGTGTGTGGGTTGCTGTAAATGTATTCAACACACAAGCGGGAGAAATTGAAGAAAACTCCACACACAGAGCTCGCATAGAGAGCTGAGTGAATGACGTCAGAGCCAGCGAGTGCTATGTATTAAATATTTATCCCGATTATTAAGATAATTTGAAGCATTTTATATTGACAACATTTAAGTTTTAAATTTAATTTTTTAAGTGTATTAAATATACATATTTATAATTATTTATATTAATTAAATATATTTTTATTAATATATATTTATTAAATATATTTATATAAAATTATATTATTTAAATATATTTATATAAAATTATATTAATTAAATATAATTATATAATAATATATAATAATTATATTAATATATTTTATATCTGTCTGTATCAACTCTCAATACAATTAATAAACAAATATTTAATTAAAGTGTATAAAAATATTTAAAAAATATTGAGTTATTTGTTTAGATATTATCTCTTTAAGCTTAGATAAATATTTAATAACAAAGAGTTGAGTATTAGTTTTTCATCGGGTTATACTTTTTCTCCCATGGTTTGTAACTTCTCTTTAGCAGGTATTTTCAGCTCTTTTATTTACCATTCTTCTACACTCAACTTCCACTCATTTTGTACTCTATTGTGACCCACTTACGTAAGGTAAACCTAACAGGTATCTAACGTAGTACGATTACTGGTTATTCAATTTTCAAACCGGTTCCGAGTGTAGTATTCCGGGAGAAATTCCAAGAGTTAATTGCGTTTTCCGTATATGAATTTCAGCGTTATCAACCCAACCTTGCACACATTTACAATGATGAAAAACAATATACAATATTATTATTATATATTTATATTTAGTTCCGCTTTGAGGCTTCTTTGTGACTCATTTCGGATGCTCAATGAATAACAAATGTATCTTTGACTTGAGCTGCAGTCACAGCTATTCGAACAGCTTATCAGCATCGCAAATGCGGGTGACTCTTAAGCGGCTTATTAAGCGGGTATTATGATAAACTCAGACAGAATTCAGAAATCAGTATCAGAAGAACAGCCCACCACAGATACGAGACATCAGAGTACAACAAACATTGTCTCATGCAGGCGCATCAGCTGACTGACCTCAGTCTCGGTTTATGCTACACTAAGCTACAGGGTTTTTGTTTAAACAACAATGATATAGAAATAAAGAAAGTATGCACAAAAATTTACTAGTTATAAATAACAAATAAATAGAAATCAAAGTATAAAAGTTATTCTATAATTTTTAAAACAAATTTTATATTCTATGACAATAGAAAATAAATATTATTATTGAGGTATTCTATTTTCAATATTTGTTCAAGATTTTTTATATATATTAAAAACAATTTTAGAAATATAATCTAGCTATGTATATTATTTTAATTTTCAATACAGTTTTTAATTTAAATTTCTCTCTCTATATTGAGTTGACTTCAATAAAAACCTTTTAAAAATATAGCTGATATTTCTGTTAGCTAGTGTAATTCTCGATATGATAAGTTTATCTGCCTGACTTCGCTCTTTCTCACACTCTGCTCTGCCTCTCTCTCTCCGCTCTGCCCCCTGCGGATGCATTTGTAACAACCCTCGGCTATCGCAGGCAGAGATTCCGCAGGCCACCATATAGAGCAAGGGTCTCTGTAACTTATCTAGCTGCGGATGTTTTCGTTTTCGTTTTCGATTGCGTTTTGGTTCTCGTTTTCATTTCCATTTTCTTTGTTATTGTCAGCCGCTGAGCGGAGCTGAGTTTTCGGGGTTGCTCCCGACTGGCTGGTCAATTTAGTGCTCAACTGAAACTCAACTCGCTCGGTTGACAGTCTTCAGCGCGGAGAAAAAGAAACTATACGATGAAGCTAGTACAAGTCCGACTGCTGCTCTGGTGGTGCCTCGTGGGCAGTGGTTATGCGCTCAGAGAGCACATGTGCGAGAGGAATGTGAGCGTGGTTAGCATGGTGCCCGTGACGAAGCAGCGCACGGTGATCAAGCAGCCCCCGAAGTGGAAGATATGGAAGAAGGCACAACGTATTACCGAATTCTTCAATACGGAAGAGGAGCAGATCAGCTATAAAATGGTATCAGAATGTTGTCCGGGTTATGCGGAAGTCGCCTCTGGATTGTGTGAACCCATCTGTGAGCGTGGCTGCCCCGCACATGCCAGCTGTGTGGCGCCACAGCGTTGCCAGTGCACCACGGACTTTGTCTCCGCCGTGGACCACCGCAATGGCAGCCACTACTGTGAGCCGATCTGTCTGCCCAAGTGCGGGCCCAGCTCTCACTGTGTGGCGCCGAATACCTGCGCCTGCAAGAAGTTCTACAAGCCCATGGAGCCAGTCGAGGATGGAGTGCAGCCAGCCTGTATGCCCACTTGCCAGTTGGGCAATGGCTGTGAGAATGGACACTGCAATGAGGCGCAAGAGTGCATCTGTAATCGAGGCTTCTACTGGAGCGTGGAGTATGCCAGCTGTACTCTCGTGAGTCTGGCGGATGTCACCGAAATAGAGGAGTATCTGACTGGCAGCAGCAGCAGCGGCACAAGCACCACATCATCTGGAGCAACTGAATGCGAAGAAGGATCTGTGCTATATGCTGGTGAATGCCGTCCGCAGATCTTCGAGAGCGACGAGACAGCTCCAGTCACGGATTGTCGTCGCCATGGCTGTGGTCGACATCAGAACTGCACCGAGCAGGGCATCTGTGTCTGCATCACTGGTTATGTTGAGGGGGAGCCACCAAAGATGGCAGACCGCACCGATAAGACTGTGGAGCCCGAAGAGACAACAGAAAAGAAAACTCTCTACTGTCGTCTACCCTTCTTGGAGCAACTTCTAGGCATTGATGAGGAGACCTACGATGAGGAGGAGCTAAGTCCCTGGACCATTCCAATTATTGGCATCTCTTGTGGTGCATTGACGGTACTCCTTATCGGGGGATACATTAGTCGTCGTCGTGGAGAGGAGAAGGAGCGGAACGAGGAGGCACAGCCAAAGGAGGCGGTACTACAATGCGAGTATACACAGAAGTCCTACGATGTGGATGAATGGGTGCCATAGGCAGAGAATGCTGCTCTGGTTGGGGCTGTGCTTTAGCTGAACTCTTGTTAGTTCATAAGATTAAGAAATAATAAATATAATAGACTGTGTTGTAGAGAGAGTAATGCAGACTTCTTCTTCTTCTTGGCAAAGACTGTAATTTTTGTGGAAAATTTTCAAACATTTTTCAGTCGTTCATTTTTACATTTTCTCTACAGGGAAAGCGGGAACAAGGGAGTGTACCTTATAGTTCATTTCAAGACCACACAGCTGTTGCATTATGCATAATATTCTTGAATAATATTCGGCTTCATTTCTGAGCTAATGTCTGCTCTCATAAAGAGCACTTAGGCCCCTCTTTATGCAGGCTAGCGAGTGTAATATAAGCAGGAAATAATTTCTAAGAACTACTCATAGTTTAACCTTGAAGTCATAAAAAATTCTTATGGGATAGAAAATTTATTCCAAGCCAGAAAAAAGAAAAAAACCCACCCTTACAATGACTGAATTTCTGTATCAAAGGGTGAGAGTGTAGTAAAAAGTTGTGCTGCCAAAATAAATATTTTATTTGATTAAAAATATTTAATAAAAAATTATAATAGTATTATAACAGTTTTTCAGTATGAAGATGTATACGAAATACATAGTTAATTAAATATATATAAATGAATAAATAATGGTCGTTAATAGTCTCAAAAGATAAGAGTGCATGACAACCAAGGGAAAACTGATAACACAAACAGTTCAATAAAACAGAGAGAAAATACAATGGAAAATTATCTGCCTACATGCTGCAAGAGCTAAAGAAAATGGGTTTGATAATGGGATGAATGTTATAGAATATAACATATTTTTTTTTTTTACATAATAGAATATAAATTCTATCCACAATATAGATTTATCAACCCCTAAGACTAATATTAAATGCATATGACAATTTTTATTTATTATTTTTATTGCATTTAATCGTTTACAGTATTTTTTAGAATATTATTTCTTTTTTTTAAATATTTAATAGAATTTCCACAGCAATTCCTGCTATATATCGCGTGTAAAATTGGCCACAGAATCGTGTCCCAGAGCTGTCATATGCACTCATCTGCCGATTACAGTCAAATACATATACGTTATGTATACAAAAATAAATAAAAAATTTATAAACGCACGAAAAGAAATTGTAAAATGGCTAAAAATATTCACACACACACACACACACTTACACACAAGTAGCGGTTGTTACTCACAGGAATGTAGCCGAGTTGAGTTGCACAAAGACCCAAACGCTTTAATATCCATAGCAATTTTTTAGCATCTGTACACACACATGAGGGAGTGTGCGAGTGTGTATGAGTATCTGTGTGTGTAGGTGTTGCTGTATCTGTATTTGCAGCTGTATCTATAGCTGTGACAGTGGCACAAAGATCTTTTAGCCATAATCGCTGCACATTTATATATTTTTCGCACTAAGCCACACACACACACACACACACTCGCACGCACATACATACAGACAGGCACGCACTTACAGGAGCTTTAAGGTGCGCAATCCACAGAGAGAGCGCGCGCAAGAGAGCGAGGCGAGTGCGTGAGAGCGCCTAAACTTTTAGCAGGCGTGCAAAATCTAAGAAAAAACAAAAAAAAAACATAAAATAAAATAATAAAAAAACGAAATAAAATAAAAAGAAAAACAACAAACACAGCAACCAATTCTGACAGCATCAGCTCGAGTACCTACCCGCCCCCCACCACGCTCCCCTTGATGCTCTCAGGACCACCTCTATTCCAGCTACCCTTCCGTTTCCTGTGGCGTTGGCGTTGGCCCTCGAAACAGCAACAAGGATACTTAAAGCTTCTTTAATTTTTATGTGTTGTTTTCTCTTCTCTTTTGTCGGCGCTGCTCGAGTGTGTGTGTGTGTGTGTGTGTGTGTGTGTGCGTGTGCCTCAGCCATTCTCTTTGATTGCTTTTGTGTGTGTGTTTGTGTGTATGTGTGTACATTTGTATTGGTAACCTTTGCTGGCTATGCTAACATTTTTGCGTGGGACGTTGCCCAAGGACATGGACTCGTTTGCTTCGTTTGCCATTTGCTTCACTATTGCTGCTGCTGCTGCTGCTGCTGCTGCTGATTCCCATTCAAACATCTCTCTCCTGGTCCTGGCCCCCCTGACAATGCTTGACTTTATTGTGTTTCTCTCATAGTTTCACTCTTGCTTATTTTACTTCGTTATTTATTTATTATCCGTTGTTTGGCAAACCATTTATTTTTGGCCAACATTTTTAAAGAAAATCGTGCCAAGGACCCAACTGACAAACTGTAGCTTCATTCAATACAACTTTCAGTCGGTAATTATGTATTTTTAATGAAGAGTTTAATGAGTTTAGGTAATAGAAGATTGGCAGATACTTATATCAGGATGCTTTAAAGCAGGATAAAAAAAACTCGGAAAGCTACAGTCGGATTCAACCGACAGTAGGAGACCCTGTACTTTCCTTCGCACACACGCTAACAAACACTCACACATGCACACATATCGTAAAGTCGCATGCAACCACACATACGCTCGCGCTGCTCCCCCCATACCAATTGCAGGGAATCGAATCTTGAATATCTCCGGTGTTTATTATCCGATTGAGCCACAATTCACAGCGCAGATAAAGATTATCATAAGATTATCGTATGCCAAAACACAAGTTTGTATCTTTAAAATTGTGGGCGTGGCAGTTTTTCGCGGTTTTTGGGGGAGGGGGGGGGAGGTATCAAAAATTTAAAACAAACTTGATCTACCTACACTATAGGGGCATCTAACTGCCAAATATGATGTCTCTAGCTCTTACAGTTTCCGAGATCTAGGTGTTCATACGGACGGACAGACAGACGGACAGACGGACAGACGGACAGACGGACAGACAGACAGACAGACAGACGGACATGGCTAGATCGACTCAGCTCGTCGTCCTGATCAAGAATATATATACTTTGTTGGGTCTGCCACGCCTCCTTCTGCCTGTTACATACATTTCGGACTTGCACAATCTTAATAGACCCTTTTGTACTTTTTTAAAGTACAGGGTCTAATTAAAGAATTTTAGACACTTTTACAGTAAAATAAATTAAAATAAAATAATTGAAATATATTCAGAAAAGATGATGAAATACTGAGATGGAATTTCAATTATATTAGAATAATATTTCAATATAAAAAATATTTAAAAATAAATATACTTAAAGTCGCCTAACGTAGAGTTTTATCAAACGATAATATGTCTGTTCCTAGAACAAATCTTAAAATTAAAATAATTTCCATTTCCGTTAACAATATTCTAAAAATAAATTATAATGGTTTCATGAATGACAGATTTATTAAACAAATATATACATTGTTAAATTAATCAATTCCCATTAATAAGTTAATTTATATATTTCAATTAATGAGTCTCTAAAAATTAGAATTGAATTTAGAAATTTACACTACAATAATATTGAAGGTATTCCACAATAATTTACATATTATTTACACTACATTAATATTGAAGTTATTCCACAATAATTTACATATTATTTACATTGTTAAATTAAACAATTAATGATAGTAAGTTCTCTTATATATTTCAAGTAATGAGTCTCAAGAAATCATAATTGAATTTATATATTTACACTATAATAATATATAATTTACCCACAATATACATTATTTTTCACTTTTTTATAAATGCCAATATCAGTCGAAGCTCAGCTTAAACTTTGTTCAATTTTTCACCAAGTTCTTTCTTTTGATAAATGATCCTCAGCTAGGGAACCACAACAGAATTTATATCTCGTTGCACTAGATATACGAGGCAGCTCGGAGACTGTCAGCAACTTTATTGTTTCGCTTTTTTATGATGCTGCAAATTGATTTATTAAGCGTTGCGCACAGCGTGGAAAACTTGCAAAAATAAATATGGTATAAAATCCAGCACAGAATTCCCACAACTTGTAGCTGCAGCTTATTTTATTTTGGGAGATTTTCCACAATAATTTTCTGTGATATTTTATGATAGCTTCAGTAGTTGCAAAATTGAAGTGATAAAAAGAAAATAAAGAAATAGAGAAATAAAAGCAACGTCCAGTAGTTGCATGCTAGGGGAATACACTGCAGTGTGTGTACTTGTTGATGCAGCACACACACACACACACGCATACACTCACACACACAGATACTGGGACAGACACTGCAGCTGCAAAAATGCATTGTCGGAAAGTAGGTCGTTGCTGCCAGTTGCTGTTGTTGTTGCAACAGCAGCAGCAAAAAAAAAATGAAGGAGGAAAATGCAAAATATCAGCAACAGCAGCAGCCGCATCAAATATTAACCACTAGTTGCACATGCAACTGCCACGCCCACTGCCAGCCCAATTAACTGGCGAGTTTTTGGGGGTAACTATTTTATGCGCTGAAGTTCTCAGTGTGGCAAGGGGACAAAGGGGGACTGCTGCAACTTCAGCTTGCCACTTTGCTGTCACGCCCAGTTTAACAGCAGTGCGGCAGCAGCAACAGCAACACAACTGACCTATTTTTGCCACACACACACACACACGCACACTCATGTAGATACTCACACAATTTGAAATTACAGTGAGAGATGTACACAGAGACGAGAGCTCTGGCAAAGCTCGGCTTACATTGCGTATACGCCACGTTGTACAGCCGCAAGTGCATAGCTGCAGTTGAATGCGTGAGTGTGTGTGTGTGTGTGTGTGTGTGTATATTCAGGTGTGCGTTTCAATAACCCAACGTTGACTCGTTGCGTTCTGTTATTTCTTTTTTTTCATTTTTGAGCACTCTGTTCATAATTTGCAAGCTCAGGTATTCTGCATTTTATTGTCAAGCCATGTGGGCAAGGCCACGCCCACCAGGTGGCAACAGCTGCATTAAAACAGATACACATATATAGGCGTATATATAGGTGTGTTGGGCACACTTCTAATGCATATGCGACCTGAAGTATGTTAATAAGTTTCGCATTACAAATGTGAGAGTTTGGTTTCAGTTCTGTTTCCTTCGCTCTTCCCCTTTGCCTTTTACAGGAAATGCTTATAAACTGCACTCTATATTAGGCTGTGTGTGTGTGGTATGTGTGTGTGGGTGTGTGTAAGCTGACATTCATAAACTGCCGCTGGGTAAGTCAGAGAGAAAAATATTCACATTTTTATGCTAAAATATTTTGACCTAAAAAAAAAAGAATCGTTAAATGTTTGAAAAGCGCTTTCACTTTTTATTCTGGCTCTACACCTTGCCCCCCTCTCCATTCGCGCCTCTGTGTCAGCTACTGCTAACCTCGGCAGCACTGCCATCTCATATCCAACTCCTCTTTAGCTTTTAGAGACCAAAGTGCCCAACCCACAAAGCATTTAAGTTAATGCACGTGGCACTCTGACTCACACACACACCAACACACTCACAGTTATACACACTACTACATACATACATATTCTCGAAATGTGGTTTGACAGGTTGAAATGGTTTTTATGTAGAGTGAGTAGAGGGGGGAGGAGGAGCTGCAGCGGGGCTTGGCTTGAGCAATGGCATCTTGTTTGAGCTGAGAGCGAAACTTCTGCGGTTGGCTCAACATTTCACTGTAACACAAACAAAAGCCAAATATAACTAAAATAAAAATAAAACATTTATCAAACATTCAGCAGTTTTTAACTAACATTTTTTGGCCACTAAAAACGAAACTCAACTAGGATAATAATTGCTTTACGGCTACGCTTAGTGGAGCCGAAAACTAGAGGTAAAGCAGTTGGGGTAGAGGCAGAGCAGTGGCATGGAATGTAGAAAAAAAGAAATACCTTCAGTAACTTCAGTAAAAAATTTGTTGAAAAATTAAATATAAATTAATTAACAATGTTATTATCATAGAAAAAGTTTTGCTTTGAAAGCAAAGCGTTTTAAAACTGCTGAGAAATTGTGTGTGTGCCACAGATCCCAACTCTTATAATTCATAGAACAAAGATTGGGCAATAATCGATTTATTATAATTTTGAGTTTATTATTTATTTTAATTAACATATTTTTCTGGTATATTTCAAAAGATTTATTAATGTAATATTTTATTATTTAATGCATAAATAATATTTGCAGTACTTATTTATTTATGTATTTAATGTCTATTGAAAGCAATCCTCTTATTATTATAAAATTAAAATTAATATACATAGGTAAAAATCAATGATAATTAAAAATATATTAAGTTGGCAATTAAAGTTGAAAGTGATTGACATTTATATATATATGCAAAACTAACTAATCCCAATCCCTTATTTAGTCAAATAATTTACAACAGATAAGCCAAGCATCGATAGCTCTGTAATCAAAGGCTTCCTTCAGGCGCCACAAGCATATCATAGTTCCTCTGAGTTCCTGAGGGCCAAGAACCCAAGGCTAATGAAGCCGATGACTGTTTAACTTTGAACTGTTCTTGGGCTTTGCAGAGGCAACTGTCTGAGGTCTGAGGTCGCAGGCTATTTGAGCACAAAAGGCTTTCAGGCTGCACTCTGCCCAATTTGAGATGCAGACAGGGAGAGCGTAGAGTGTAAGTAAGACACAGAGCAGAGTGTTAAGTGAATGTTTAATGCGGTCATAATGGTTGAATGGTTGAATGTGGACCGTTAACACCTGTCATAAAGTTAAGGCACAAACTGCATTTGCAATGGGGAAACACCAGAGTCTCCTCATTCGCAATGCTTGGCATAAATGCGAATGCGTCCCCGCACTCAAATTAACAATTTGCTCAGCGAGTCAGCTTCAATTAGAAGATAAATGTTCCGGTGTATATACACATATATATATGCCAAAGGAAGCCGAACCACGAGCGAAAAAGGTTAACGAGGTATCCAACACACACTCACACTCGCACACTCACATGTGCATATAAAATTATGCTGCAATATTTTGTAGAGCAGTTGAGTTAGTCAGGATATAGGGGTGGGTTGTTGAGGGGGAGGAACTCATATCGCATGTGTTTCCGGGCGTTCTGTTGCGGCTTTGGCCAACAGCTGCGCGTCAAATAACTCAACTGTGCGTTGAGGCAGGCATCCGAACTGCTGCAGGGCAAATGGAGGAAGGGAAAGGAAAAGCGTAGAAGCTGTTAACCTGTGGGTGGGGTGGGTTGATGGCTTGGTGGCTTGGGTAAATGTTTGTGCAGCTCTGGCTCTGGTAAGGATGTGGAGCTTGGATGTCGCGCATTTACACGGCACAACAAGCTGTGCAGCAACAGCAAAACAGCTGCTCCACCTGCAGCCACTCTTGCCCTCTACCCACTTTGCTTAACACTCCTCCCCCCGTCACCTCCCCCCGAGTGTCTGCTGGCACTCCTTTGGCAACAGCTCTCTAGCTTTTGCCACGTAATGTTGCTTGATTATTGGAGCAAAAATTAATTGAAAATGTTGGTCAATTGCCTCGCAGGAAGCGCTGCCACAAGACTACGCAGTCTGTGCCTTTGGCTTTAGCTGTGTGTGTGTGTGTGTGTGCTTATTATAATTATTATTTTTATTTTCCAACTATTATTTATACAACGTTGCCGCGAACTTTGCTGCATTCTGCTGCTGCCTTGCTGCAACTAAACTATTTTTAAATCACTTTATGCCCACACCAACAGCTCCCTACTTCCCCTCCCCCTGCTAGCTCTCCTTTAGTCACTGCTAGCACCACGTTAATTAGTTTTAATGGAGTTTGAGGCACACCGCATATTACGTACAGTGCCAAAGGAACTAGTTTAGCTGGCAGCTGACGTTGCTAAAGCAACATTTTAGATTAAACCGTTGGATTAAAGTGAAATTAATGTGAGCGAGGTTTTACTTTAAATATTTTATAACATTATTAAGGAGTTTAGCTTATTCATAAATGTTAAAAGTGTCGCATATGATATAATTATTATTATTAAGAAGAAGAAGTTAAAGCGGAATTACAAATTACACTTAACGTACATTTTATAAAGCTATAGCTACAGAGGCCTTAAGACATATGATATAAATGATATATGATATGATATATATATACATATGCTTAGCTTTCAATTTCATTTATTAACAGTCTCTTTACTATACTAAAGTTACTGTTTAAATTTAATTACTATTTACTACTTATTGAATTGCTAGAGACTTAATTTGTTTACACTTTTATAATAATTTATAACATTATTAAAGTATTTGCCTTACTAATAAGTCTCATATGATAATCAAAAACATATTCTTGGCCCTCAATTTCAATTTCGTTTACTATACTAAAGTTACTGTTTATATATTAATTTATAACCATTTATTGAATTGTTAGAGACTTAATTTGTTTACATTTGAATCATAATTTATTACATTAATATTTTATAACATTACCAAAATATTTTCCTTATTAATAAATATCCCATAAGATAATCATAAACATATTCTTAACTCTCAATATCAATTTCATTTATAAAGCCTCTCCTTACTATACACTAAACTTACTGTTTATATATAATTACTAACTATTTATTGAATTGTTCTCTAGACACAATTTGTTTACAGTTTTTTAATTGATTTCGTTGCGTGTTGTTATCGTTGTGCATAGATTATGCAGCTTATGAGCACTTTGATAAGTTTTGCTCCACAGACAGATTAATTTGATTACATTTTGTGCATATTTGAACGGGGGCTTAAGTGGGCTTTAATTAAAGCTTTTAATTTACAAATTAAGCCCTAGTTAAAGTTTTCGAATAACGCAGGGAATTAGTTAAATTTAATTGAGGTAAATGTGTGGTGTGCCTAAACCACATAAGTTATTAAGTTTGACTGGATGTGGACTGGGCAATCGGATTAGAGATAAATATATATAAATAGAAAAAGTATCTAGAGGTAGATTTAGTTTTTTTGACATGATTTAGAGTTGGTATATACTCTACTATATTAAAGTAAATTCTCTTACTTATGCAGTCCTTGAGTTGAGCTAGAGAATGTCTGTTATCTCTTCTACTGTCTTGTCAGAGTTTAGAGCGAAGGATAAGACATGGAGACATGCCTCTGTGAAATGCAATGAAATTCCACTTGATGTTGCATTTACAATATTAACAACGTGAATACTTTCCCTATATATGTATGTATGTACAACTGGTATATGATAATACGAACCGCAACTACAAAAGCAATCAAAATCAAAATGAAATTGCGTGCAGCTTCCAGCAAACACACACAGACCCATACACACTTATCTGCATGTACATACATACACACACACATATATACAGTTGCCCTCGAAACTCAACTCGGAGGACAAACATTAACATTTCTATGCGTGCCACAGCCTATAAGTAGGCAACAGCAAACGCAAAAAAAAAACACACACACACAGGCAAGGCATTTCCAGCAGCATCCAGGGATAATTTCAGAGTCGAGCTTTTGGCCAGACTCGTGACTGAGAGAGCGAGCGGAGAGCGGAGAGAGAGACAGAGCGCAAACAGTGGCGTGCGCGCTCTTTCACTCTCCCTCGCCTCGCCTCGCCTCTCTTTGATGTTGAATATAAGGCACACACCAACACTAATTCGATTTGTTGTCAGCAGGCGATGTGTGTGAGTGTGTGTGTGAGCGCTCTTTAAGTGTTTGTTTATGCGTGTGTTGTTGTGCTTTTATTTCAGTTTTTTCTTTCCTTCGGCCTGCCTAATAAAACTCATTAAAAAAGCAGCGAGAAACACCCACGCTCAACTGGCTTGGCCCACGCGGCGTATGTGGAATATACGTATAACGTATACGTAGTATCTGTGGTAGAGACTCTCTAGGACATTTACTGATGCTGCCGCTGTTATTTCAACTGTTGTTTGTATATTTTTCGCATTTCGTGACATTTATTTTTACTTAATTTATTTTTGCGCCGTCGCTTTTGCAAAATTCTTACCATTTTCTGCGCATCTTGCTCCGCTTCTGCTGCCGCTCGCTTTTGCTTTTGCTCTCTGCCATTTTCGGCTTTCGCTTTTGCGTTTTCTCGTTTTCTCGTTTTATTTGTGTACATACATATTTATTTTGCAGCATCCCACCTACAGTCCCGCCCCCCTCTATACCGCTCACACTCCACTACACTCTCCCCATTCGCCATTCCTTCGCTTCGATACACGCTTCCAGCTCATTTGCCGCTTCGACGACAAAATTTCAGTTTTCAGCTTTGGCAACATTAATGTGTGCTCGCGCGAGAGAGGAGTGGGGGGTGTGTGCCATAGAGGTGTACAAATATTGGGTACAGTGATTGGGTAGGGGGGGTGAGGGTGAGCCGAGGTTGCTGTATCCTGAAGTGTTTGTATGTGAGCAGCTTTAAGTGCCAGTTGACGGCTCTGATACAAGAGGGGGCTAAGGAGAGGTTGGACTGCTTGTCAGCCATTGGAAAATATGGGTCAAGTTGTTGCCGCCTGTGCTAAAAATTAAGTCGTCGCTGCCGCTGCCGCTGCCTCTGCCGCAGTCGCGGTCAACATCGCTGCCAACAGCATCGCTGTTTGCCGTCATGGCAATTATTGCTGTTGCGCATTAAGGGTTAATCCTATTGCCTTATAGAGTACAGAAATAAATTTCTATGACCATGAGTATGTGTGTGTGTGTGCGAGTGTGTGTGTGTGTGCATATGTTGTGGCAACAAGCAAACGGTTGCTACTCTTGACCGTATTCTCCATTCGTATACTTTTTTGTTGGCTATTTTGTGGCTAAGTTAATCGCCAACAAAATATGCTTATTTATGATTGCAGCTGGCGAATTTCATTTACTATATATACCTCGTATATATTGGTTTTTCGGGGTGTTTATGTTTATGCTTTGCAGTGCTAAAGATCGAAATAATATACAAGCGTGTTTATCGCCAAAACTGTTAATCTTAATAAGGTCATTCTCAATAACGAACGCGTTGTGGCAAAGCTAACGACTGCCAAAGGAATTTCGTTTACATGCTAAGCCGAAAAGTATGCAACACTTTGTCAATTGCTGTAATTGAAATGCGAGAACATAATTTAAATGGGCAATAAATGTGTGAATATTTTATATGCATATTAATTATTACTGTTTTATTTGTATTATTTTATTTATATATACAAATTTGTTTGTATTGATAATTACTTTGCCTTCGCAATAACTTATTATTTTTATTAATTCTATTTTCTCACAAAGCTGCTACGTTTTCTCAATATGAAATGGAAGTATGAATGTTAATAATATTATAACTATTATTGTCTTTTTATTACTTTATTAATATATTTTTATTTTTCAGAATTTACTTTGTACTCCCAATAGCTTATTTTTCATTTTATTTAATTTGATTTCCTCACAATTTTCTTTTAATTATCGATTCGTTTAATGCAAGCCTGCAGCTTTGTTAAGGTAATTAACTGCATTGCCGTTACTTATTAATGGCTTAAATATCCTTTTGCATTCGTATCTCACTGCTGCAGCTCTGGGCCATATACAATATATACAAGTAAACCAATATGAAGACAGTGGGAAGGTGTGAAGGAGCAGAAGCCACAAACAAAAAGCCACAAAAGCCAAGAATCAGTGAAAATGATAATGCATTCGGCTGGCATATAGTATGTAGTAAATACCTACATAATTTATGGCGATGGCTTCCAAATGATTTATGTTTTGGTTTTGTTTGGCGACAAGTGTGACGGGGTAAGGGAGGGGAGGGAGTTAAAAAGAAGAAGCAGAGAAGCGACAGCGACAACGACAGGCGACACATGCAATGCAATTACAGGCGCTATAGGGAGTTATGGGTGGGCAACTGGCCAAGAGTGTCGCCAGTTTTTTTTAATATATGTGTGTGTACGAACAACCACAACAACAACCCGAGCAAACAGCAGGAGAGCAACATAAACAGCAACAACGACAGCGACAACTTGACTGAACATTCCAGGCAAACAACAGCAACAACAACTGGCAAATATTCATGAGCTTGTCATGTTGCAGCCTGCCTCTTACACACTTACACCCTGCATATTGTACAACTGTCCATAAATTCTTGAAAAATAATTTATTTACATTTTAAAATGCATAGAGCAGAATGTCAAAGCAATTGTTCTATAACCCGACACAGACTCACTGAGTTGATTTAACAACTATTGGCAAGAGGGTTCATTGCACCAGTGCTAGAAGAAACCGCTGTAAATTCATTCAAGGCATGGCTAGAAATAGAAACGGAAATTGAATTGCATTGGTAAATAGTAGAAGTAGATGAAGAAGACGTTGAGAAATAAGTAATTGACCGCATTGAACCGACTACTGCAACTGCATTGCAGCTAGCCTTAATCAGACTTGAGCCCAGGGCAATTTAGTTAGTCAGCAAGAATTAATGAGTTTAATTAGAGTTAAGACTATCAAGTAGCATCAAGTGAAACATTTCTAAGCAATTTGTTGTCCCGATTTTTTGCTTATTTTTGTATTTCTCTTCCCACTATGATATACAGTCCATAGCATATACTTCCAGCTCATTGACCAGCCTCAAAAGCAGGGTGATTGAACTAGGGTCACAGGCTACGCATAAACTATGCAATGCAGCGTCTGTTTATGCGCAGAAATATGGCCAATTTAATGGGTTAGCCCATGCCATGGCCATAAAGGCTTTATGCTCTAAAAGGGAGGGAGGGACCAAAAAGCTTCTACTATATAGAAAGGCACCCCTTTTAAATGCAACTCCAGGCAGCACAACAATAAGCATGGCAGTAGCATTACACGTAGAGCTATGGATCCTAAAACCATGCTAAGAATCATAAAACACGCCAGTTATTATAGCCATCAATAATAACAACTGCTGAGCCACCGAAAGCATAAAAATAAACAAATAGTTGAGGCGGGGTTATTTAAAGATACCCTACGATAAATCGAGCAAACTTTAAATAAAATTACATACCTGCAATTGGTAAGAGCTTATGATTCTGTAAGGTTTTGCAGTCAATATCGGTAAAGGAGTATTTTACACACATCATTTAGTTATAATATTTTTAACTGATTAAAACTAGTTTAATATTTTTCGGTTCGGTTTTCTTTTGGATGAGTATAAGGCATGCTTATTCTTATACTCACCATTCCAGCAAAGCAACAAAAAGTAGAAAAATAAATTACATGCCCTAATGGAGAGACTCACAGTTATTTTTATTTTTTTTTTTACACACACAAACATACACACACACATAAAAAAATATATCGAAGCACACACACAAGCCCAAGACATGCAAAGGTTGAGATTGAGATAGAGGCATTCGCCAGCTGTGGACTAGATAATATCTGGATATAGACATGGACATGTGGCACACACATACACACACAGAGCCTGCACGCACAACACGTCGCTTTATGCCATGTCCATTTCCCATTTCCCATTTCCGCTCCCTTCACCACTGCTAAGGCAGAAAAAAATTAGTGTGTGGCTTAGGGGGGCGTTAAGAAATCACATAAAATATTGCTAATATAATCCTTTATAGTTAATTCGACAGGGCGATAGCAGAGAGAAAAGGGTTTGCTTATTGTTGTAGTTTGGCATTTCTGTTTTCGTTTTTCTTCTTCTATTCTTTGTGTGCAGTTTGGAAACGTTGACAGTTTTGGATTCAAAAGAAAAGCGGACAGTAGAGTGTGAACAGCGTCCTAATCTCTTTAAGGGAGTGGGAAGTGTATTGAAATTGTATAACAGGTTGGAGTGCATTGAGGAATTTTCTAGAGCACTGTTGTAAAAGCGAATCTCAACTGTAATTATTAATAAAATCTGCTACTTCATAATATATAATTAAAAGCGTACTCTAAGCACGTTGTCTATCTACTTTACTTATAATCTAAGCACAATCTCAGCTCAATAAAATCACAGTCAAAAAATGCCGCTGGGGCAGCAGGTGAGATAACTTTTGTGAGACACTATGCCAGAGACAATAGGCTAAGAGGCGAGAGCGCAAGACAACATTTTGACTGCAATTGAACTGGGACAAAATGGCCAAAAAGTAGACAGCATTGCAATAACAAAAGCGAAATGCATAAAGAGCTGACAAAATGAGCCAAGTGGCAGCAAGTGGCAAGTGGCATAAGGCATGGGGCAAGTGGCAGTTGGCAGCGATGCAACGAGCGAGAAATGACAAAATTCGCGACATTTTCAACTGTTGCAGCTCTGAAAGAGCTCTGAGGATATTGGTGGCAACTCGAGCAATGGGGGCCAGACGTTTTTATGGTTCACTTGGTTGTAGCCCCGAAAAAATATTTAATTTTGTTGTGCACACAGGTGAAAAGGCCACAACTGCTTGGCTGCTTGCCCAAATAGCTGAAAAGTAAAATATTGCGCATACGCCGCGTGTTCCAATGCAGTTACAAATAATTTTATTGCATTTCTGCTTTGCTCTCGTTGCCCTAATCAGTGAAGTGGCAGCCGCGGGGTGTGTAAACATATATAAAACTGTACAGCGAACGGACATTGGCCCATTCTCAGTATTCGGGTAGCGTAATATTGATGTATGGCATATCATGAAATTTCATGAAATTTATGCGATGGCCGCCGCTCGCACGAGTTGTGTGTGTGCATAAAAATGGACGCCATTTTCGCACATTCATAGTATCAAAGCGAAAGAGCGCAGAGGGGCAGCGGGTGAGTAGAGTGTAAAGAGAGAAAGGGCAAAAAGTAGACACTGTAGTGGGTATGCTTCTACTCGTCGCATTGCAGATGAAACCACTTTTTGAAAGGCGAACGACGACTGCGAGGCGACTCTTGTTTGGCGCGTGAGCAAATTAATTTTTAGCGTCGATATATAAACAGAAAAATGGCACAGAAATTAAAACTGTTCACAGTGGAAAGCAATCTAAACAAATGGGTAGAAATTGAAGTGTAATAAATGGCAACAAATTTCGTAAATTCAATAACTAATTGCGGGTAAACAGTAACATAAATAAATGTTAAATTTTTATATTAATGAATTGAATATTATTTTATTTAAATTTTGACTTAGTATTTACTTTCTCTTAATATTAGATTTTATTATTTTAAGTTAGTATTTTATACTATTTTTATTAAATATATTTTCTGTACTATATTAATATTTTATTATATTTGGCTCTCACAATATCTTTGTTAGCTAATAACTGAGTTATAATTTCTATTAATTTATTTTGATATATATTTATTTATTGTTCCTAATGCATTTTACAACACTGTTCAACTTTATATGTGTTGATATATTAATTTACTTTGTATATTTATTTTTTACATTTTTCTTAATCAGTTCAACTATTATTATGTTTATATTATATTTTATTGGATTTATATTATTATTGTATAAGCAGTTATTGACAACCTGAGCCACTCTACAACTACTTTACAGGGTATTACTGTGGCTGACGTAAATGGAACGACGGACTGTCCGAGTCCCCGTGCTTTAGGGCAAGTTCCCACTGTACCGCTCCGAAAAAAGAAACCAACAGCCCGCACGGGTTTGGTTCTCTCTCAATGAATTATGAATTCGTTTTGTGTGCAGCGGCGGCGAAAAAAGTTTTCTCCGTTTTCTGTTTTCCCACTCTCCTTTTGGTTTGTTTCCCCCAACTCCATCCAACAGTAACAGCAGCAGCAGCCAGTTTAAGTTGGTGGCTCGTTTTTATTTTTATTTTGCGGCTGGCAAGAATTATGTGCGAAATGTTCTTAGCCATGTTTGGCTATGGCTATGGCTATATGGCTACAGCTACAGTTGTGTTGTTGGCATATTTTAGAGTACTAGCGACAGTGCCGGAAAATTAATATTTGTTCAAGTGGATTTTTTGGGTGGTGTGCCCTAACCACAGCGAAAATAAAAATACTAAAAACAAGCACATAAACCCAATGACAAACGGGCTGAATTCTCTTCTTTTTCAAGTTGTTTTTGCATGTGACAAGAATTTAGTATTCTTGCCGTATATTAACTGCAGTTTCAAGTGAAAAGAACTGTGGGAAAAGGAACAGCAGCAGCTAATTTGTCAGAGATTATTAGAGTACTCACTATCTAACAGACTTCGATAAATTAGTTTAAAATATTTCCTTTGAAATTAAACGAGATATTTGCATAATAACCTGCAACAGACAGTTGGGATTGTATAACAAAAATATATATTTGCCCGTATATTATCCAACTGTCAACCTATTTGATATCTAAACATGTGTCATGCAGTCGTAGATGAGAAACACAGAAACCTTTCAGAGAAATGGTAAAAAAAAGTAGAAGGGAAACTGGATAAAACCCATTTTCATTTCTTTCAGTCTCGAATGCAACTGTCAACTGCAAAACTCAACTCAGCTCAACAAACAACTTTTCTAGCCAACTTCCTCTCAGTGCGATTCCTGTGGAGCGTCAAAAACAATTGACAGTGGATACAAAACTAAATCAATCCCCACAGCAGTTGCTCCCTCTTCACTCTTCCCTAATCTTTATGGAAATGTAAATTACAGAGTTTGTCAACTCTGCTGCTGCCTTTTCTTAACAAGTTTGCATATAAATATGCATAAGCCTGGCAAGTGATCGGCTGCAGGACATGACCATAAATGCTCTCTGCATGTCCGGGCATGTCCATCAACGTGAGCGAAAAGTTTACCATTTGCATTTGGTATACGGCTTTGTGTTGCATGCTGCAACAGCTGCAACAGCTGCAGCCATTTCACTGGCCACACAAAGAGCAAAGAGAGGGGATTAAGAGGAGGTTATGCTACAAGGCGTTCAGGATGCACTTGTGTATTTATCGTTTTGCATACGCATTATTTAGGAAAAGCCCCCAACGGGGCGTGGTGAGAGCAAGGGTTAGCCGTGCATTAAGTAGGCCTTTAGATAGTGGGGGATAGCATCCTGTCAAATAAGCACAGGAGATACAATGGGAATAAACTCAAACCAATTCCCAGCAGCTGCAGCATTCCTACGAGTGATTAGCATGCCAAAATGTTTTGGGGTTTATTGTTTTAGCAAAACTAATTAGTATGGGCAGTAATTGAAACTCTATACTCTATGGTCCACCCTTCCATCCTCTTCCTCTTCCCACAGGCAAATAGGCAAAGGCTTTCGCATTGTGGCAACTGGAAATCTGAAACGATTTTCATTAGTTTTTGGTCAACAATTTGCATGCGCTTACACTGCAAGAAAATAAAGCTCACACAATATAATATATCATAATTATATAGTATTTTAAATTTCTGATTATGCATAGCATACTATTTATATGATTTTAAATTTATGCTTTGATAAAAGCAGTTTTTATCAAGCCTGCAAACAACACATTGTTTTCCTCGGTGTATGCTTTGCTCTTGCCTAATTGGCTTTGCTTCTGTTGCATGTTCTAAATTGCTTTATATAAGAAGCAGAAACTCGAGAGATATCTCAGTTGTTGCAACAATTAACTGGAAATTCTAAACTGCTGATTAAGTGCATGAAGCCAGAGTCTCTTTATGACTTCCTATGAGTCAATTGAGGGTTTTAATAAGCAGAGAATGAAGTTTAAGCAACTAAGATATATGAATAGTATGCAACACAATTTTTAAGGAGTTGAAAATATTTTGTAATGAGCTCCGCAATTATTGTTAAATTATACTAACTTTAAATTGACTCACTTCTGGTAATCAGTTCTTGATATTAGTGGGATGACTGCAACTGATATTCAGACCTGTTCTGAATAACGAGTCGTTTTGAAAGGGGAAAACGATTTGATTTCGACAGTACTTGTTCTAGTTTTCGATCGACTTATACTCGTCTTATACTCGTTTTCACAACGATTCGATAGCAAATATATATCGTAGAATACAGCTGTTTGACATTTGTGCTTGCAACAAAGAAAACATAGTTGTTTCAAATATATAAAATGCCTGCACTCATCAAACATTACCAAAATCAAAATAGAGGAATTATTTAAATTACTTACATAGTTGCAGTTGCAGTCAGCTGTATGTAAGCTTCGTTATCGACATAATTTTTATTATCGATAAGATGCCAATTATCGAATGAAACGATTACTTTCACTCGCAAATAATTTTTTTAATTACTGTTTTCGTCCAATATCCAAATATATTTTAAACAAAACCTATTTATTTATAAACTACACTTACTCCTATACATATTTTAAGCAACATTTATGTATGAAACCAAAACTAAAAACTCTTATACATATTTTTACTTAAGTTGGCATCTCTGCCAAGCGACCCCTCACAAAACGAGTCGAAATGTCAGACGTTGTCATTTTGGTTGTACTAAGCAAAATTAGAAGCATATTTTGTAAATTAAAGTTTACATGAAAATTCCATGAAAACCATTCAAACAAAACAATTTTATAAGCCCCGAAATTCTGAAATTTCATTGAAAAATTAGAACAGGGCGGAAAAACACCCATATACATGTTAAATTTGCCAAATCGTTTTCATTCCGACTGCTCAAAGGCACTCGTTTTCGAAACGAGCATTTTTGCTCGGAATCGAAATGTCAGAACAGCAAAACGTTCGGAATCAAAACGATTCCGAGCAGTTTACTCGGAATCGAAATTCAGAACAGGTCTGATTGATTTGCTTTTAAAGAAAAGCGAAAAATAAATTCATTTAACGAAGTTCACCAAAAAAACAGCTGTTATAGATTCGTAGTTCGCTCATTCGTTCATAAGTTCCACACATCATAATTGAACGTCCGAAAAGTTATCGATAGTTGCAATAGTGGCATGTGTTTGGACATCAAATTCAAAAATTAAAATACTAAATAAAATAATATAATATACTAAATGTACTGTCTTGTTAGTTCTTTAAAGACAGTTATCTTTTCATTATCGCTTGTATTATGTTATCGATAAAGAATATAAAATAAGCGAGTGTTGAGCATTTTATATATAAGCAGAGGCTGGTCACACTCAAATATAATTTCACAATTAGAAGTTTACAAAATGTGGCTAAGACATTTAAAGTGTGAATTACTTATTAAAGACACTTTGTATTAAGTAATTGCTATAATATATAATAATCATATCATATTAATTAATGAATATATTTCTCTTTTTTCAGGCTCATCTTGCCACAGCAATAAGAAGCAAATAGCAACAATAGCAAATAGCTACAAAGCACTGCCATCTAGAACTGCATCAAATTGCAATTGAGGAACGAGAAGAGAAGGAGAAGCATAATAAAATAGCAACATAAACTAACTACATAACGCAAATATACAAAAAGCAAAAGGAAACTTAAGAAATGAAATAATTTTTACTAAAAGTTGACCACAACAGAAGCAGAGAGAGGTGAAGCAGAGAATGCTATAAATGACTTATAATACAAGTAATATACAAGTCTCTCTAACTAAAACGAACGCACTAAACACTGAAGCTGAATCTGAAGTATAAAACTTAAACTAGCGTAAGAAGAAGAGCAGAACTTGTACACTCTTTGGGTTGTAAAAAGACAAGCAAAGAAACCAAAGCAAGCAAAAGGAAAACCATAATAATAATAATAGTAATAATAATAATAGACACAATAAAACATATACTCGCCATATTGATAAAGGAGATTAGCATAAGGAGAGACAGAGTGGAGGTAGCGAGACAATGCAAATAGAACGAAGGAAGAAGCACTAATAAGAGAGCAACATATAACAGCAGCAGCAGCAACAACAGCGACAACAACAACAGAAAACACCGAAAGAGACTATGAAAAATGCGCAACTGAAGCTGAGTGAAGTTGAGGATGATGATGAGCTGCTGCAACAGCAACAACAACAACCAGAGGAGCAGCAGCAGCAACTAGCATTTAGATTAGCACACAGCAACAGCAACCAACTTACTCAACTGCAACTAAAGAGCTTAAGTACAAAACACCACAGCAACAGCAACAACACAGGAACCACAGCAATAGCACAGCATGTAGTCAGCAACAGCGCTCGGCAATATGTTGAAGGAGCCTTGCACCACGAGCAGCAGCAACAGCTAGATAGCAACATGTTGAATCCGGCCAATGCCGGCAGCAATCAAGCAACAAATACAAATATAAGACTGTGCGCACGCAAGCGACAAAGATTACGTCGGCGTCGAAAAAGAAAACCAACAACAACAGCAGCAGCAGCAACAACAACAAAAACAACAATAGCAACAGCAGCAACATTTAGCAATAGCAATCAAAGCAGCACAACAACAGCAGCAGCAGATTATTGGTTGGCCCGCAGCAGCAATAGCAATCCGAGCAACTTGAACATATTCCATGGCCTTTGGTCTGTAGGCATTGGCATTGTGCTGCACATGTTGCTGCCAGCATGGGAGCAACTGCAACGGCAATTGCAACAGCGAGCAACAGCATTGCTGCGAGCTATTGTTACCAGCACCACCGCCATCATTTCCAACGCCCATGCTATTGCACTACAGTGCTGTAAACGTAACAGCAGCAGCAGCAGCAACACCAGCAACACCATCACCAGCAGCAGCAGCAGCAGCAGCACACATATACTCAACGGACTTAATAAACACTCATGGATATTTTTATTGATATATTTGAATTTATCTGCTAAAGGTAAGTGCCGCTTGACAACAATTATACGCTTATCAACAAAGCTGCATCAACAAGTGCAACACTTGAGTGGCAACAGCAACAGTCGCTTGTCTGTCTGCCGGCAATTGTGTGTAGGCTCAAGCACTTGCCAGCAACTGTTGCCCACACACACACACACACACACAGAGACAAGATCTCTCATATTGTTTAGCTGCACGCTAGCAACTTCATAATGCACGCCGCCAACATATTGTCACTTTGACACATAAAACCACTCAAGGGTGGGCACATTTCGTTCTTTTCTCTGGCAACAGTTTTTTCCTTCTGTATTTTGTGTGGGCGTTGCTGTCGTTTGTTAGTTGTGACATTTACGACAGCTTCAAGTGAAGCATGCCGACAACGACAACAACAACAACAACTAGAGTGGCAGCAACAGCAACAGAGCCGACCTCAGGCTCAGGCGCAACCTCAGCCGCAGTTGCAACCTCAGCCGCAGCCTCAGCCTCAACCTCTGCCAGCCTGTCTATGGCACTTGAAAGCGTCTGCGCCTAGGGCTCATTTTTACTTTTTTCCCCTTTGCTGTTGTTGTTTTTATGCTGGCAACTAAAACGTGGCAAGCCGCATCAAGTTGGCAGAGCCCGCTGCCACCTGAATGAGTTGTGTAGACAGTTTAAAACGCTTAAAAGTATGCTACTATAATATTCTTTATGCCACAATGAGACATGGGAACAAACCCGTTGCACAAAGGACTGCCGCAGTATAGTACGGTTAAACAAACAAAAAAAAAAAATATTAAATAAGCTAAATAAATAAGCAGCCAGACTATAGAAGTGTATTAGTATAATGCTGCTTACCTTTTGGATTACAACTGCATAATAGCTAAACAGAAAAATATTTAAGCGGAGAGAAATTGTTAAAGAAATTGTAGAATTAATAATAGATAAAATAGAATTTTAATACCATAAGATTCTAAAGAAATGAAAATATTTATGCAGAGAGGAAATCCTATAGAAGTTGTCAACTATAGAGATAAAATAGATTTTTAATACCATAAGCTTACATTGATTTTAATTCCATATTATTTTAGTTGAAGCATGTACTCGTATTAAATATTTATTTGGTGGAACTTAATTGTGATATGAACATTAAAAACTTGCGAAACAACATATTGATGAAGACTATTTGTACTGAACATACAATTCAGAACCCTCTACTTAAAAAGAATATAATGGTCTATTAGAACTGTGCGTAAGATAGGTTGGTGTATTAGCTTAGTTAGATTGGGTTATGGATATGAGATCCTTAGCTCATTTAGGCCGTGAGAGGTCCATTGTGATGCCGCATGGACTAAGCTTAATTTCGACAACAGGGATCAGGTCCAGGTTGAGGCTTTAATAAGCTCTCAGGTCTGAGAGATAGTAGAAGCAGCAGAATAGGTGATGATCTGTTTTATTATTAAGCAGATAAAGCTTTCTTTATTTTTTTGCAAATATTTCCTCTGCTTCCCAGCAGCCTGTGGCTTAGAGAAACTGAGTTGTTATTTATTTATTTAATGTCGACTAAGTGCAGTCGACAGATTAAAAATTAAGTTAATTTAAATACATAAATCACTTTAAGTTTATTTCGGATTTTTATGTAATATTTATCAGACAGTAAAACATATATTAGCAATGGCTAAAACAGAATTCAATTATCTATGTTCAAGCACAAACTGTTCTCATCTTAGACCGACTTTCTATGCTTAGTGCAAATGCAGATTATTATTTAGTCACTACTTATTTACCAGTTAATTGAAATTCGTATCTCTTGACACAATCAAAAATTGCATTTTATGTAAAAAATGTGCAATAAATAAACTTCCTTCTGAAGCGTTAAAATTTCGAGTAGAAAATCAATAACTCGAAAATTTGCATAGTGTGTTGTGTGGAAATTGTTGCTGCAAATACATGTACTATATTTAGAACATGATTAGGTATGCGGAGTATACTCGTAGTAGTATTATGAGTTGTGGTCGCTTTCACCTGCATGCGAGAAATATCTTAGCACAAAGAATCTTATGTATCTTATGTATTTTTAGGAATTTCGTTTGCCTTGCAGAATGTGTGTATCTATTCGGATATTAGTTTATGTTTTATTTGCAGAAAATGCTTTTAATGGCTTTTTAGCAGCTTACAAATTCTTCTTCTGACATGACAACAATATTTTTAGCAACAGCAACAGCAGGGGGAAGGGGCGGTGGAGGGTGAGGCGTGGCATATAAATGTAATGGCTGGGGAGCAGCACCTGACGATGACGATGGCTGGCACTTACACATATTGGGGTTATTAATGGGCACATGCGGGCTTAAAAGAGGAGCTTGCGTTGGGTTGAGGGGGCGTGGCAAATGTTGCAAAGTGTTGCCTTGTTGATTTGCCTCCCGCACCACCTCCGCTGTTATGCCCTCTGTTGCTGTGCATTCGCGCTGAATAAGTCGTAGGGGCTTTGCGTGTCGCGGTTGCTTGCCTTGCCAGCTATGAAAACATATGACCAGGCACACACACCATACACACCACACACACTCATTATGTGCACGTGTGTGTATGAGCCTTGTCTTTGTCTCTGCAGCTGAAGTTGGTCTGAACTGCCCCTCCCCCTTGCCCTGCCCCTCCTCCCTCTCTAACTGTGTGTGTCTGTCGCTTGGGCGAGTTCATGTTTCATGCAGGCAACGTTTGCTGTCCATGTGCGTGTGTGCATGTTTATGATTTTATGGCAGCACTTCCGTTTCCGTTATGCCATATTGTGCTCCACATATACAGCATATATATGCAGCTACCCCCACGCCCCCTTTTAGCTACTGCTGCCAACGATAATCAGATTTAAACTTTGCACAACGTCAACGTCGCTTACATCGCTGCATACATGCATGTGTGTAACTGTGTGTGTGTGTGTGTGTGTGTGTTAGTGTGTTAGTCTTAGTTGCCCTATGACATCGTTCATACGCCCCGTTGGCCAGCCAAGTGCCCCTGTTATGACGTTTATTGCTACGGAAAGCTTTTTGACATGCTTCAAGACTTCAAGATTTACCCCAAGACTTTTTGGCCATTTGACAGCCAAATGAAGGCGACCAAACCAAGTTTGATTTTAATGCCAACGACTAACGAGCTAAAAGGGTGGGCGTGTATAGTAAAGGAAACTTGAGCAAATTGTTGGCTTTTAAAAAATACAAGTTGTTCCTCAACTTACGCAAAAAGCAATAAGTGCACTGGCTAAAAAAGTGGGCCAAGACTCAAAGAAAGACTGAAATGTGCTGCAGCATATGTGTGAATGCCAACAAGTTCTTAATTGAAACTTTAAGTTGAAATTTTAATTGGATTTTTCTTGTAATGGAATTAGATTTGTGCTATTTTCTTTGTGTAATTTGCTAATTGCAATTGCATTTACACATAATAGAGCAATATGTATATGTATATTGTATTAACTTGGCCCAAACACACATGTCTAGTTTAGCTCGTGTCTCATACATTTTTCATGCGCTTTTCGAAGCTGTCTGTTTGACTGTGCCTCAATCCATATTCGTTTCGATCTCATGCTCCTCCTCCTCCCCCTCTGTAAATGTCATATGCCTTTTTTCCATCATTAGCTAAAGGGTTACACAAGAAAGAAAAACAGAATGTCATGCCTGCCATTTGCATTAGTGCAAACACACAGATAGATACACATATGTGTGTATATGTATCTATAGGCCCATCAGGCTGCATATGGGGTATCTTTCCCCCTTAATCATACAACTGTTTCTGTTCCACAATGGCAGAGCAGCAGCCATAACTTTTCTGTGCTGAAATCAATCATCAAATATGATAGCATTCATAATTTTAATAGTGGACACAGTCATTTGATTGATGGCCCATACGGCAAGTTTGCCAGCCTCCCTTCAGGTTATTCATATTCTACTCATCTCTCTATAGCTTATCGCTTATCGTTTATCCCTTATCCCTTATCCATATGCTTTTCATGTTCAGCTCTGCCTCTGCTGTTGATTTGTATCCATTCTTTCAGCCATGTTTCGTCTCAGGTTACGCCTGAGCAAAGAGGAAAAAAAAGAATGTAAAGCAAAGCAATTAAATGCTCCGCCTTCAACTCGGTTTAATCAAATTAGGAAGTGTGTGTGTGTATCTGTGTTTAACCCTTAGCTGTTGGCATTTTTATTGCATAAATTAAGCTTTGAATGTTTAAGCGTCACCTTGGCGCTATTAAATTGCTTAGCTCTTCAGGTGTCGTCGTTTCGCCCCCTCGCTCCCTCCTTCTCTCCCTAGTTTTCTCTGGCATATTCTTTTGCTCTCCTTCGGTCTGTGGAGCTATTGTGTGAATGGCATATGGCTCCTCTCAGACAGCCCATCAAGACTAACGAGTCGAGTTGTGACCCAACATGCTGCCAAGGTCTCCTCGCTCTTCTCAATTCTTCTTTAGCTTCATTTCGGCCTTTGTATCGGTTTTAGCCGCTTAAGTGGTTTGGCGCCGCGTCAGTTTCCATTTTCCTTTCAATTTTTAATATCAACGGACAGTGCTAAATGTTGGGGACTGAAGTCTGCTTACTGCATGCTCTACCTGTCCATTGGAAGGGTACAACAACTGCATAAAGTAATTGAAAAAATATTAAAAATTATAAATAAAATGCTGGGGTTTTTTAAACTTCATAAAATGCATTTAAATCCACTGCAAGTAAAGTAATAATTCAATGTTAAATTGACTGCAATAGCAGCTTTATTTTTGCTTGATAAAAATTACTAAATTATAATGATTGTATTTAATATAATTTTTATATTAAAATTTATAAAGTAACAAGTCAGTTTTTTCATATAAATTCTTTTATTCAACTAAATTTGTTGTTTAAATATTTTAATTGAATTTTAAAAAGTGTTTTCTTCAAAAGTTTTATCTGTTTTTATTTTTAAGTAGCTCCTTTTTGCCAACGTTTACTATACATAATATACTACGACTTCTTATATTTTCATTTAATTTAAATATAGTAGATTTTAATATAAATATTTGTTATAAATATTGTAAACATTTAAGGCTTTTAGCTGATGTCAGTGTACCTTAGCTGTGGCTATAGTAGAGCCTAGCGAATCCCCTTCCAATTTGGAGGCTTTTGCCTTCACTCTTGTTGGGCATTGTTGCTGTTGGCTGGCTTTTGTAGGCGACTGCATTTCTCTAACCAATTTTGTAGCTTTTATTTTCGTATCTTGTGCACATTAAATTGGCTTTAGCTTTTGCGGTCGTGCTAGGCAACAGACTGGGTGCCTATCCTTCCTTTTGTCTGGGCATAAGCATGGTCATATCCTGCCCACCCAATATCGCAGCTGTTGCCGCAGTTTAGCTGTTGCTGCTGCTGCTGTTGCTGTTGCTGTTGCTGCTACTGTTGTTGTATTTGACTTTGTGAAATAGCAATTACTTTTTCATGCTTCAGTGCAATAAAATTGCAATTTTATGCGGCCTGCCGCCAAAAAGAAATAATAGCAACAAGAAGGCAAGCTGAAGTTGCAGCCATTGGAAAGTCATTGCGAAATGGTTTACAATTTATGTGGGTCTGGCAACGTGGCTACAAGTTAAGGCCATGACTTGAGATCATTTAACTGCCTAGTGGCAGTCATTAACGAGTGCTTACTGTAGACTCCAAATAAATTGATCGACTTTACTACTACTATGAATGAATGCCAGCTGCATGCTGATTAAAGTCAAGTCAAGCAGAACAAAGTAAATGTTATTCAAGCTTCAACCTGCATATTCATTAGTGTTGCAAATAAGTATGCTATAGTTTATTCAGAGTCAGTCTCTCTTCTCTCTTGGTTAAAACAATGCAAATGAAAAGTGTAACAAACAAAAGTCTCAGCAGTAAAAGTATATTTTAAACATAGTACAAAGCTTTTATGCAGCTTCACGCTTTGACTGTTGCTTCAAGTATTTTGAGATACCCTTTAGCTAGTAACTATAAAAGGTAGAAAAGTGAATATTTAAGAATAGAATATTTATATAGTAACAGTTAAAAGGCATAGCTTATATTTTACATTATTTTTATTTTATTGTATTTATTTTAATTTATTATTATTTATATAAAGCGTGATACATTTTAGAGTCACTAAAACTATTTCCACTTCAGCTCATACTTTATACTATATAATTTATTAATATTTATTATTATTATTTTGTGTATTATTTCAGAGTTCAATAAAGCATATTCCAACTTCGACTAGCCTTAATGAACTATTTTTTATTTGTTTTTTTTTATTATTACATTCATTTTGACACTTCATCAGACGTTGGCCCTGTTTTTTTGTAGGCTTTTTTTACTTTACTTTTTCTGTTTTGTTTTGTTTTCTTTTTTTTATATTTTTCTGCCTCTGTTTGCTTTGTGCACTGATGTCAATGCTTTGCCTTAAAGGCTTAGGCTGCCATGCCTACTGCACCGCCTCCTTCCGCCCGCCCCCTCCATCAACTTCTTCACGTTCTCCATTGTCAGGCAGCTGTGCTCGTTAGCTGCGATGCTTGCGGGCTCTGCATTTTGTTTAAGAGTTTACTTCTTTTTCCATTTTTTTCTTCTTTTAATTTTAAATGCAACGCAAACGCGCGAAAAACGTATGAAATATGCAAACGTGCAAGTTGAAAACGTGAAATAAAAGAATTCCCTTCAGCTGAGAGCGAATTAAAACTAAGCAAAAGAAAAGTAAAAACTAAAATTTATGTGCATAATTTTTGAGTTGCTCATTTTGTATGCAAATGCTAGGGTAAGGCATTTAGCAAAGGGGAAAAAGACTCTTATGAGTTTAGGCGAGTAAATTAAAGTTGTACACAAATAAAGTTAAAATAAATACAAATAAATTATAAATAATATACTTTAAATAAATTAATATAAATAATAATATAATTACGCATCTTTTAATAGCTTTATTGAACAGTAAATCATTTGCTGACTCCGAAATAAGCGAAAGCAATTAAAGCACCCTCTGGTTCATCCATTTCTGCATCATCAATATGCCATTAATCTTCGAGGATGCCACTTGATGAAAATTCATCATCAGCATAGACAGGATATTAACTGCAGTACTAGTAGAATCTCTGCATTCACACGAGTGCCGTGCCACAAGTGGCAAATCATTAAAAATGCATCCCACTGCAATCGCTGCCACAGACAAAATATATTTCTTGCAGTTTTTCATGCAATGTGGTTGGGGAGGGGGAGGGGTTTGGATTAGGGCAACGTTGCATGCAACTTGACTCAATAAATCCGACACTTACTGCTACTTAGCAGCTAGATTTTTGCTATTCTTATTTGCAGATTGTGGCATGCCACACAAAAGAAAACTTCAAAAGCAAAAAAAAAAAACTCGGAAAGCTACAGTCGGATGCAACCGACAGTAGGAGACCCTGTACTTTCCTTTGCACACACACACGCTAACACTCACACAAGCACACATAGCGCAAAGTCGCATGCAACCACACATACGCTCGCGCTGCTCCCCCCTTACCTAGTACTGGGAATTGAATCTTGAATATCTCCGGTGTTTATTATCCGATTGAGCCACAATTTACAGTACAGATAAAGATTATCATAAAATTGTGGGCGTGGCAGTTTTTCGCGGTTTTTGGGGGAGGGGGGGGAGGTATCAAAAATCTAAAACAAACTTGATCTGCTTGCACTATAGGGGCATCTAACTGCCAAATATGATGTCTCTAGCTCTTACAGTTTCCGAGATCTAGGTGTTCATACAGACGGACAGACGGACAGACAGACGGACAGACGGACAGACGGACAGACAGACAGACGGACATGGCTAGATCGACTCAGCTCGTCGTCCTGATCAAGAATATATATACTTTATGGGGTCTGCCACGCCTCCTCCTGCCTGTTACATACATTTCGGGCTTGCACAATCTTAATAGACCCTTTTGTACTTTTTTAAAGTACAGGGTCTAAAAAACACACTGCCAAGAGCTCTTAAGAAATTATCAAATTCAGATGGAGATAGAGTATGTAAGGACTCGGAGAAGGGGCGTGCCTCACATTCTTAGTCCTTCCTTTTGTCGTTTTCAGTTGCATGCATAAATAATTCGGCGATAACGATTCGGCAAGCGGTAGACAAATAACGGGGCGTACGAGTAGGTTTCTTTTTTGCTCCATTATGAGGTGTGTGTGTGTGCGAGAGTCTGTGTGTGTGTGTGTGCATGCTTCTGCCAATTTATTATCGCCAAGAAAGCAAGAGCAGTTCAAGCCATGCAGGAAAGCAAGAAATTTGTATGTTAAAAACTTTTTGGCTCAATAAAAGTTTGCCTTTGTTATACGCCAGCCAGAACAATGACAGGAGACAAAGGGAGTTGGGGGGCGGTGAGAGAAGAAAGTCAGAGAGACATATGCTCGATGGTAAAAAGAGCAAAACGCAAACACACACACACACGTATTGCAAAAGGCAAAAGGCAAAAGTTTTGCCTCCCGAAACAAAACCCGCATGCTCAAATAGAAACAGAAACAGGAAGAGAATCAGTTGGCCAAGTTGTGCAGAAAAACCAAACCAAAAACTCGTAAACTTTTGCATATCAATAAATTTCTGTCCATGCCCCACCAAGTTCCATTTGCCACACGAATTATTGATGTTGATTTGCGGTGCTTCTTCGAAATGGCAAACACTTGCAGCAACCCTCGGTCCCTTCCCATTCCCTGGAATGGATTGCCATCTGTTTAAGTGCTGCATTCTGAAAAGTTTTTTGTGCAAACTAAAACTAAATTTGTTTTAATCTATATCCGTGTTTTCTTTCGGTCTTCTTCTCTTTGCAGTTTGCTTAGCAGGATATCATGAAAAGAGACTGTTACATGATCTTTTGGATCCTTATAATACACTAGAACGTCCGGTTCTCAACGAGTCGGACCCGTTACAATTAAGCTTTGGTTTAACTTTAATGCAAATTATCGATGTGGTGAGTACAACGATTTATTCCATATTATTTATTTATATATTATATTATGCAAATACATTATTATTACGTGTATATATTCTCCCCTCTTAAAGTCCAAACTCTTGAGAGTCGTCTTAAAGTAACAAAAAACGAAGGTGATAAAAAACAAAGCTGATGACACCATTTTGTGCTCTCTGTGTGTGCATGAAAAGTGAATTGCCAAGAAAGTGAAATTTTAATTATTTGCTTATGAGTATGTCAGTGTGTGAGGGTGAGAGTGTGCGTGTGTGTGTGTGTGTGAGGGGGAACAGTGTGTATGTTCCCTGAATGACAGCTGGGCTTGAGTTCTCTCTGCTGACTGGTTGACTGGCCTGGATGTAGACAGGACATAAACACACACACACATAGGCATAGGCATCACACTCATACACACACACACTCGCACACACATCCTGCCCACACGTCTGTCCAACTGCCAGGCGAGTGTCGAGCAAATTACATGCAACGTCATGTGGCGTGTGGCATTTGGCTTATTCTCACCTTTGGAGCGGGGCAGGAATTGCATGCATTGCATTCATTGGAGCAAAGTTAAGCAGTTTTTTTCATAGTGTATAGTGTAGTGTACTTTTCTTTGTTGTTTTTGTTTCTGTTTTTGCGTAGAGGGCAGCATAGGTGTGCCAGAGCAGAGCGTGTTGCGTTTGCTTTTGTTACTGAGACAACCTCAATTCATATTAGATTTCCATGTATGTGCGTATACAGGCTCAAGTGTGAGTGTGTGTGTGTGAGTATGTGCTTTTATGCGTGTGTGTGTGAGTTGTTTGTTGCCTGCCAGCAAAGAGTGTCCCGTGCAAAAGTTAGGAATTCAGCAAAATGGAGCGCACAAACAAAAGACAAACTACGCCAGTCAGGGAGATAAAGAGAGAAGCAATACAGTAAGGGAGAGAAAAAGAGGGAAAGGGGGAGAAACGGAGAAAAACAGAGAGAAAGAGAGATGGCAGCCTATGCAGGCAAGGCACACTGAGCGACTGGCACATATATAACCAGGCCTAGAACTGCGCATTCACTGGCGCGTTAAAAGTCACACACGACGAAAGTGCTGTAAAAGCATTCACCACACACACACACACACGCAATGTATGCACTGAAAAAATTAGCTGCCAATAAGTAATTCATTTTAACTTGTTGAATTAAGATGAAAATGATTCATTTATTTATATATTTATCTATCTATCATAATTTTAAAAAATTAAATACATAAATACTATATATAAATTTAATAAAGTACTTCAGATATTTATCAATTTATTATAATTATTGAAAATTAAATATAATAATATATACAAATTTAATAAAGTACCTCAGTTATTTCTTTATTTATCCTCCTATCACAAATGCTAAAAATTAAATATAAATTTATATATAAAATTTAATTCAATTCTTCATTTATTTTTATATTTGCCCAAATATTATATTGCCAAAAATTTCATAAAAATTCTCATAACTAGTAAAATATATTTTGAAGTATTAGTATTATTTTAAGTAAATAAAAATAGCCCATAAAGTTGATATTGAATTGATTTATTTTTAATTTTTAAATCTATCTATTTCCTATATTTTCTATATCTATAAAAATTATAGCTGCAACAATCTCATATTTTCCACAGAATTTTTTTACTTTTTCTTTTCATTTTCATCTCCTAACAACTCGCCTAATATAAACGCATATTTAAAGCATATTTTCTAGCAGTGTATCACACACAATACACACACAAAATAAACACACAGATGCCATGCAAATAAAATGAATAAATAAAATTTTGCAGCTGATGTGTGTGTGTGCGAGTGTGTGGGAGAGTGTGTTGTTTCACACCTTCCGCTAAAATACATAAAAGAACGTGAAGTAAAAATGAAGTAAGAGTTGTTGCTGCTGCTGCTGCTGCTGCAAAATGAAGTTGAAAGCGCACAATGCGTTGAGCCCATCGTTTGTTTGTTGTTGGTTGTTGCTGCTGTTGTTGTTGGCAGTAAAAACTGCAGCACGCACACTCCAAACGCAGCAACAGCAGCAGCAACAACAGCAATTACAGTCAGTGTGCCTGGCATAAAAACCGAAAAGCGGGTCATTTTGTTACAGTGTGGAAGTGGACGGGAGGCGGGGGGTGTAACAGCACCAGCTACCCTATGGATCTGTTTAGAAGGTGTCAGAGGAGGGAGAAGTGGGGGAGTCAGAACAGCGAACAGCGAAAGAAACTGCTGCTGCTGCTGGCCCGTAAAGTTTATATGTTGCTTTGGCAAAGTGTCAGCAACATTTCACCGTGTAAACGTACAGTATGTATGTGTGTGTGTATAACGGTGCTTAAAGTTTGATTTTTATTTCATGCCATATAGGTTGGGAATTGTGTTTAGGTGTGGCAGCACTGGCGCATTGTTGCCGTTGTTACCTGATGTTCGTCAATTAACTGTCAGCAATCAATGTGGCAAGTTGTTAACTAACACATAAACTGTTTGGAAAGTTAACGCACATAACGGCATATGAATACTGATTTCGATAAACAATCAACTGGCAAGCATTATTAATAGCATTAACAGCTGTGTGGGCTGCCTGATTAGTGAAGTAAAATATTCATTTATATTTTGAATTACAAGATTTTTGTTAGAAGAGAGTTTAGGCTAGGTTTAAAGTCCAAATAGTGCAAATATCCATTATAATTCCACAGTTTATTTAACATAAATACACTTTTAATTAGCCTTATCAATTGTAATGGTATACACAAAAAAGTTATCAAAGTTACATAGCCCGAAGCCCCAGAAAGTATGCTATACTTTTTCATTCAAGTGCATATGCTTTTTATGTATAAGAATTCTTATAGAAACTGTTGAGAATTTAAAGTGGGTATCATTTTATATCAGATGAGTTGATTGGAGGAATGGAGTTAATGAATTGAGGCAAATTAAATTTAGATCAGAGCCTACTTGACCTATTTTCCTGTTATAAGTATTTAGCTTTGGCTTGACGATTTACCATATTGATTGCAGTATAACATTTAGGTTTTCTATCTCAAAATAAATGAGTATAAAATGCAGCTTACTTATACTTAAATATGTATCTATTTATACATCATATATGTACATAGCATATCACAACCTTCAGCTGCTTTTGATAGCGCATAAATATTCTGACAGAATCGATTATGCACCTTTTTTTCACACTCATTTCTTTCTATGCGCTTTTGTTATCTCTCGGAATTTGTAGCGCACACATACACTGTAATAAATCTTTCAATTTCTAAGCAATTCACACTCAGTTCAAACACTTTACACTTATTTACACACGAAGTGAAGAATATTTATGCGCATTTCTCTGCCTTTTGCCTTTGCACTTTCGTTTCGTTCGTACTTTATGTAAGATGCCAATGCCATTATATTTCCCCCAGGATATTGAGGCATTTGACACTGGCAATATTTTAACTGTTAACTGCACTCGCACCTCGCTCTCGTTGCATTTGCATATTTTACGTGTTTTTGGTAGCAGCTGCAGCTTAGAGCTGAGTAGTGTGTAAGGCAGTACGGAGGGGGGGCAAGGGTCTCAAAGCAATTTGAAAATTTAACACCTGACAGCTGCTGCTGCTGCTGCTGCTGTTGGCAGCAGGAGGTGTGTTGGTGTGGGTGTGGCAAGGACAGGTTGCAACTGCAGCAAAGGCAAAGGCCAAAGTGATGCTGTCCCGAGAGCAGCAGCAATTCAATTTTCAGGCAGGAGTGGGAATGGGCGTGGGCGTGGTAGTACGCGTAGAGCATCATTAATTCAGCTGCTTATCAGTGAGACAGTCAACGCGTCTTATCTGTCAAGTTGCCAAGCGATTAAGCTTTAAGCATGCCCAAACGAAAGTTAAAAAAAAATGTACTGAAACAAAGTTGACGTCAGTTTGTGGCTGTATTTCAAATAGAAGTAAGCTCAGCGAAAAGACTGACAAACTTGGCAAGGAAGTGTAGACTTTGGCACACTAGAACTACGAACAGATCACATCTTAATAAATAATGTTGTGTATCCCATAAGTGTTATACAATATATGTACATATTTAATTGTATCATCGTATATTCTTATGTTTTCTCCCTTATATACAACCTAATCAAACTGTCACTACAGTTGACACACGCTGCATATAAATAAAGTAAATTTTCATAGCATACTTTTAAGGGGCTACAAGAATGCTACTTTCCATATAATTTACTTGGCACCCCGAAAGTATGCAATTAAAATTGAAGTGAAATTGCTTCACAAGGCTGAAATTCATACATACATATTTCTAACAAAAATAATAATAATAATAATGAAGTCCTACTAGTCGCTGTCTTGTTATCTCTGCCATGCATTTTTATCGCTTATGATTTATACACAAGCGCCAGTTAGTATATGCCATAATTGCACCGCAGGGAGGTCAACTGAGACACACACACAAAGACAACAACAATGGAGCAGCTGGAAATTGCATTTGAATAAGACACGATTTATGTATGTGCCAGCACACACACAATGGGAGCTGCAGCTGCTCTGAAACGTGTAGTATGCTATGAATTTCATGCAACACCTTTGTTTACCTGTTGGCCAACCGCCGACTTTTGCACCTAATCCAACTGCTTTTATTATTCTACTACTGCATACACTAGGCTACATAGAAATTAGAATGTTATCATGTTGCAGTTTTGTTTACAGCTATTCCTGTTGCTATTGCTGCTCCCATTTTAGCCTTTACTTTGTCCAGATCCTTTTGAAATGTTCGCCTAATTCCAGACTGCCTTCAATTTGGGTTTCGTTTTCAGTTCTTTTGCTCAAAGGCACCACAGAGCGCCAGAACTGCCAGCATGCATGGATTTCATCAGCTCAAAACAGGACACTGTCTAGCACACACACACTCGCACACACGCACATACACACACTCAGATACCCATAGGCTTGGCACACTTTTCAACGTTTTCAATGCATTTCGGCTTTGGATTTCAGCTGTGCTATTCCTTAGTCTCACTTTCCCCTTTGATTGATGTTGTTGCATGTGCGAATGACTGCGGCTTGAGTGTCTGTGTATATACATGAATTCATTCTATGTCTGTATGTGTGAGTCAGTGTCTGTTTGTGTGTGTGTTGAAAAGGCAAAAAGTTTGTCGTGTGGACACATACAGGACAGTTAGTTGTCCAGGCAAGCATTGCTCAATGGTCTGTGTGTGTGTGTGTGTACACCTTTGTTTGTATGTATTTCTCTCAAAATGGAACAGCACTTTGACAATAAATGACACAACTTCACTTAACCAAGAGGGAAAAATACACAGAAAATCGGCCAAACAAGTATCAGGCTGTTAGATGCTAGCTTAAAAGGAACAACTACTCAGCTGCTCAGAGCTAAAGTGAAAATAAAGCTTAAAAAACAATAAATTATATTGCAAAAATTGAGATTAAATTTCTTAAATACACACAAAATATTATACAAGCATTTAAAGTAGAGAAACACTTGGGTGAATAGATGAATCGAGAGGCATAAGTTTAATTGAAAAAGTGCTTAATAGATATTGAAAGGAATTTATGAAAGCTAAACTAAATATTAAAAAAATAAGTAGAGAAACGTGATGAAGAATTACTTTAAATTTAAGTGAAAAAGCTTAAGGAATATTTTAAAAATATTGCAGAGGCAATAAATAATAAATAGAATTGGTGCAAGAATTTAAAGTAGAGAAAGTGCTAAACAAATATTGAAATAAATTTATGGAAGCTTAACTAAATATTTTAGTAAAAAAAGAGCAACATTTTATTTATGAATTGGTTTAAATTTAAGTGAAAAAACTTGAGAAATAATTTAAAAATAAATAATAAATAAAAGTAGAGTTTAAGATAGAAGTTTTGTCACATTGTTAGATCAAAATTTTAGACTTATTGTGTAAGCTATATATAAAGCTCCTATAACATATAAAGTATATATAGCTTTTCTAATATACTAGCGCTATGAATATTTCAGTTTAAATTGCTTATCACTGCAGAGTCAATATCTCCTCCGACTTATTTGAAATGCGCTTAGTATATATACCACACAGTAAATTAAAAGCTGTAGTAGAGCCCAGAAGAAGAGCAATCGGAAGGAAGGCAAGGAAGATGTAGAGATGTATAGTTTAGCCGAAAAATCCTACCAACAAATGGCTGTAATTGTCGTTGAAGCCGTTGTCATTGCCATTGGCATTGGCAAGCAGCACAGTTTGGCCTCCGAATTGATGGGGTTTTATGGGGCCACAATGGCATTTTTGGTTTTAAGAGCTAAGCCAGTGTGGCTGTTGTACTGGCTTGAACATTACGTAAACACTTCAGCATGAAAGTGAAGTCAAGTCGAAAGTCCTTGAAAAGGCAGGCGACAAACAAACCACACACACACACTCACACACACCCCCTCCCACTGTGTCTTTATGGGCGTATGAGTATATGATGATAAAAGCGCAATTTAATTAACTGAACGCGATGTGATGTGCGCTTGAGATACAAATATAAATTCAGTTACAGATACCGAGTCCAGAGAGCACCACATCTCAGCTCTTTGCAGTTTTGCCTTTTGTCTTTGGCTGGGTTATGGCACACCACTCGTTTGTATATATGTATATGATTTTGATACATATATAAGTATATTATATGCGTGTTGCCTTGCAAATATTTGCCGGCAGCTGTCATTTTGATAATGGAGTTTCAAATGTTTGCTATTCATGCTCATAAATACATGTTGGTAAGCTCCTCTGCTGGGCTCTAAAGTAATGCATTCCCCCACCTCCCCTGCTATCTATACCCAGTCTGTGTTTGCTTTCGAAAAGCTATAACCCAGCTCACCACACCCGCACACTCGCACACTCACACACCCACAACATACAGGTTGTTGTATGCAAAGCATGCAAAAATGCCACGCCCACACCATGATACGCCCAGGCTTCTATTTAATTGCAGTTTGAGAGCACACGTAACCGAAAGCTCGCAAAAACTTCACGCTGCCATTTTCAATTAAAGTTATTGCAAAATACAGAAAAACTGATAAAATAACGTGTAGCCTGAAGTATTTTACTTAAAAATAATAAAACAAATTAATAAAGTTATTCCATTAATAAATGAATACCGTAGAATGAAAGGAGAAGTAGATATTCAGTTTGATCATCGCTGCATTGCGACAGTTTGACAGCCAACTGAAGAATATCGCTCGCAAAACTGTGACTGAGAGTCGGTTGCTATTGAACTTACGCATACACAATGAGCCACAGTTTGAAGCTAGTTGCTAGAGTTTGAAGTCAACTGAAGAGCATCGCATGATAAACTGTGAATGAGAATTGATTGTCATCGAACTTATGCAGGCGCACTCACATAATGATACAACTGCAGCTTTTGTTATGAGAGCCTGAGCGACAGTTTGACAGTCAACTAAAGAGCATCGCATGCCAAACTGTGAATGAAAGTCGTTTGCTATCAAACTTATGCATACTAGTTTTATGCAGTCTGCAGAAACAGTTTCCAGTGAATTAAAGATCAACGCATGCTAAACTGTGAGTGTGAGTCGATTGCCATCGAAATTATACATACACAAACACACAATGATACAACTGCAGCTTTTGACAAAAGCCTTTTGTCATGAGAGTCTGAGCCACAGTTTGAAGCTAGTTGCTAGAGTTTAAAGTCAACTGAAGAGCATCGCATGCTAAACTGTGAATAAGAGTTGATTGCCATCGAACTTATGCACACACAATGAGCGACAGTTTGATGGCAGTTGCAAGAGTTTGAAGCCAACTAAAGATCAAAGCATGCTAAACTGTGAACGGGAGTCGATTGCCATCGAACTTATGCAGGCGCACACACACAATGATACAACTGCAGCTTTTGTTATGAGAGTCTGAGCGACAGTTTGAAGCCAGTTGCGACAGTTTGAAGTCAACTGAAGAGCATCGCTTGCAAAACTGTGAGAGTGAGAGTCGATTGCCATCGAACCTATGCATGCGCACACATACATTGATACAACTGCAGCATGATACAACTCAGCCTGAGTGAGCGTGAGATTGAGAGAGGGATTTTGTTTTGCTTTTGCTGATTAGGTCTCTGTATCGGCATGCGGCGCGGGCTCAAGTCGGCGGGCGTGGTATGTGTGCTGCTCAGTGCTTAAGCATAGGGTTACGTATGTGTGGGAGTGAGTGAATATAATTGTGATAATATTACTGTATGCGACTGAAATTCTGCCAACATCTCTGCTGCTGCTAGTTACCGTTGATTCAAAGGCAAAGCACTGCGACTTCTACTGTCAATTGCTAGAACATTCTATTAACAAATAGGTAACATTTGGTTGACTTACAAATATTTATTCAATATTTATAATTTTTATTATCTATATTTCAATTGGTAAATTTACTTAAATTTTAACTTATATCATAGAAACGCTAAAAATGGCAAATAATCAATTTAATAATTATATTCTTATATTTATTTAATATTTATAATTTTCATTATCTATATTTCTATTGGTAAATTCTCTTAAATTTTAATTTATTTCATAAAAACATTTATTTCACTAAAAATGCCAAGTAAACAATTAGTTCAGTTCATAAATTTCTAGGCCGTTATTATGCGGCAACTCCTCGTATTATCCAATAGATCATTTAATTTCGTTTTTATTTTTTTATTTATTATACAAATTTTGTAAACTCAGCCGGATTGTGGCATAAAGCTAATAAATACATTTCGGAAAGCTGCTGTAATCGCAAAATGACAAATGAAAGAGGCTAATAAAGGCTCAAGAAACTATGCGATAGCCAAAAGGAAAAAGGAGAAACGAAAAACGAAAAACAAATATAAAATGAAAGAAAATACTATAAAAAAGGCAACAAAAAGGACAAAATGAAATAAAGGGGAGGGCGAAGGAGAGCGAAAAATAAAAATAAAACAAGTCCCAGGCGCATTAATTAAAAGACGCAGACAAAGCGAGGCGCAGATTAATTGGCGTCAATGAGCGGCAGACAAACAGAGAGTAGAGAAAGTGGGTGGGGAGGAGGGAGGGGGAGTGTGGGATAAGTTGAGCAAATGACAAGGATGAAAAGTGATTAAGTAGAGACACAACGCCAATTGGCTAAGTGGGGTGGGGAGGGGGAGTGAGGAGGTCGACGAGGGCAGTTAACAAAAGGACATATCAACGGATATCAGCGAAAATGAGTAATGAACTCGAGGTGGAGCTAGCACAATAAGAAACTAGGCCTGCCTACGCGTGTGTGTGTGAGTAAGTGTGTGTGTGTGCGTGTGTATCTGTGTGTGTGCTTGCTGGCGAATGCGAGCCGCGTTTTGTGCTACAGTTTTTTAGCCTTCCTTTAAAATTCCCCGAACGCGTCGCATGTCAATGAACTGCTGCAGTTTGAGTGTGTGCGTGCGTATGTGTGTGTGTGTGTGTGTGTTGTTTTTGTAAGTGTGCGAATATATGCAAATTATACGCCAACTGAAAACTTGTCTTTGGGATAGCATGGGAAGGTAGGAGGCGGCAGGCGAACGCCAACTTTGGCTGTAATAATTTTGCCGTTTCGCTTTTTTCTGCTCATTTAAAATTCAACAACTGCCGTTGCCACTAGAGAGAGAGCAAGATATTGAGAGTGAGAGAGAGAGGGAGAAAGGGAGAAGAGCGAGTTGGAGCTAGAGCTATACATGTGCGCGCACTTTTTGAATGGGAATAAGCCTCGTTTATGTTACGTCTGTTGCTCCACTAGAAGCAGGCACATGGCCAGGCCAGAGTACCCCCACCCCCTCTCCTGGCTGTCTGCTGTTTTGCATGCATGCAACATCAGCGACAACAACAACAACCACAGCTACAACTACAACTACAACTACAACTACAACTACAACTGCAGAGGCCAGCGAAGGCGACGACAAATAAGCGCCACAATTTCTGCGGTTTCCCATTTTTTATTTCCACGTTTCGCAATTCGTCTGGCTTACTCACACAGCAGTGCCACGCCCACTGCCCATTCCACATTCCCCATTTGACGGTGGCTACATTTTTATTTTAATTAAACTTGAAGCAGTTGTTTCTCTTTTTTTCGCTCCCTTCTCATTCATATCTTAGCATATTTGCGCTTTTACGTGTAGTCTTTGCTGCAGCTTTATAATTGTGTTGAAAGTTCTGCCAGAGCACACACACAGCACAACACACAACACAACACACAACACACTACAAATGAACATGTGCCACGGAAATAGTACAAATTGAATGTGGAATGTGGTGAGGGGAATGCGGAATGAATGGGTGGAGAGAAGGGATGCCGCACAGGTACTGAGTTGAGTGAATGTATGTGGGAAATATGTATATGTGCATATGACGCTTTCTGTGTTCTTTGTTAATGAACTCAAGTTGCAGCTTTTTGACTATGACAATATTATGTTTCTAATAAATTAATTTGAATTTTATTTAAGTTACAACAGAAACTACGAATTAAAGTTAAGTTCATAGTACAAACCACACTTGAGGTAGCAGAATATTTCACACAATATTTTCAAATTGAAATAAGCAGAGGGAACATTAAAAAAAATATAATAAACTAATGTAGTATATACTCATTTTAAGAATTTTGTGCTTGATTTAACTAATGTCGTCTAAGTTTCAGGATTTCCTTTCTTATTGAGATATAAAGATTGAAAAGAAACGTATAAAAATAAATACATAGAAAGATCGTTAACAAACAAAACAAACTTAAAATAATGATAATATTAATAAATTAATTAAAATCAAAACTTTAAGTTTGAATTTTTAAGCTCACATATTCTTATTTTAAGAATATTCAGAAATGTCGTCTAGGTTTGAGTATTTCCTTTCTTAGTGTGATATCAAGATAGAGGTTTCAAGTAAGGCTTAGGTTAAAGTTTAAAGTAAGAACTTCTTGATTTTTTCTCTCTGTGTAGAGTTGTTTTTCTGTTATTACTGTAAATGGAATTCCAGCTAAAACTAACAATATAAAATAACACTCTATACGCGAATAAAGTGAAAAATACGCGAGTGTGCAACAATCTGGCAAATTGAACTATCAAATCGAATTATGTGACTGCTATACAGTCTGCCCCTCCCCCACCCCCTCCACACCATTAGCTAACGCACAAAAAGCAATTTTCGTTCTAATTTGTGAAAAACGAATTTGATTAGGTTAACTCAACGACAGGAAAAGCCAAATACCAAAATACCAAATACCTATACCAGACTGCAATCTATTGAATAGACTGAAGTTGGGTGGGGGATGGAGGCAGACTCTATGGTGTGTGGTGCAATGGAAGCTGCAATCAAGTGCAATAATGTAATGGCTATATTTAGCGAAAGAGTGGACAAAGAGGGGAAGAGTGGTAGAGGGGGAGAGTGAGGGCATTTGTTGTTTTCGTTGCGCTGTTATGACCGCAATATTACGTGTGCTCAGTACTCACTTCCACCCAGTCTGGCAACTCTGTTAGCTGTTCGCCTCGAGCTTTTATTTGGCAGCTGTTCGATTTTGTACGAGCCCAAAAAAAGTCCAGCATATTGACATCAACTCGCTCATAGGCTGCAGTAGAGTATACTTGGAGTGGGGAGAGGGGAGGTGTGGGCTACTCTGCTCCATTTCATTTTACCGCATTTCTGTCGCAATTTTGCTGCCACTTTTGTTATTTGTTTGCAGTTGTTGTTGCTGTAGTGATTGCAGTTGCAACTTGTGCACAGTTCATACCCGGAAATTGCTCGGTCAAAATATTTGCCCACAGTAGTAGTAGTGCACCACTCGATACCATCCACCAACCACCCAGTCGACTCAACCCACACACATGTCCAACTGTACTCTACTCTCACTCCATTTGTTACGTTAGTTAAGCACCCAGAGATTTGGTTCTGGCCAACTCACGCTCTCTCTCTCTCTCTCTCTGTTGGCCCGGCCATGAATATTTCAGGCATTTAATTGTAAATTACACATACGCCCTGTGTGCGCTTTATGCATTTTTTAGCAATTGTTTGCTCTGGCTGCTGCTGCTGCTGTTACTGCTGCTGCTTTTGTTGTCGTTTTATTGTAATGCGAGGGTTTAGCTATTGGGCCATGCGCTTCGGGAATAAATGGGATTTTTTCCTGGGGTTTTGCTTTTAAAAATTTAAGTCGCTTGATTAAAGTTCGCGTAAATTGAAAATGGTTTTGCGCCTGTCGCATTGGTCGTGGGGCTCTTCAATTATGCAATAGTTTGATGGATGATGAAAAATCCTGTGTGCAGTTTATGAAAACCTCGGGGGGCTTATCGTGTATACACATATTTGTTTATTATGATGATATAATCGAAGTTCTGCTTTGGGCCTTAAAATTAACAGCAAAATTATTGAATGGAAGTGAAAGAAAAATTTAATTTAAATATTTGAAATAATTAATCTCATTATAATAATAACAAATTATGCAATACTTGACTTTGCAATTGTCTATAATATGTTTAGTGACTCCATAAAAATATACTGTATTGAAAAGAGTTCATAATTTCAATTCAATTAAGCATATTAAATTTCAATATACTGCTCTAAATAATAGCATAAATAATCGAAATCAAACCTAATTAATTGAATGTAAATTCCCATATAATTCAGAGTAAAATTATTCGAGTTAAAATACACTTCAAACCTCTCACATATGAATACAGTTGGATTTTTAATATTTAATTGAAATATATAAATGGATTTTCTGTGGTTTTGATTGAGTTTCGGTTTGTTTCGCTTGTTTCACTTTGCAGGATGAGAAAAATCAATTGCTGGTCACGAATGTGTGGCTGAAACTGGAGTGGAATGACATGAATCTGCGCTGGAATACATCCGACTATGGCGGCGTCAAGGATCTGCGCATACCGCCGCATCGGATCTGGAAACCGGACGTGCTCATGTACAACAGTGCGGATGAGGGTTTCGATGGCACCTATCAGACGAATGTGGTGGTGCGGAATAATGGGTCGTGCCTGTACGTGCCACCGGGCATCTTTAAGTCGACATGCAAAATCGACATCACGTGGTTCCCATTCGATGATCAACGCTGCGAGATGAAGTTTGGCAGTTGGACCTATGATGGATTTCAGGTTTGGTTCAGTCGACAAGCAATGTGATAAAGGGAGTATAAGAGCTCGTAGTTGTTATGCTTCAAAGAGAGATACCATTACCATTACCATTACATTTGCTTTCATTTTCATTTTATGATTTCCTTCAGTTGATTTGTATGCAAAGAGGATGTTGAAGGCGATGCGATATATGTATATTTATATTATTATTCTACCCTCTCCCCATTATTGTGTAACTAAAGCTGGATTTGCAATTACAAGATGAAACTGGCGGTGATATCAGCAGTTACGTGCTCAACGGCGAGTGGGAACTACTGGGTGAGTAAGCCAATGCCAGAACCAGAACCAGAATCAGTACAAGAAACAGTATTCCAGACAGTAACTCAATCAAGTAGCAGGAATCAAGCATAGAAAACAAAACAAAACAATTTCAATACTACTATCTCTGGCCCTCTGTTGGCTTTCACTTGTGCCAAGTGAAAATATATACGTTAGAAAATATGAGAAATGATTTCATCTTTTACCCTTCAATTTATGAGCTGCAAACGCTGCAAATGCTTGAGAATACATAACATTTCTCTTCTTGTTCACATTCTATGTATAGTATAGTCAGTCAGCCTTCAAGTACTCGTTTTTCTTCTACTCATGACAAGTCCTTCTTCTTCTTATAGACCCTCTCCTATTTCAATATGGCATTACCAAGAAACTCTCACTCAACTGTCAAATTGTAGCAGGGTTCAGGTTGCAAGCTAAAGTTCCGAACTCGTTCCGTTCGAAACTCATACTGTGTTTTCCTTTGGCGTTTTACTCAACAATTGATTATAGTTTGTGGAAAGTGTGGAAACTGCAATCAATTGTCTATTGTGAAATGCTGAAACATCGCTGTTGCTCACATCTTTATTATACATATGTATCTCATCCTCACTCAGCTATTTCGAGGCCAATGAATACGGAATGTAGTAAGGCACCTAATGAACCCTGTTGATATACCCCTTAACTAACTACTAACTACTTACTCCAACTACTCTTCTTATCAACATAATACCTTACTACTACCACTCTACTACTACCACTGTTCTTTCTTCAAAATAATATGTATACTCTCGTACCAATCAACACACGCTTATCCAGTGTTCTCCCACTCACTCACAACAACAAAAACTCTATCAAGAAATATTCGAATTAAATCTCAATCATTCAATTTGGGCGCTTTAACTTTTCAAGTCCGAAATAGCCGCGTAAACGTTTCGTTTACTCTAAGATCATAAAGATACATACTTAGCTATGATCAAGTACATGCTGGTTGGTGTAGCGTACTTTCAGATTAAGCTTAGTCTAAAATATGCTGCACCCACTGCATGCATCACACAGATACAATTGCCTAAAGCAAGAGGTAAGGCCTGGCTCGACTCCCTTAGTGAAATTTTCTCTGAATTTATTACGAAGCTCTTCTCTGGCATGTACTGAAGATCATACTGAATGCTGCATAGAAATAATACTACCAAATTGTATATAAACAATCACTACGAAATATCTATTGCATTTTGTTTAGCTATTAAGAGAGAGGAAGATGGATATTTTACACGGCTTTTGCATAGTTTTATCCCGATAAATAGTTTATTTTTTCTTGCATAATTTATTAAGCGGAGAACTCTGCTTTATCTCAAAGTTTTTATCACTCTCTGAGGTCATGCTAATGCCTGTAATTTAATGCTTTTAAATGCCCGAATTCTCTTTCAAGACACTGAGAACTTTGCAAACAAAAAATGCTTGAAAACAAAAACGAAAACAAAAACCAAAAGATTGCTAGAGATTCGAAGAAAAAGCGCAGCTAGTCGTAAATTGCACTTTTCCGTATAAAATGCCAAGACAGCTAAATGTGCAAGAAGCTCCCAGCATCAAAATCAGCACACACACCCCCACACCACACTCATACACACTTACATATATCACCCCATCAGGAACCACACAGAGAAAAACTTTTAGCCATAGAAATAAGAGACTGCTGTGCTCTTTAGTTGGCTACAACCACGCACCAAACCAATTAAGAAATTAAAAGACAAATACTCTCACACACACACACACACACACACACACACACACACGCACACACAGACATGGAGTACACACTATAAATTAGTAGTTGCATACAATCACATACAAGTGCAAAAAACTTCCCTACTCAACACTGGCCACAAAAGTTCTCACAACACATAAAAGTGCTGAGAAAGTTTGCGCAACAAAATTTTTCCGTTTATTTGTAACTCCGTTTCTTTTTTTTGGGTTCCCTTCCGGCGTTTTTGTGCATTTCTGTGCTATGCTTTATGCTTTATTTTCTTTTGGTGATTTCATTTGACTTTTGTTTTATTTCGCCTCGTTTAAATTCCCCTTTCTTGTGCGTTATACAACACTTTGAATGCACAACACTTACAGCATTCGCCGTTGGCAGTTTATGCAAATATTTTTGGCAGTTTATGCAGTTTTTATCAGTGGTAAAAAGAGTTAGTTTAATTGTTCAAGCAGCTGCTTTAATCGACTAGCTCTATATAATAAATCTAGCTATAAATATAGCTTTAATACAATGCCAGATTGTAACACATTCTTCCACTACATTTAGACAATTTTTGGCATTAGTTTTAAGTAAGTTGCTAGTGTATCCATGCACTCATGGAAAGTGCTAAAAGTTTTGAAAGATGTTTGTCTAGAGTCAACTGAAGTTGGTGCTTACTTCAAATTAGTTGTCTGTATGCAAGCAAAACTTTTGCTTAAAACATACGCTTACTACTCTTATCTACATGCCTCAACTTTTTGACTACACTTGGAGAAAACCACAGCATGTAACACACACATACTCATACACCCACACCATAGCCACAGCTCTCATCTACAATGCATACTTTAAACTACTATTAACTACTCAATCTGCCATTACAAATTTACTACACTTATCTTTTCAAATTGCTCTTACTACTACTTGTAATACTACAACTATAATACTACTACTATTACTCCCACTACTCTTACTACTACTACTTAACTACTCCTACTCTCACTATATAGTAAACTCGTAACTCTACCTCACTTACTACTATCACTAATTACTATTACTACTATCATTATACTACTCGTAAGCTCTCGTATAGTTAATCAATCCCCTTTTCTTAAAGCTTTGTACTACTTTATTCTCTGCATACTTAATCCCTCTACTACTAAGTATCTATCATAGTTTCTGCTCTAACTTAAACTTAAACTGCTTGAATGCCTAGTCCTAGTCCATAGAAATCTCAGACAAAAGAGGCCCAAGTAATGCTGACACAAGACAACATAAGATACCGAAAATGCTAAAGATACTGAAGTGATAAAGAATAACTCCTACTAATGTCTGATATGATTTCCATGCAGGTGTGCCTGGTAAACGCAATGAGATCTACTATAACTGCTGCCCGGAACCGTATATAGACATTACATTTGCTATTATCATACGACGACGCACTCTATACTATTTTTTTAATCTGATTATACCCTGTGTGCTGATTGCATCAATGGCTCTGCTCGGCTTCACTTTGCCACCGGATTCGGGTGAAAAGCTATCGCTGGGTAAGTGTAAAACTATATAACTATATATATGTAAATGAGGAGGAAGAAGAGGGGGAGGAATCATGGCATGTAGTTCAATAAATTATTATAAATTTCCACTTACGTAAGGCAAATACTTGAGAGACGCTTCGAAAAGTATTTGTGAAGTACTTTTTTATAATAATGACATAGCCCCTTGCCTCGAATTTAAAATTAGATGCCCGTTGTCTGGGCCAAAGCGAAGGCAAACAAGAAACTTGCACAAAATGCCGTTTGCCTTACTCCAAGCTCCATGTTGATGAGTGCTTGGAGAGAAGTCTGACGAGCCTGATGCTCCTCACGAGCCTCGAGTCTGACGTCGCACATTAGGCGTTATTGCCGGAGCGATGATGACGATGGGTGATGGGAATGGCTGATGATGATGCCACGAGCTCATCGGGTAAACAAACTATTGAACTTTTAATGTTGCCATGACTGACTGAAGTATGTGAGTTATAGTCAGTGAATAGCAGGCAGCTAAGCCTTCGAATACATTGAGTCTCTCAGCATTACTATTTCCATTAATAACAGTTGTGAATCCATTATATAACTCACATTCACTTCTCGATATTTAGGCGTCACGATCTTGCTCTCGCTGACCGTGTTCCTCAATATGGTTGCCGAGACAATGCCGGCCACCTCAGATGCAGTGCCTCTGCTAGGTAAGATAAATTTGTTTACCGAATACTTGCTGCTGGTAATGCTTACTATATATACTACTTGTACTCTTGTGTTTATCCTATGTAATCCTAATCGTATCTGTATCCATTGCTATTTGCTTTTGAGTTCGTGTGTTCTTTTCATTTCTACAGTATATATGTATAGTAGTACCACCATATCGAATCTGTTAAATATACTACTATCATAATAAAAAGAAAGTTGCTCTTACAGTTCCATGTTCATGTTCATAAAATTCATGCATTTCCAAAACGATTTTAATAACCAAATAAAATCCGATGATTTTATAATATTAAAACTTTGACACACAATTAAAAACCAATTAATTATCAGCATCAGCTAAACCTAATCCAAAGACTAAATTGGCAGTTTCTTGGGCCCCAAAACCAAAGTGCACTTTGGCTTTAGGGCATCTAAAGAAAGCGCCAGCTGATGCCTAACCATATGAGTCTAAATATGTGTAGAGAAAGAAAATTAAGAAGAAATTAAACATCAAATTCGTAGGGCCTAAAAACAATGATACTAAATCTCTGAAAACTCTTTTCAAAAGTTGAGAATTAACATAATCCCAGAACACACGAGTTGGTTTGATAAATGCACACAGATTTGTAAACGAGTTATATGCACGCTATGCTCTATCTATCCTTATTATTTTTTTTGTAAAGATATAAAAATTATACATTTTTCTATATATTCCATAAAAAAGACATCTTTAGGCTGTTTCTGAAGGTTGTTCTAATTTGGGTTGAATAGTTTCCCATTTCCCAAGAAACAATCTAAAGAGAATTTATTTTAATGAATTTTTCAAATTCCATTTGAAGTTAGCTTCAGTTAGATCTGATTTAAAATTTACTGCCAAATTGTTGATCAGAGACTTTTTCTACTTAAATCTATCTAATTCAGTTCTTTTTGGCGTATATTTTTTGAGTGTCTAATACTACTATATACTACATATATATTCTCTAACAAGTTTAAAGTATTACTCCAAACCTAATAAATAATTTAAAAACGTTGACTTTTGTGTGTTTTTATACCATACAATTAAACAGAATTGTTAACAAACCAAGAAAACGAAACTAATGTAACAAGACTTGCATTTGATATCAACCTCTTACTAAAATATTTTGTATATATCTCTGCCTTCTTTTCTTTCTTTCAAAAATTGTATACCTTTTGCCAAAACTACTTTCAATAATTAACAAACTGAATGAAATTCTGAACGAAATATGCTACCCTGAACTATGCTCGACAAAACTAACCCAACTAAACCAATACAAAAACTAACACAATGATGAACAAATATAACCCACAATCCAATAAAAAACGCACCACAAACACCAACAAACACCACCCGATAACACGCCCATCGATAAACGATAAATACTATTTTATATATATATTTATAAATATATATTGACAACACGCCCAACCAACCAACAGGTACATATTTCAATTGCATAATGTTTATGGTAGCTTCATCCGTTGTGTCAACGATTTTAATATTAAATTATCATCATCGAAATGCTGATACGCACGAAATGTCCGAATGGGTAAGTTTCACAAATGTGGGTCAATCGAACCACCCACTCATCAATAAAAAACCGAACAAAAAACAACTCGTATCCAAATCAACAACTCGAAACAATAAACAACAACCAAAACTGCAAAACTACTACTGCCATCACTTATCATACTCTACGTACCTGCAGTAACAGTAACAGCAGCAACAGCAGTAACAGCAGCACCAACAGCAACAGCAGCAGCACCAGGAGCAATCTCCATACCAGGTCGAGTCGGTTCTGGTATCGAGATTTGCTCGCCTGGATGCTCAGCTGTCCAGCTCGGCTGCTCCTCGGCTGACTCGGCTGCTGTTCACAGTCCATATAGTCGCATATAGCATTAGCATTTATTTTATCATATATGATTTACATATATATGTATATCTCTAGCCACAGAAACCAACTCGAGACAATTGCATATACCACAAAATAATTTCATCCGTTATCATCTGAGAAATGCGCAAAAGTAATTTATGTGTTAGCTAGAAAAATGTTTTATTGTGTGTTTTTCGGTTTGTCCATTATTCAGTTATTGCTGTACCTTATTTATTATTGTTGTCCTCAGCTGAACTTAATCTCATTACGAGCCACAGCAATTCATACTTATTTCAATGTAGTGTCCCCAAAACTCCAAATCAAGCAAAGGACTTCAAGTTTAGACGGTGAAGTAATGGCTGAAATGATTTGCAACTATTTAAATTGTTATAAATTAATAAATAACAGTATTTCTATTGTTTCTGAATTTGGCATTAATTCAATATTATAAATATTGAAATCGTTTCATTCACAATCCATTAATTCACCGTGAAGCCTCCCAAAAAAAAAGACTCATTGAAAGTTTTCCAATCTGCAATAATGCTAGTTGCTGCACCGCAAATAATATATATGTTTGTTGTTGTTGATTAAGTATTATGATTGTGCAATTTATTATTGTTGTTATGCCCCGTTTGTTGTCGTTGTTGTTGTGTTCGATTCATGTAAACATTAATTTCCATTATTTATGTTTTATACATTTTTATTTACAGCCTATTTAGAGGCTCTTATGCAAGCAACTTTTTGTTGATGTTTCTTTATTTAGAGTCGTAACTAGCAAAAACCTAAAAAAAAGCATAGAAAATGTCAGTTGAGTTTATGTGTGTATGACCCAAAAGAAAACCCAATGAAAAAGAAGAAAAGCGAAAAGATAAAGAGATGCAATGCGGTGCCCAAAATGTGACGGACGGATGTACAGAGTACGAAATGAATGTTGCAACTAAGTATATGAAATTTAGCCAACATACATCTGCTACGACGAGTACTGAACGTGTCTACTATAAAATAATTTATGTAATGAAAAATATCGTAATGTTGATGTTGGGCCCCCTTTACTTTTCTTCTTATATAAGCTACTCTATATGTATGTATGTATGTATCTTTCACGCTCGTCCTCCTGCCTCCTATATATACCTAGCAAATTTCCCTATAATACAACTATCCACTAAACTCTCTCACTAACCAACTAATCCAACTCACTCTGAGCCCTTTGCTCCTTGCATACGTATGTATTTAGTAATCAGTAACCAGTAAACAGTAACCAGTGTTGCACAATGCTTTTCTATTAGTACTCGATAGTGAAGCGCAATCGATAACTTTCTACTCTTTTCTGTTTATAGTTACGTAAGTGTATTGAGTGATTAGAAATCTAAGCACTTGAATTTGATTAAGATAAGTTATACTATGACAAACTAGTTGGCAAGTTGTGTACTAGTATTTTAATCTACTGCAATCCCTTTGACTGTGCTTTGACAATTTGCTCCTACATATATCAGCTTGACTACGCTGAAAAGCAATCTAATGTCAAGCACTGATATCCCTATCAAAATTAGAATATCAAGCACATGTCTATGTGTCTGTACGTTGGCCCTTAGGCAATTGAATATGGCCAAGATGGCAAGTGGAAAGCAATTTATTCACATTATTGCAATTGCATGAAGGCAGCATAATGGAAAGTTTCATTGCTCACATCTATGTGTGTGTGTTTGTGTGTGTGTGGAGACCGCTAAGCGGAATGCAGTACAGTTGAAGTCGATTGGCTTTTAAGAAGTCAGTCATATGAAAAGTTTTCCATGGTTTTTCATGGCTTTCTTTACCGACTTGTTTGGCTCAAGAATGTGGACAGGCACTTGAACCGCCACGACATGCAATTGAATTTGGAGCAATTGAAGAAGGAAAAAAACGGCCAAAAAGGAAAAGAACGAGCACACATACACACAGAGTCACTCACACATGATAGACTAGGCGACAGTTGGCCCAGTTGGAAGTTGTCGTCGTGACACGGGCATGAGAATTGAGCCAATTGGCAGAACGCAGGTGCAGGTGCAGGCTTAGGGCGTGACTCGCCCCCCGTTTCTAGCTTGTACTACTTGCCGCGACGCTGTGATAACAACAAATCAATTTGCACAAAATTTGCACAAAGCCAGCGACCAGGAATAGAAATAGAAATAGAAATAGAAAAATTGAAGGGAGTAGAGGAAGGTTGGTCTATGTACATATATCATGGGCGCTAGCGATATGGATACAAGACTCGACTGTGTTCGATTCTGATCGGAGTGAAAACTTTGCATTTGGTTTGCATACCACGTCCTCAAGCGCATTTCCATGTTAACCATCGCTTGTTAGCGTAACCGCCAACGTCAAAGGACTACACGACCCAGCCTGATAGAAGGACGAGATGCGAAGGGTGGGGAGGAAACTAGGGACTAGGAGTTGCAGCAGATGTCAGTGTGGGGCGGCTGGGGGATTTTTAGCACAGTTTGGTTTTTTTTTGCCTCGAATGAAATGCAGCTTAGCATGACAATCGTTTTGGAGTTTTTTACGCTCTGCTCTTTCTTTACGCTCAGTTGCGCATTGAAGTTTAATCAAAAGTAAACAGGGTTAACAGTGAATGCAATGGCATGGGGAAGTGTGCCACTAGCTACTGGCCAGATAATTGATTTTGAAAACTGAATAGCCAAAGCAACTTATCAGCTTATCAACTTAATACAGACTTAAGAGTCTTAAGTAGAAAATGTAAAGATGAAGAAACAATTCTATATATTAAATAACAATTAGCCACATCTAACAAACTTGTTGATTTGCCACACAATAGTGCACAGTTTCAGCTATGAATGATGAATGCGTATGAGAGTGAATACAAGTGAGTGCAAAAGTGGGTGTGAGTGTGAGTGTTTTGATTATTTATAGCCCGTAACCAATTGGCTGACTGGCAGCTTAACACGGCGTATTTGGGTCTCTCTTATACCATCAACTGTGTATGTGTTATTCTATACTGTACATATATATATATGTGTGTGTGTGTGTACTATTATTGTTGTAAATCATAAATTTTGCATGCATCATAGCTATAAATAAACAGCTAAAACCCGGCGCAAAAGCAGATCAACAGCCAGACACCGAGGGGCGCACATAAATATTATTATAGCTAAGTGTAATAGTAACGCACCACACACACACACTCACACACAGACACTGAAGACACACGCAAGCAACGGCATTAACCAACACTAGCAGACAACAAGTTGGCCTTCATGCACTGAGAGAAATGTTCGCTCTCGACGGGGTCATATTGGTTGCTTTAGTTGTAATCAAAATCAAATATAAATCATAATTGCGGCATGTGTGTGTGTGTGTCTGTGCATGCCAAGGCGCCATAAATCGTTACACACACACACACGTACACACACACACATATGCAAAACGCACATCACAACTTGAAATAATCGTAATATACACACACACGCATTTGGAGTCGAGTCAACCTCTGCAGTTCGTCTACTAAACGTTTCCACATTTCCACCTGCCACATGCCACTTGCCACTTGCCACTCGCCAACCGTTAGATACGCATCGTATTTTTATGCTGGCTGCCATGGATATTGCGCATGAGTCGACCGGGACGACCACTGATATTGGAATTCCCCACAACGCCCTGCTCGGACACCTCATCCGAGCGCAAGCATCAGATACTCTCCGATGTTGAGCTTAAAGAGCGGTATACTATCCCATGATATTTGCAATTCACGACTCTAATCCAATGATCTGTTGATATGCTAAATAATCTCTTTTTCCTTCTCCATCACCATCACCGTGTAGCTCTTCCAAGTCACTGCTGGCCAATGTGCTCGACATTGATGATGATTTTCGGCACAATTGTCGCCCCATGACACCAGGCGGAACACTGCCACACAATCCGGCATTCTATCGCACGGTTTATGGGTAACAATACAATACAATACACTCACACACACACACACACACATTCACACACACATACTAAAGCCTTCGCTGCCATCGAGGCTAATCTCACTTTAGTGGTTTGCCAATAAACTCATCCTTTTTCTCCTCTCCTCACAGACAAGGCGACGATGGCAGCATTGGGCCAATTGGCAGCACACGAATGCCCGATGCGGTCACACATCACACGTGCATCAAATCATCAACAGAATATGAATTAGGTTTAATCTTAAAGGAAATTCGCTTTATTACTGATCAGGTAAGTGCTTTCGTTGTCATCCAACCGAGAATATCTAGCTTTTCCCATACTACATACATACTACAAGCATAGAAAGAAGCTTGAATAAATGATATTTTCATTAGCCATACTCTAATCAATTTGGGTGTGTCAGCAAAAGAAACTATATATATCGAATCATTTCAACTATCTAGTCATTTATGCACTTGCAGGTGATTATGTTATCAGGCGAGAGGTCTAATGACTTTTCGATTAAGAAAGTTGTATGAAATCTAGATAATTTCGATAGCTCTTACTTTAATAACATATTCTGAAATATCTCCACCTGAAAAAGTCATTTTAATTGGTTTAACTTTAATGAAAACTTTTAGGTTATGAAAATGATTTATCCTTCTTTTAACTATCATATCTGCAAGTGTATTTAGTTTTCGGCTCACCGAGAATAACTATTTACAGCTACTGACAATAGATATACATTTTCAAAATACATCTTCTAAAATTGCATGCTAATATTTAAGTCAGTTATACTAGCTAGTTTTTAGTTTACAAATTAATTGCACAAGTACCCCTACTGTACCAAGTTTTGATGATATGTATACTATCCCTAGAGTTAGTGAATTTACTTTAGCAAAAAACTAAACACCAAATTTATGTTTGCTTCTTTTTCTCTCTTCAAATTTTGCTTACAATTTCTTTACAAATATAATTCCCATAAAAAACTATAATGAAATACCAATATCTATACACGATGTGTACCCTGAATTGCATTGTGATTCCCCGTAATCAGCTACGTAAAACTGACGAGGACAATGACATTGCCAATGATTGGAAATTTGCAGCTATGGTCGTTGACAGACTGTGCCTTATCATATTCACAATGTTCACAATATTAGCCACAATAGCTGTACTACTATCAGCACCACATATTATTGTCTCGTAGCCATATGGGCGAGGTGGTTATTGTTATTGGTTTTATTATAAAATCAATTTGTTAATTATTAAATTAATAACGAAACTTTTTAAGTAAATTTAAAACAAAAACGTTTAATAACAACAAAAAAACAACCAAAAAAAGCGAAAAAAACAAACACCTATATAAAAAAAACCATTGACTAAATAATACCAGAAATGAACTCTATAAAACACAATAATTTAAATATAAAAAACTCGTTTAAACAAGTCTTTAATAAAAACCCAAAAAAATTTAAAAAAAACAACAAAAGAGACTAAAAATCCACAAAACAAACTAAAACTGTTTACACATTTTTAATTCCAAAGAAACAAAACTCTAAAAATCTAAAAAAAAAAACCCAACACCTTTCCAAAATCCGCAGAATTCCCAAGACAGTAATTAAGTTTTTTCTTCCATTGGAAAAGAAAATAAGCGAAACGGGTATATTTGATTTATAGATTTGTATATTTTACACTTTAGAAGCAATTTTTCTCTCAAGAACACAGAAACACGAACTTTTCCAACTTTTTTGGGGTAAAAGGAAATTGCAGTATTATAATACATAAAGGGAAAGAACATAAACGTTTCGAAGACTTCATTGTATACGCTCAAATTTTCCTTCACGAAAGTCTTGAGCTTTATTAAAGGAAATATATAGTAGAAATTATATGGATCCAAGAAGAAGATAGGCGAAACCCAACGTTTTTTTTATTATTACGCTCTGGCTCGCTAGCTAAATAATTATTTAATTAGAATAAATCCTCTGAGAACTCTACTTCTTCTACGTCTTGAACATTAATCAAGTATACTTTACACTTGCGTAATCCATGTAGTTTTTCTTCAAAACTTTCATCATTATCATCATCATAATCATCATGAAATCCATTGCTTCCAAAGAAACATACATAAAATTTAGAGCACCCTAGGCATTTTTGTAAACAGAACCAAAATATGACGACCTTACATATCCTAACATTTGTACGTAACACTCCTCAAAAAACTCCTTAAAAACTTTTTATTTTCAAACTAAATAAAGCCAGTATTTAAAGATTCCTATCCCAAAGCTAAATGCATATACAAAACCAATAGAATAACCCATCCAACAAATTGATAAATAACCAAATCGGATATACAAAATTGATAAAAAAAATATTAAAAAAATGAAAAAATACGATAATAATGAAAAGAAGAGATCATAATCCCGAGTAAACCAAGCCCAAAAGGTGTGCACAACAAATGAAATGCAAACGGAGAAACATTTCATCTGTCTGTGAACGGTGCAAATGAGATCGATCGAGAATCGAAATCGATATCGGTTTAGTTATCGAAGGCAAAAACAATTGACAAATTTAATGGTTGCGAGCAATAATATCTGCGTGTTGATGAATTGCATGATTTTTTTGGTGATGCAAACAATGATCGATCGATCTATTGTTTAGAACTCTATTACACTGGAGTCTAGGCAAAATTTCGCTCTTTCATTGCATTGAGAACAGCGACAAAGTACTACACGAAAAACCTTACAACTTTCGGTATTCTATCTTTTATTATTTATCTGTATTCTATATGCTCTAACATACGCTTTTTATTTGATTATTCTTTTTGAAAACTAAAAACAAAATCTAAATAAATTATGATTAATTGAATACTGAAAATGAGGTTGGGAAACACCAAAATGCATACAAATTCAACACAGAAAAGTGAAAAAAAGCAAAGAAAAAAATACATACTAAATACCAATAACAATGAACATCATACTTAGAACACAAACATGTCCGGTGCATATGGATAATTATGTGCTTTGCTTTTGTATTCAAGAGCACTGAGAACAAGAGAACAACAAGAACAAATCACATACCAAGAGAGAGCTTTATACATATAGAGATCACAAATAAGAAATGAAAAAGAGAACGCAAAAAGATTGAAGATTCATACTAGCTCATGAGTCGACTTCTCCATGCATTCGCATTTACATACAAAAATGTATAAACGAACATACTCAAATCGATTAGAATGATCTTTCCATACTCGCGGGATCTGTGAATGATCCCGCCGTATGATACTGTCCACAAAAACTAGCCAAGCACACAATTTCTATACATAAAATACCACATAGTAACGAAATCTTAAAAATTACAATTGCATATGAAAGAGTCGAGTATCTGCTATGGATGGTATCTACTACACACGGATACATAGTTCATTTGCGGCCCTCGAACTATTTCCATATGCCTAAAAAGGAACACTAAACTCTTAAATGTTTCACGAATTCTTTTCTTTCGTTGAAATGTTATGATTTCTTATAATTTTTAAGTTACAGCAATTCTGCTTCTAATTGTAAATCTTGTGCATTGAAAACAATCAGAATTTTTCTTTGAATATAAACTAAAATTAAGAAAATACGAACCACAGCAAACCAACAACAAAACCAAAAGCAAACAAGTTAAAGAGAATAATATAATATAATATAAATAATGATAAACTTGAGAAATACGATTACCAAACCAAAGGAAATGTCATAAGATTAAGCGTAAACTAAATTACATGCATACAACTACAACTACATAAATAAAACATACTTAAGAATTTCTAACCAAGAGCTCAACACGATAAGCAGAAATAACGACAACAACCGCATTAGCAATAGATTTCCAAAAACAAAAGCAAAACTCCTTGTATATTTGTGCAGAAGAAAAACAAAAGCAAAGGGATCGAAAGTATCGCCAGCACTTTAGTTTTCTTACTTTCAATTTGTATAATTTTGTAATCTTTTTTTCTAATTGATAAACTTGATAAACGATTTTTATTGTACACACAAATTTTATATACGATTTATAAGGCAAGTGCAATTTTGAGATCTATACACGAAACTTGAGTTTTTTGTTTGATTTTTGAAAGCGTAGTGTTTTATACGAATGGGGAAAATTTGTGAGAGAGCTATTATAACGTTAAGGTTTAGCTTTTGATAAAAAAGAAAAAATAATAACAAATACCATCTGAAATCTGAAATCTTTGCAAGAAATACGATACGAAACTTACAAGAAAGGTGAAAACAATTTAATTTACCAATTGATAGTTTCATTTGATATATTGTATAAATATTTTTATTAGAACTTTAATTTGTGATTACATTTTCAAAACGATTTCGATCCTAAATACTTAAGAAATATTTACAAAACGAAAACGAAAGCAAAACAAAACAAAACAAATATAATAGAGTTGATGAAAATAGCACAAAAGCTGCCAGCATGGAAAAATAATAACAATAATTAATTTTAACAAGGATTTTTTAAATTAATTTCGAGCTCAGTTATTAAGCACACGATATCTGCAACAAGAAAACAATTGAGAATAGTTACAGCAACAAATGAACAAAAGTAAGGCTTAACAATCGATAATGGGATTACATTCTTATCACTATTGATTGAAAGTTATATATACTACCATTAAGCAATTTTTAAAACGAAGTCAACAAGCACACAGCAAATAGATTTAACAGATAATAGAAGCATTATTGTGAAGCTCAGCTCAGCCCAGCTCAGCTCTGTGGATGGAATATGGAAGACTCAATCCGAGAATTAACTGCAGCCGAGACGATCGATGATGATCGTTCAATCGATTGGAAAATAGTAGAGCAGTTTAGAGAGCAGTTACTGAAATTAAATAAACTACATATAAGATGATGGAACACACATTAATACATTTCTAGTACATAAAGTCAGCAGACAGTTTGGAAAACGTTTCTTTCGTCATACATACACATAGCATATATACTTATATATATGGTATATATATATTTCTTTTTTACACTGAAAACAAATATATATAAATATATATATAGCGTACTATGTAATAATACAAATATTATAAAATAAAAAAACAAAAAACAAAAGCAAATGATGAAACTTTTTCCTAAACTAGTTGCATTTAAATGAATTTTAAAAAATATACATAAAAGTATATATTTATTAAAAATAAATAAAGAAGAACAAAAGAAAACCATGCTCCTTTCTCTACTAAAAAAAACATAAAACTTTAATATAATACTTAATTAGACATTAATAATAGTCAAAGAAGCAAAAGAAAAAACAAAAAGAAAACAAAACCAAGTCAAGCGAACATGAAAATCGTAAACTAGAAAATATTGAAATTAAATTAATTTTTAAAAATGAAAAAAGAAAAAAAAAGAAGAAAATGCGCTGATTTTTTATGTCGTTATTAGTATTTAAATTTAAATAATTGCATAAAACAAACCATAAAAAATTAATGAAAAACTAAACAAAAATACAACAAAAAAATATAACAAATAATAAATTAGAAAAATTGAAATTGGTCATTTTGACCTGAATAGTAAATTATAGAAAGGAAAAAGAAAACCAAAACAAGAAATAAATTGAAAGCAAACCCCGACAGATAAAACAAAAAACGATTGTAAAATTTTAATTATTATTATTCAATAATAAAAATACAAAAAGAAACGATTTGACAGAAATAACAAACAATAGTTTGATCAACACCAATTTATCTTTGGAAAAATCTACAGTTTTTATTCCCATAAGTTAGAGGACGAACAACAGCCTGAAGAGAACCCAGAGATGTCGGATCCATCGTCCAGTGGAAAGGTAAATCCCGTGAAGCTAGCTCTAGTCTAAGTACATGTAAAGTCAATGCAATGTATGATATAAACACGGTCAGAACTGTTCGATGTAAATATTATTTAGTTGACTCAACACTCATAATCATTTTAATTCATTCCACACTCACCAAACAACAAGAATACATTGTAAAAACAAAGAAGAACATTAGCTTAACAAGTATTGTAATTAATGAAAGAAAAAAAACAACAACAACTATGGAATTTAATATCATATTGTAGCTGAACGAATAATCGATAATAATATTTATATTCAAAGTGGTAAAATTTCAGAACAGGTCGCATTCGCCTGAACTTCATTCTGATTCGTTCCAAATTTTACTCAAAAATTCTGATGACCCGCGCAGTTTGTCAACAAAAGCCAAGCTCAATGAAAATTAATATCCCCAACCCCAGTCCTTTTCTCTCTCCAATAATCAATAAATATCAAATAATAATAAATATATAGAGTATATATGTATATATATATATCAAGCAAGCCCCAACAACGGATGCGGCGTGTATGTATGAAAGTACTTAATTTTTAACCAATTTACTACATATATCTTCCAGTTTATAATATTTACAGTTGTTGACAAATCTGTTATATATCAAGAAACTTTCCTATATAATACTATATCCATCCACTTTTTCGGCATGATTTCTCTATTGTTCTCGCTACTCTTCCAATTCCACTATCAATTAGACCATCGATACTCGATTCAAATTTAACCATTCAAATTCGTTTCAATTTTATTACTTTGCACTATAAATTTTGCATTTATTATACATTAAATTTGCATGCAACAATCACCTCATTAGTTTTTATTGTAGACCTGTTAATCTTATCCCAACTAATTGATTAAAACTGTTTTCTCTATGCAAATTGGAATCCTGTTATCCGCGGGAGGTAAGAGTGCTTGCTGAATGACATTTCAAAAACATTTATTTATATATTCACTTTTTATTAACAGATATGGAAACTTGGCCGGAAGGAAACAGACGACCCCAGGAAGAGAAGTCCCACAACAACAACAATATATTTAAACACTTTTGTAAAATGTAATTGTAATTTAAACAAATAACATATTATGATACAACATGAGATAAATTTTATAACGATTTCAAATTAACTGTGTTTCTTTTGTCAACAATATATTTTTGAACGGAAAAAGAACAATCACAAGGATGGTTTACATTTACATTTATTAATTTTTAATTTCTGATTTTGTTGATGTATCTATTTAATTAATATATTTGCTTAATTTTAGCTTATTTATTTGGCTAAATGTGTTTCGCGCTGCTATTCAAAAAGGATGTTCGCTCTTTTCACTTAATGCAGGAATTATCCTTAGCAAAGGCTGACTGACGAACATATCAGAGTTTGTTTGCTTTCATACCAGAGCTCGATTCAAACCAGCGCCCATTTTTGGCGCCCTCTACACGCTTTTTTGAAAATGCACCAAAATGAGTAAATTGTACACAACTGGCAACGTTGCAACTCAGATGCAATGATAGGGGTGGCAACGCCTGCGTGACATGAAGTTGGCTGCGAATAATGGTTCTGTTAACATGTGGAAGTTGATAAGTGTGTGAAAAATGATTAAAATAAAGCTCGGAAAGCTACAGGCCGATGAAATTCGACTTCTTTTCTTTCTTCGTTTCTAACGACGGTACGCAATACTTTTTCTCCTGAAAATGTTTATTGCACACTTTAATTCAAAAAATTAGACATTCTCGATTTTTAAGCTGTCGCGCTAAACTTTGCTGCAAAAAGTCACATCAAATTTGCGTGTGGATAATACAACATAAAGTGTAAACACATAGTATATACTATGTGTGTGTATGTGTATACTATATATTAGTATAGTTTATAGTTTAGTAATGATAAACTTAAATTTTAATTTAGTAAACAAGTAGTGAGATGTTTTATTGCTGTACATTTTTTTTAACCGTTATAGCGTCAACATAATAAAGTGCTAAAATTAGTTCAAAAACGCCAAATGGTGCGTCAACATAATAAAGTGCTAAAATTAGTTCAAAAACGCCAAATGTGGCATCAGCTTAGCTTGGACTCACACCGTTTACATAGCGGAGAAATTAACCAATGCGTTGTCAGAGGGAAATTTTTGGGATATTCGTAACGAATATTTTGAATTCAAACTTGGCGGCTAAACGGCTGACATGAACACAAATATTTATTGGGTAAGTGATAAATTACGAGTATTTAACAAAAATGGTCTTTTTTATATAAATTTGGCAATAAAAGATATAAAGTTTTAGCAGGTACAATAAGGAAATGTATATTTATACATTTAATTATTATTTTTTTCAGTCACATTAGTTGGTATTTATTATTGTTGTTTATCGTTGGGCATTTTCCACAAACACGCTATAAATATTTCTGTAATTTAAGTAACTTGTGGCAAACAACTCATAAATATTAGCTCAATTAATTCTGAGCCACTTACGAGGCATATCACGGTATAAGCAGCCTTAATCTGCTTTCCCTCACTTACGGTATATTGTTACGTTACGCTTAAATGTTATAACGTTACGCTTAGGTTACGTTGTTTGTTGTTGTTATCAATATTTCATTTACTGATATCAATTAAATGCCACTGTTGCCCCTGTTTACAATTCTAAAACCTTATCAAAAGCATTTGACTCAAAATATTTACATTTGCATATTGTTTAATGTTGCGATTTCCACTTTTTTTATTTTACTTTGCACTTGCAACTCAAACAACACACACACACAGACATTTACATGTTGTCTAGTGTATGAAGAATGCAAATCAACTGTAATCGAACAACAACAATTGACCATGTATTGAGCTGGGAGTGTGCGAGTGTGTGTGTGGGTATTTGGTTGTTTATTTTTTGCTGTGGCATGTAGCGAAAAATTGCATAGCAAATACTCAAAGAGGAGTGTGGGGGGGAGTGGGGGGATACAGCTGATGTTAATGATGCCAAAAAGAGGTGGCTCTCTCTTCGCTCTGCTCACAAAGCTATTGCCCTCTTTTGTCTATGCCGAGAGTTTGCTTTTTTCACTGCGTACTTTTGTGCGTAAAAAAAATGATAATAAAAAAAAAATATATGGGGGAGGCACACAACAGATGCAGCTACAACAAAAGCGGTTAAAGCATATATAAAACTATGTACAAATGTGTATATCGCTCTTTACATAGGTAACTCTGCTGGTATATATAAGAGTGTGTGAGTATGTAGTAGTTGGCCTATGTAAATGGAAATTCTATGTACGCAATACCCACGCACAATTGCACCAGGCCAGCAACAACAACAACTACAACAACAACAATGCGAAAACGTAACGCGCTTTTGTTGTACATTAAAATTGCCGCCTGTCTTACTGTCAACCCCACTCCACATGTGGTGCGTGTGTGTGTGTGTCGTGTAGGCTAGTGTAAAGTATATAATTAACGGCATTCGCACATACGTTTCAGTGCGTGTGTGTGTGTGTGGGCATTGCGTATTGCGCGTATATAAGCCGCGTTTGCTGCCCCCACTCCGCATGCTGCCACCACAGATTACACGCAATACATAAAGTAAATGTCAAAAGCGACACTCACACTCTCACACACACACTCGCACACTCACACACACACACACATGCTGATTGAGTTTGAGTTGCTGATGAGTGCAACTGGCGACCCCTGGCGCCCAAACAGCGAAACCCCTAGCTACGCTCATGCCTCAGCTCATATTGGGCCTACCTCAATATTAGCACACACACACACACGCACACACACACTTGTTGTTGTAGTTGTCATTGGCCTGGCGCCTGGCACCCGCTGTCCGCTTCTTTTGTGAGCCATCTCTTTGTGAGTGTGTGTGCGTGTGTGAGTGTGTGTGTCTGCATCTTGAGCACTCACTGCCTCCCCCTCTCCGCCCCTCTCACTGACCGCTCTACACTCCCCTGTCGCTGGCAGTGCACAATAAGCACAAATTACGTGTACGCCTTTGACTAGATCTAAGCCTGGGCAGCCACATACTTTATTCGATTGTCCTCCATGGGGGTCAAGCTCCTTGCCCCTTTGTTGTTGCGCTGTTGTAATGGTTGTTGTAGGTAGCTGTTGCCGTCTCTGATGGCGTTTCTTACGGTACAATTTATGTGCACTCTTAATTTATGCATGCCACATTACAATGGGCTTAATGTCTACGCATTTTCTGGGGGCTGGAATTTTATATTTTTGATGGTGTTTTCATTTTTAAATGTAATTGAAAATAATCTGTCAATTAAATTAAAGTTTTTATCAAATTATTACTAATATACATATATAATGTATATAATTATATAAAATACATTTTTAATACTTTTTAATGTCAAGTCTGAGAATGTATTTAGCTGCAGTTGAAGTACTATGTAGACATATGTATGTACATAAATATATACCTACAACTTGCCATAAAAAAAGTATGTATTATATATCAGATTGTCATTCCATTTCTTACTATAATTCAGTAATATATTCTAAGAAAACTTCAACATTTTAATGATATAAAACAATAGTCAAAAAACGCCAAAAAATTTAATATATTTTATATTTAAGTTATTTTACATTTCAGCCATTTTACATTTATATTATTTTATATTTAAGCTATTTTATAGTTCATTTATTTCATATTTTATTTTTATTTTTTATATTTATTTTTTTTATATTTCGTTCACCTAATATTTTATATATACATACATTATATTTTTTAGAGTTTGTTTATTATATTTGCTGTATTTATTTCACTTATATATTTATGAATTCCATTTACTATATATATAGTATTTATTTATTATCAATTTTTAATACATTTCTATATTCATCTTATTATACTATATTAAAATTTAAAAATCTAATGATTTGGCTAATGGCAAATGAATGAAATGTCAAAAGAGAGACCTTTGCACGCTCCATTCGAATGGCAAACCAAACAAAAAGCAAACACACACACACACACACACACACTCTGGCACACACACTATAGACAGTGTATTCGTTATGTACTAGGCAGATATATATGTAAGTGGTATTTAGAGTTCTGCTGGCAGTTTTACTGTACATAGAAAACTGTACTCATCTAATTATATACAAACAGTTCAAGCAGCAGCAGATGCAGAAGATGAAGAAGAAATAACCTATGCCCAGTAGCAGCAGTGAAAAATCACTTGAAAATCGACCTAACAACAGCCTAACTACCTAAACCACTTCACCACAATCACCTCTGCACTCCGCACTCTCCGAACTCCCCTCACTCTCTGTAGGCCTAAGCATATGCAATAAATGCCTGCAAAGACAATGCAATGCAGTTGTTCAGGGCGAGGGAGGGGCTGGCCGGGGCGCAGGGGTCACCCAAGTCTGCCTGCAAGTAGGCTTAAGATTTTCTTCAGAATGAAACAATACACAATGCAGAGGCAAGGCAAGACCGAAATATAATGAAACAATTTTTGACAAGATGCAACACGCACGACTACGCACACACACACACACACACACACACACATACATAACATGCAGTTGCAACAGTGGGTGTATGTGTGTGTGTGTTAGTTTACTTTACTCATTTGCAATGTTTTTGGTAAAATGTAAAATTGAATTATTTAAAATTTAATAGAAAATCTTTGACTTGAACTCACAGCATACTTTATACATATACATAATGTATACATACATATTCGGTTATGTAAGTATGTAAACAGGTAAAGCAGTTTAGGATACTCTAACATAATAAAGTATGCGTAGACATTTCAAGGTATGTAGCTTAAAAATAAATTTAAAATATATAAATCGATAAATAAATTAATATATAAAAATTATAATACTCTTAATAATATTTTTAATATATTTCTATTTATTATAATATTTGTAAATACTTTTAAATATATTTTCGTAATTTTTTATATGTATTTATTTATAGTTTATTTTATTAGACAATCACATTGACAATAATAATGTCGGATAAAAATGATTAGAACTCTTAATAAATTTTCTTTAAATATTTATGTTTATTGTAAATCTTTTATTTTTATATATTTTTTAAGCAAATTTATTTCTAGTTAAATTTAATAGTCAAGAAAATACTTGAGTTCCAAGCACTAGATATAAAGGCCTATGACTCTATCATTATTATATTATCACCACATTTCATTCAACAAATTGAAGCGTATTGAAAATATGTTATTGACTCTATGCAGCATTGTTTTATTTCGAGTACATATTAATATATATTTTATGCTTCAATTCATCCACATACATACATACATACACATGTACAGTACTGTGGGATATCAACATCTTGAATTGGGCAGCAGAGCTGAAGATGCTGAAGGAATTGTCTCGAATCCTTTGAGCGTCTTGCCTAGGCCATGTTATCATTTCAGTAATTGCATTTTTGTGTTTATCGTTGTCGACGTTGTTGTTCTTGTTGTTGTTGTTGCACTCTACCATTTTTGTTTCCTCTGAGATGCAGCAAAGGGGTTTATTTTGATAATTTTCTCAAGAAAACCCAAACCAAGCCGAACTATGCCTAGGCTATAAATAGTTGATCTCTCTTCCTCTGTTGCTGGCCTGGAACATAACTTTGTATATTTTGTGTATTTAATATTAGGTAAAATGCAACACACACACACACTCATGCAGTGAATACACTATGGCATTAATAAATATGCATAACATACATTTATATAACGTATATTGAGGCCTTTGCTCTGGCCAGTTGAGGATTTTGTTTTTGCTGCCTTTTGATTTTCTCTTGAATTTTCTTTAGCTTTTGTATAACTGCACATTTAGTCCGTTTCTTGAGGTGGCAGCAAATGAATGACTCTTTTTAATTGGACTCTGCTTTTATGTCTTTAGTTATATTCGTTATACATATGTGTGCTAGAACAAAAACACAAAATTATGCAGTTGACTATGTTTGAGGCATTTGTTATGTGTAAGACCTGAGACCTACTTAAGTTCTTATAATTGGTTGCAGCTTTCAGTAGGTAAGTTACCCATTGATTAAGTGATCAGAAGACTCAACTTCTATCATCATTCTCTGATATACTTAATTAGAATCATAGCCATGCTCTTTCTCAATAATCAACACCTTCGCCCTTGATCTTAGTGTTGTTAAAATTATTTCTATTATAGTTATTACATTTATGGTATGATCTACTAGTTATAAATATCAGAGTGTCTCAATCTCAATCTTAATATTATACTTAATATATTTATATAAAGTATTAAAGTGCTTTTATTTTTGAAGAACCTAATATACAATTCAATACATAAATATATCGACCTACAAATTCCAATTAGTTTCGCTTTTGATATGTTTTTCTAAAGTATTTTGAACCGTTGAGTTTAAAAATATATACCAAATAATTATAATCATCAAACAAATATACAGTTTAGCCTACAAATTACAATAAATATTATTAATATGAAAAATATATTCTATAATGAATTTATAAATATTACCTATAACTTTCTATAATGAACTCGATAAATATCTACTGCCTTTTGTATTCAACTTGGGTAAAGGTATAAATGCATTTGTTTATTAGTTTTTCTACAAAATTAAATACTATATTTTATTATATATAATGATATAATAATATATCATTTCAGACTTATTTTTATTCCAATTTATATATAAAATTAATTTATTATTAAATTTCTGCACTTACTCATAATATAGCTGCGTCTACTCCAGTTTCTTTTCTCTGCAAGTAAATAATTATTTTTTGTTGCCATTTGCCATAGAATGTAGTATGCATTAACGGTTGTCAATCCAACGTAATTTGTTATGTTGTTCTGTTGCCAATTGAAATCCCATCAAATTAACAAAAATTATCAATCAGATCAGATCGATGATGCTGATAATGGATGGCAGGGAGAGGAGTATCTCTGGTATCTGGTAGTATCTGGTAGCTGGTGAGCTCGTAACTCATAGTTTTGCTGCAGCTGAAAATGGAAAATGTATTGTAATTCCTTTTTGCATGTTGGTTAAAATGTACAGGAAAACAACTGAAATGATGAGATGAGGAGACACAAAAGATTAATAGGGAGTTGGGGGAGGCCAAAAAAGGGAGCTGACTATAGAAAGGAAGTGGGGGAGGGGGGATGGGGGGACTCTCTCTCATTGAAGAGGGCAAATAATGAGCATTGCAATACACAACAACATCAAGGGTGTGCGTGTGTGTGTGAGTGTGTGTGAAGCTTAACAGTGCCACATAAATTAACGCATATTTCAGTTGCATTTTAAAAGCGCACAAAGCGAAACTCTGCTGCCGACTGCGACGTCGACGTCGCTGCGACGGCGCTGCCAACGTTTCAATTATTTACTGTTGTTGTTGTTATCATCATTAACATTGTTGTTGTTGTCAAAAAGTGGCAGCGAGGTTGTTTTTTTGTTGTTGCACGCACAAAAAATGAATAAAACAGACAACGCCCCATCGCACACACACTCACGCACACACACACACACACATGCATATACTGGACACACACACACCGCCGCACACCCGCGCTGTGTGTGTATGTGCTGTAAAGAGCTGTCGCCGCGCCTAAAGTATGCAAACGCATTGGCTGCCTATCTGTCAGGCTGCTGCTGGACTCTGCCTCTGCCCCTCCCCTCCCCTGCTGATCCCAGCAACTGCAGCTGTACATTATTTACCTCTTCTTCGTTTTTTGCGCGAACTGGAGCTGCGTTTTTTACGGGTTTTATTGTGTGCGTGCGCGAATGAAAAATAAAATATATAAAAATATATAACGGTACCGCTCCAACAATTGCGCCACGACGTCGACGTCGCTGCACGCACATTGGCCATGCTCCCCCCTCCCCGCAGCCCTGCAGCCTCAACGACGGCTCGTGTCTCCGTCGAAAAAATGAACAAAAAGCGAAAAGAGATGCCCAAATGCGAAAATGCGTGCAAGCAAACGAGCCGAAGCGATAGTCCTGGCTGCAGTCCAGGGATCAGGGCTGCATACATAGGTGCACTGATTGCCATAAGCGGGAGGGGGGGACTGGTAGTGGAAGGGGGTGGGGGAGTAGCACTGCAGCGGGTGTCATGTGGCAAGAGCAGACGAAAGGAGTTGCAAAAAAAATATGCATCGAACAGGGGTAGGGCAGGGGCAGGGGCAGGGGGCAATGGTGCGTATGTGTCATGGTGGCGACAACAACTGCAACAAATATGCAGCAGCAGCAGCAACAACAACTACAGCAATAAAAAGGCAAAATAATTAAAAAAATGGTTTGAGCCGTTGTTGCATGGATTCCACTTTATATTTAATTGTTGTTGTTGCTGCTGCCGCTGTTTGTTGTTAAGCTCTGCACAAATATTTTTTGCATATTTATTTTTAAATCGCATCGTTGTTTTTTCTGTTTATTTGATATTTTTGGAGCCACCTAAAAGCGCACAACATTTTTTAATTGGGTTAGTAATTGAAATTTATCGAACGTTTCCACGAACTCGACACAGTCCCCGGAGAGCTCAGACAAAAAGCGGCAAATGAATTGCACGCATTTGAAAAGTAGACAAACAGAATAACGACAACAACTACACCAACAGCAACAACAACAACAACAGCAACAGCAACAGTATATATAAAAAAGAGTCAAATATAGTATATGTATTTATTGCCAGAGACAGCGAAACACACTGCAACTGTTAAAGAAACGAAAAATACTATATAGTTTCGAACATTCGCTTGTAATTGTTCCGAAAGAACCAGGGGACCCTGCTGATTGGCAGGAATTCAGTTTTATTTGCTTTTATTATTTATTTATTTAATTTGCTTACTTATATTGTTTAGAGATCGGGTAACTCAACATTCGATTGGAAGCGAAGAGAACTCTTTTGAGGAACTGAAGAGACTGATAAATTGATGCATAATCAGAATCAGAGTAGTCTAAAGAGATATAAAGATATCACTATAAATATATAAATAAATATAAATATAATATATATATATTATTGCTCCAAATTTTCGATTTTTCGTAGATATAATTAGAAATAATTTACTTCACTATAATCTAGTAAAGATATACATTTAGTAAATAATGATAATAGTGAAAAGAAAATTTAGAAGCGTTTTCATTTGTATCCCAACAATCTCAGACCTCGAGCCGGCTGACTCAAATATAGAAAATTTAAATAAAATAAAATAAAATAAAAATAACAAGCAATAATAACAATTAATGATAAAATGAGCTTAACATAAACTCAAATTAAAGCAGTTAATAAAGACAGTTTATTTAGCTGAAAGTCTTTACTCTAGTGGACTCTAACAATCTCAAAGACTTTTCTATTATACCTAAATAAATTGAGGTAATATTTAAAAATAAAATTTAATTTATAAAAATATTACTAATATTTGATTAATGCCTTATTTTTAGGTATTTGTGGTCTTAGCAAAAAATATTTCAATAAATAGTAAATAAATAATACATATATGATCAAGCAAATACAAAATATGTACATCGATATTTATAAGAAACTTTATTGTATATTTTTCTAATCCATGATCAGTCAAACTATAATTTCCCTTGCATAAAAAAACTTTATCCAACATTAATCAAGCAAAGCGCTGGCTTTTATAATTTCCACATTTATTTTTGACCGTTGAGAAATCAACAAAAATCATTGCCCAGAAACAGGCCATAAATATATGCCTAGAACTGGTTCTAGCCGAGTTGCTCGTATGTACAATAAGTGTGCTATGTGATTGCAGATGTGAGGACTTTTTATTGGTGTCCTTTGGCACAGCATCATCATTACGAACAACAACAGGAAGCGCTGCAATGAGATCAGCCAGAGCTAAGCATTCAAATTCACACACACAACACACACAACAAACTGGACATTATCTGCCGAAAATATAAAGAAAATATTGTGTAGAAAATGCGGGTCAGCTAGAGATTGCAAATCAAGAAAAGACAGGAGCAGTACCAGCAGCAGAAACAGCATCTTGGAAACCACCCCAATAGAGTGAACGGTGAACAGTGAAGTGACCAGCGGCAGGCACAGACTCGGGCAACTGGAAACTGGTTGGACCAAAAGGGGTTGCATCTTGGCCGGGATGCGTGTCAAAGTTCAACGTCTGTCTCTGCCCAGTATGATACGTTGATGCTGTGTCCAGTTTGATAAATATAAAGAAGTGTACAACTTATAGAGGCAGAAAACCGGCCTTGGGTTCTTCTGGTCGAAAATCTGTTGAAATTTTGATGTGAAAGTTCACAAGATTTTTATAAAAGTTTCATGTCCTGCCACGGATGCTGAGACCGATCCCAAGAGCGTGAGAAAGTTGCAATTGTTCAGGAAAAAAAAGGGAACTTGTTTATGCCTAATGTCCTGCTGCAGATGATGCCAGTGAGTGTCCGAGTATCCTTCGAGTATCCGCCGTTCTCTCTCAACTTAACCAGTTCAGCATCAGGCTGCCACTTAGTAACGTTTTCGATTTATTCATGCTATTTGGCCAGTTGAACTAATTGCAAACCAAATGCCAAGACACTGCCACTGCCAAACATTAGTTCAACAAATGGCCACGACATGAAACTGTAGCTTTGTTTGTCTCCAAGTCGCTGCACTAATTGTCCTCCAAGTCATCCAGTTGTTCAGCCAAACCAATAGCTAAAACTTGTCCCTTCTCTCTGCCTCACTACAAGCCATCTACAGCTATCTATCCCTTTAGCTGAACGATGTTAGTTATTCCATTAGGCGGCATCGATTACTCAGACATGCATTGATTTTTTCACAAGTGACTGCAAATTTCAATGCATAAACGATGGCATCACGACTCTAATGAGCTCCTGTTTAGCGAGAGGCTACGACTTCTGCTCTCACATATTCTAAATGTGTCAAATGAATTTGGGGTAGCCTTTGCAATACACTGACTTCTTGTCATCATAATGGGGTCTGACCTATGCTAGTCCGCTGCGGGACATTAGCTGGCATCTTGTACGTTACAAAAATGAAAAAACAATGTTACACAAACTGGTTAAGAATCAATGCTGGCTGCAGTTCTTTTTGGCGGTTAAAAACATAAACTTTAAATCCAGTTTTGAGAGACAGGGTCCAGCAATTAAGTTGAACTTGGCCTGTAGATGCTGAAATGCAGACAAAAGTCACCTAAAACAGAGCAAATAGGAGTAGGGGTAAGGGTATGGGACAGTTCTAAGAGCCAATCAAAAGACATGTTTCTTTCAGCACTTAGGAACAAATAGGCTAACCCTTAAAGGGATAAACCTAAGACACAGCACACACCCCAATAGGCAAATTCCAGCACAGAAAAATATGTAGCATACTTTTAGCTGCCACAGAAATATATAGAAATTACTTCAAGTATATTAACTGCTGCCATAAAAGAGTATAATTAGTATTAAATTCATTACCAGTTATACATTTTAAACTTACTAAATCACTTAATGGGTTGCACACTTAACTTTGCTTAACTTCCGCACTAATTTGCTCGTTAAACTGCTTTTATTTAGCAATTTGTCTGTGTGGCGCAACATGTGACACATTGTCAAAGTAAAACAAAAACGAAAGCAAAGAAATGCCAAAAGAAAATCTGACAACAAAAAGCAAAACAAGACAATGCCTCAAGAAGCAACAGGCGCCAGCGAGAGAGCGTGGGTGTGCGAAGAAAAAGGAGCGCAAATAATTTATTTTTTAGAAGATGCCGCTGAAAAGTATGCTACAAAAATGCAAAACATGTGAAATACTCACTCCGGGGTGGTTGAAGAGTGCGAGAAACTGCGAGAGAGCGCCCAACGGGTAGGTTTTCATTGTTTTCCAAGTCGAAATTCCTTCAAAAGCGCAAAGATGTTGCGCAGCCTTGATTGGGTTGGTTGGGTTGGTCGCTTCCTTCCCCCGAAACGTCTCGAGCTACAATCGCGCAATTATTGAGGTAGGCACATGATTATCTAGTTGTAGTGAGAGATTCAGTAGACTTACCCCTTTTGGGTGCAGACGCTTCTTCATTAACTTGATGTGCAAAAAGTTCAAAGATGACCGGTCAAGCAACCGGTTTGACCGAACTGGCCCAGCCTGTCTTCGACTGGACCTTCGTCTTAGATCCTTCGTCCTAGCATCCTTTATCAACTGCATCCAGTACAGGATCAGTTGAGTTTGAACTTTCATTTCGGTCGCGTCGCGTTCGGAAAACACTTTTGTTATATTTTTTACCTCTCCGCATTTGTTTTTCGTTAATGTGGGGATTTCGCTATAAAATTCTTTAATTATTGTTATTGTTGTAAATTTTTAATAAAAGCTTTTTCGTTGTGTTTCGTTATAAATTAAAACTTGTATAAAATTCATAAAAAAAAATACAAAATTAAAATTGTAAGTGCAAAAGTGTGGAAAAGTGTTTAAAGTGTGAATCTACCATGTGTTTAATTCAATTAAAATTTATTTCCTCACAGCCCATGAAATCCCACAAAACGAAGAATAGATTTGCATTATAGAAAATTTATAGAAAAATCGTATACAAAATTTTACAAATAAATCAATGCAATCGTCTCTTGCTTGGACTTTGTCTTGATCCAATCACTTGTTTATTTTATTGTCCACTGAATTCGCTCACATCCATCTATGGAACAATCCAATGGCAATCGTAAGCATAGCCTGGATCTGGCTCAGGACGCAGCTCAAATTCCTACTGAATCTTCGAGAGCTTCCTTAGCGGAGAGTTGCGGTAATAAACGTAAACTCTATGCCATCGATGAGCATGAGGAGAGCTCTCCAGTTACGGTAGGTGAGCTGGAGCCAGAGCCGGAGACAGAGACTGCCTACGATGCGGATGTGGACGAACTGGAGCAGCCTGTGGGTTATGCGCCACTGAGTAAATTGGCCAGCGAGCGTGAGGTAATCTATGAGCTGTTCCAGCCGTGGGCACTAAAGACCTATGGTGATCAGGCAAAGACCAAGACGATAACGTTGCACAAGAAGGCACGCATTCTGAAGGCTCTCGAGGGCAAGGAACACAGTCGTCCGGATAGCTCCAAGTTTCGCTTCTGGGTGAAAACTAAGGGTAAGTTCCAATTGGCCAAAATTACTTGTAGTATTAGGTAAATACACTTCCCTCTAATAGGCTTTACCACCAAGCGACCCGATGGCTTTGAGGAGGCGCCCGGCAGTCGACGGCGCTTGCAACCTCTCCCCATTACGGCTGTACTCTCCGATAATCCTGGCGCTGTGGATCTGTTTGCGGCATCCGCTAGCAAGGAGTTCGGTCGCCGTATCTATCGCAAGGTGGCTTGTGTGGAGGAGTTCTTTGATATCATCTACAACGTGCACATGGAGCTGGGCGGACGCAGCGGCATGCATGCGGGTCAGAAGCGCACCTATCGCATTGTGAGTGTAGCGTATGGAACAGAGATTATTTAATTTTTGTATTATATATGTACTTAATCATTTAGTGATTATTTTCACAGTTATTTTATTGCTCCATTTTTTATATATTCATTCATTTATATGTACTTACATTCATTTATATATTCATTTATTTATATATTGATTTATTTATATATTTATTTATTTATATATTTATTCATTTATATATTTATTTATTTATATATTTCTTTTTTTATATATTCATTCATTCATTTAGTGATTATTTTCACCGTCATTCCATTGTTCCATCTCCTCTCTTATTTCTAATTAACTTTCTTGAATTACTCATCTATTTTTCAGATCACCGAAACCTATGCATTTCTGCCCCGCGAGGCAGTCACACGTTTTCTCACCATCTGCCCGGAGTGCAAAAAGAATCTTCGGCCTTCATCGCCCTCCACTGGCTGCAAAGACTCCGATCTGGCTGGCAATGAGAGCTCATCGGAAGTGGAGATCTATCTAAATTACTCATCGCACGCTGAGAGCTCGCTGGAATCGGGTCCAATGGCCAAACGTCGGCGTCACTCCAGTGCAGAGATTAAGCCCAATACGCCGGTGTTGGCCATTGGAGGCGTTGCCAGCAGCGCCAGTGCCACACAGTTGGATGCTCTGGCAGCAGCAGGAGCACCAACCAGTCCCATAATTACTCCGACTGTGTCTTTGCCCAAAGTCCAGTCAACTGCTGAAACGACACCGGTTAGCGTGCCCAAGATTCGAGTTAAAACACAGTTTCAGGGTCCGCTCAGTCCGCCTGCTGAAACGGCAGCTCCACAGCCACCGGCAAATCCACTCAACCTATCCCTACCTTTGCCGTGGCCGGATGCCACACAGCTTCAGAGCTTTGACTCGGAATTGCTGAAGTCGCGGGATAATCTGATGCGCTATTACGATTTCATGAGACGTTTCTATGCCGGTCGTTCGGTGCTCAGTCAACCGGTTTTAGCACCGCCCATTTACGGCAGCAGCCTGCTGCAGAGTCTCAGCTATCCAACCACCACCACAGCCACCACGACGGCAACAGTCACAACGAATACTCAAGCACCGTCCAAGCAATTGTCTGTCTCAACGGCACCTCCCAAAGCCGCTTCCTCTCCTCCTGCTGTGTCCAGTAGTTCAAAGATCTCTTACTCCCCTGACAGTTCGACTTGTGCACGCACTCCGATCGTTTCAGCAGCCATGCCCAGCACCCCACTAGCTCCACATACGCCCATCAATCTAACGAAACCTTCATTTTCCAGCTCCAGCAATGGACAACCTGGATCAACATCCACACCAGTTGCTGCTGCCGCTCCACTCAAACTGGAGCTACCCAGTCCACCCAAACCGTTGCCGGAACTACGTATACCTCAGCTGCTACTGCGTGGCTCCTCCTCAGTGTCCAGCGAACAGTTAGCCATGCCACTGCCCCCCTTAGATTTGGAGCGGTTGAAGCCTATTACATCCACATATTTGCAGCTGACACGCAGCATGGGCCTGAGCGATGAGGATGCGCTGCGCTTCGACAATCTGGTGAGTAAAGACTTTCAATATACTCTATAAAATAATTTGAAAATATAATAATTACTATATTAAACTATATTTTCCTATGATTACATGTTATTTTTTAAGATTTTATTATAAATTATTATTCATATATTATTCAAGAGTTTAAAATGTCCCCTTTCGATATCAGGTCATCATTTTAAGACTACTCAAAACTAAATACAAATACAACTTGTACCTATTACAATTATTGTATTATCTTTCTTACAAGCCAAAATTATAAACATTATTCATTATATTATATTATACATTACTTACTTATGATTATTTTCTATTATGCAGAAGCAAATTGTTTCTGTAAAACTCTCCCACATACCTATTGTATGATCTCTCACAAAGACATTATAGTCTGCTAATATTATTAATGATTTATAACTTGTTTACAACTTCTTACTTATATAGAAGTTAGGTCTCGTTTTCTTACTGGTTTATCGACTGATTTACAATGGTTTATTACACACCTTAAAGTATTAACAAGAACAGTTGTTGTTTATTCACACGACAAAAAAAAAAAGAAAATCAATTTATAAATATTATTTGATATTAATATTATGTTTGAAATGCTTTTATTAAATTTGTATGCCATTGGCGGTTATGAACTTTTTTTAATACCTAATCAAAAAAAAAAGAGGGAAGCAAAAACTAAATCATATAAAAAAGTTATTGTCGCTTTGTTTGTGTTCGGCACAATGGAATCTGCGAAATGCAAGCAAAACACATATGCAAATAATTTCTGTTTTTTTCTACATTGTTTTTGCTGTAATATTTCATGGCTTTTGTAATATTTTAATATTTTTATAATACGTTTTTTTAATCGTTTTGGTAACGTTTCATTCTATAAAGGTATTTGTTCGCAATGCTTTTTAATTAGTTGAACGCCTAAAGCGCTGCTTTTATTATACATTTGATATACATAAATAAACAATACAATACTCTTGCAGAGCATATGGCTAAATTGCTTCAAGAAATGCGATTTTTATTAGTTTAAAAAAGAATTCAAAATGAGTTTTACCATACCTCAGTTGATGGTAGTTAAAGAAATAACATACTAAATATTTCTGCAAGTGTATTTGCATCTTCGGCTTGTCGTGGATAACACAGCATATAGTTTATCATATGCTCTTTGCCATTTATTATTAATTTTTAAGCAATTTTTTGCATTATTACCAAATTCAATTTTGATCAACAAAATTTATTTACTAATTTAGTATCTCTTTTCTCTGACATGCTTGGCTTATAAATCTAACGCTTCTATCGCAATGTAATCGAGATTAATATGAGAGACACACTCCAACAACTACTGCCACAACAACAGCAACTACAGCAACAGCAACAACAACCCTTTTTGGCCTACAACAAATGCGTAGTACTACGCTCAAAATTTTGCAATAGTAATGGAAATTCAAATTGAATTTCTATTCGTTTTTTTTACCTATATGTATTTTTATTTTTTCATTTTATTGAAAATGAATTTTGATCTCTTAATGCTTGAATTATTAGCTGCAATTTATGTTCTCACTTTAATAATGCTGTAAACATGCTTAATGCAAGGCTTTTGTATTATGAATATTATTATTATTTTTTATTATTTACATTGCGTATTTTAATATTATTTGTGTTGATTTGCATACCATTTAATTTCATAACATTATTTTCTCTTTCTTTTTTTTCGTTGTTATTTCCAGCTCAGTTACTAGCGCAAGCCAAAAAGTTGTAATAAATTAGTAAAAGAAAAAAACAAAAATATCTAAAATGCTTCTTTATTTTGTATTTCACGCACTTCTTTTGTAATTGCAAAAGAGTAATAATAAATTTAAATGTTTGTATGTAATAAATTAGTTTGCTTATTTCAAATTGTTCAAATTGTGCGCTTCAATTGATTCTAGAGTGCTTTGTAGTTGCAAATTACTTTAAGAGTTGCCATCTAATGTGCTTTTACAGCTGTGGTGAGTACTCGATTTTATTTATTATTTATAAATATTATTATTAATTTTTTTGACTCAGAGTGTTGCCCTAAATATTATATAATTAATATTACTTGGGCCACATATACTATACACTATTTTATACAGAATATTTCTTAGTTTTCTTTACCATTTTATTGATGGAATGTATCTTGGCTTTTGCCTGAATTTCTTTTTGATGGGAACAAGCCAAATTTTATTATTATTATTATTATTTATTTGACTAAGAGTGTTGCTCTAAATATTATATAATTAATATTACTTGGGCCACATATACTATACAATATTATTTTTAACATATTTCTTAGGTTTCTTTACCATTTTATTGATGGAATGTATCATGGCTTATGCCTGAATTTCTTTCTGATGGGAACAAGTCAAATTTTATTATAATTATTATTTATTTGACTAAGAGCGTTGCTCTAAATATTATATAATTAATATGGCCTGTGTCATTATTTTAACATATTTCTTAGTTTTCTTTACCATTTTATTGCTGGAATTTCAGAATTTGATGGGGGGACAAGCCTAATTTTATATTGCGCTTAAAAGTATGCCATAAAAATTTGACATTATTTCTATTCTAAGTGTGCTACTCGAATGAATACCCTGTAACACTGTCACTATCAAGAAATATTCCCATTCGAAATTTTCCATTAATATAAATGATTCAATAATTTCATGTCTTAAGCTTTGGGCTAAGCCCAAGCTGATAAGCATTTATTTCTGATTACATTTCGAACGCATATATGTTTTTTGTTTTGATTTTTCAATGTCATTTCCGCTTCATACGCTATACATTTACTTAGTGGTCTGACCCTGGCCCAGTCCCTGACCCTGACCCTGTTCGTCACCCCTGACGCTGCTCAGCACGAACTTGGCACTCAGCACCCGTCCATCCTTATCGACAATGGTCTTGATCACTTCTCCGTTCTGTGCCACAATGTCTGCTGGAGAGAGATTCACCTGGGACAGAAAATCCTCAATGCTTCTGTCTTGCTGTTGATCAGTGGGCGCTGTGTAGGTGGGTCTCAAACGTTGTGGTGGTGTGGGCACAATGGGGAATGGTCCTTGTGGCGCCACATTCGAGTTGATTCGCACAGTTGTCTTAATGACCCGTCCGTCGGGCAGGGTACGTGTACGCACCACATCCTGTCCCTGAGCCTGGGCATTGAGTATATCCTGATCCGTAATACCACCGCGATCAAGCAAATCTTTTATTGGTGGATCCAAATCAGCAGATCTTGGTGGTGTTGGGCCGTTATAAGTGCGGGAATAGCTGGTAACTTTGGTGCCAGTTTCGCTGGGTAACTCATTGGTGTTGAGGTACGTGGGGGTTGGTGGTACATAATGCGGGTTTAACTCCTGGCAGATCTGAGTACGCGATGGTGTTGTGGTGCGTACACCGCCAGATGGCGCTGTGGGCAGTGGGGGCAGCACAGAAGGTCGCGTTGGCAGCGGTAGTGGGTTGGGCACGGGCTGGGCTGGAGCTGGAGCTGAAGCACTTGGGGTATAGTTGGGTTCATTGAACCAATTGGGCAGTTGAGGGGCAAATATGCTGGGCCTACGCGTCCAGCTATCAGGCAAGTCAGGCAGACCACGCACTGGCCAAGTGTTTGTGCTTAGTGGTCCCTGGTAGGTCTTGATGGTGGTTCTCACAGTGTTACCCTGATCATCCTGTTCGGTTTTGGTTGATACCTGTGGTGTAACACCGGCAGGGAACTCGAAACTGGGCCAGTTGGCGCCGAATCCAGTGTTTGTGGACAAACCCGTAAATCCTGGCGTGCTATAGGTCCTTGTCCTGGTCGTAATGGTGCGGCCCTGATCATCCTGTTCCGTTTTGGTTGTGGTCCGTGGAGTTACACCTGCTGGTGGTTCGAAACTGGGCCAGTTGAAGTCGGGTCTGTTGGGTACTGTACCCCATTGGGGGAAACTATTGCCAAAGTCTGGCCAATTGTTGCTCAAGCTGGGTCGATTGTTCCTCGGTACATACTCCCAATCTTTTTGAGGATTTGTTGGAGCAGCTGGCGTAGTGGTGGTGGGTGGAGGAATGGGAGTGGTGGTAGGAAGCTCTTCCTTCTCAACGCTGGAAATAATATTCTCTCCATCCGGCGAGAGCGTATAGGTCGTTCGGTACAGCTGACCCAATCCGTCCGGCTTGCTGATAATCACCGGTTGTTTGGTGCGCCATAGTTCACTCAATGCCGCCGGCTCCATGCCAAGTTCGACGGCTTGTTTGGTTAATGCCACGCTCGGACTCCTATCAGTGCCGTCCGTCGCATTGCCAAGCTGCGTGATAACCGATTCAATATGACGTCATTAGTTTTATATACGTATGCCTAAAGTACAAACTGACCTACCTCCAGACAGAGCAGGCAAAAGCTGAGACAGCTTAGTAATAGATTTAAGCGCTTCATTGTATCTTCACTCTCGGAATGTTTCAGCTAAACTGAGCTGCGCACCGAACGAGGTGTTAGCTAAATACGTTTCAATAGCAATATTACGAGTATATAGCGAATTAATCTCTATGTATTGAATGAGTATATCAATCGGCTTAAAGGTTATCGCCTCACTGATGCGACTTGAGAATTTCTTAGAACTTTTGCGGAAATACGTAATATGTTTTCCTATTATTAAATGCAATTGAATTATATATTTTAGTATATACATTATTCCAAATATTCAGATATGTTTTATGTATTCTAAATTAAAGTAAACAAGAGCAAAAACTATTATTTCAACAGTGTTGTATAACGACTTATTCTATACATTTCGTAATATCATTCATTTGCAGTTTCATTTCATAACGATATATACATTAACTTATTTAAACTTGAATATTATTTCAAGACTTTAAATTCAGATATGTTTTATGTATTCTAAACCAAATTAAACAAAAGCAAAAATTCAAATTATATCAGTGTTGTAAAAGAACTAATTCTATACGTTTCTAATTACCATTTACTTATAGCTTCATTTCATCATGATATATCCATTAAAACTTTTAGCTTAAATACAATTTCAAGTCCTTAAATTATTGCCATAATTTTTCTATTAATATTTCACCTAAAGCTTAAAGCATTTGTTTTAAACTCAAGCTGTGTTATCAGAAAAAATAGCCCAACTAGTATAATCATTTGTGAGCTGCGTATTGTGCCCATACGCGGGATATGCTGTTGACACATTAAAATTGCTTGGCGAACTGTGAAAAACTATTGCTAGGTGCACATTTCAGCTTAAAAAAAGTGTATATATATTAAATTTGCATATATGTACATGATAAATATTTATAAAAATTTTTCGCGTAAATAAAAGGCAATGATTGACCTGCCGAACATCAGAAGTAAAGCCAACTGCTAACAAAGCTTTTTGAAATTTATAAAAAACACACAGCAAAAAAAATAAAATAAATACACACATAAACACATTGATACCCACACTCATACGTATTCTCGTGTAAATATAGAATTGAAGATTTTTCACTTTATCAGTAATGAATATTCTATACTCTTGGCATTGCAACTGGCATATAATAATTGTGGAAATATAAAAAATTAATAGAACACTAAGAAATAGAACTTAATTTAATTTATATTAAATAATCAATACTCTTTCGAATTGAGTTTCCATTTCGTTATGCTCTTTGTTAGCGTACGAAAATCAAACAAATGAAAATAATATAGATTTTTCATGGTTTTCCTCAACTACAACAACAACAGCACCAAAAGCCGTATTATGATGAGCAAGAAGAATAAAAATGTATTAAAGTTCCCTTTGTCCCCCTGCATGTTCATGTGCGTATACTTTTGTGTATGACTGTTAACGTCTCTGTGCGGGTTAGATGACAATCCCCCTCGTCGGTGCCCACAAAAAAAGGTTCTAAAAAAGGATATTGAAGATGTTGTCTCTGTGAAACGGGGGAGGTTACGGTCCAGCGACAAAAATAAGGACGTACCACCTAAACTAAAAATACGGAGAGGAGCACAAGTAGCCGAGAGTTACTGTCAGCTAGCCAGAGTTGCCACCATTTCTGCCAGGATTTACGCTAAAAAGACGCCATAAACTTTTGAATGCCAGTGGAGAGGTAGCGCACGAATAACGAAATAAAAAGAATGAAAAAAAGGGACCGAAATTGGAATTTGATAGACGCCTGGGCCTGGGTCTGGGTCTGGGTCTGGGCTTGGGTTTGGGTCTGGGCTTGGGTGTCGGCCTGTCCTTCAGTCAGGCACAGTGTAAAGTTCAGAGGCCGTTGCACGGCTGAGCCACAGAAGCAGTCAATGCTGTCAGGAGATGGAGAAGGGGACAAGTGAGGGTTCAGTTTGAGGTTTGGGCTGGGGTGGGGGGAGTTGCAATTCAAGTATTGACGACTTTTTAAAAGGGTCGAGTGACGTCGCAACCGTAAAGGCCGAGGCACAGCAAGCAGGGGCATAAGGTTACCAAGCTCTCTCTACGTCTGGCGCGTGTAATAAACCAAGCGATTTTAACGCTATGCGAGTGTAGGTGGTGTGGCTTCTGTGGGTGTGCGTGCTGGGGTCTGGAGTTTAGGTAGCTCAGCTCAGCGCTGGCCAAAGTTATAAAACTTTACAGTTAACTAGGCTTGGCAATCAAGCTAAAAGCAAAGGCGTCATCGTCATCGTTCCACGTTCAACGTGCCACGTTACCTCGCTCCGTTCGGTAGTCGCGTCTCGTCTGGCGCCACCTAGCGACCGTTACACGAGACTCCAAAAAAAGCGAGAACAAACCACCGACAAACGGAAGCCAAGTACCTCTAAGCGTGGACAGTGTCACACACACACACACACGCACTGACACACGCAACCAGTCGCACACCCACTGCACCATGGGTGTGTGTCCCCTGTGGGGTGGGGGAAGTTTTTGCTCCTCTGTCGGGGTTTTTGGCTTAACCAATGTGCCGTTTGTTTGCTCAAATCGCTTTCTCGTTTTAAACATTCTCCTTTTGTTTTGTCATTTTGTTTGTCGCCTCAATAGACATTGTCCAGTGGGGTGGCCTCCGAAAAAGGCAAACACCTCTTAATACCCTACACAAAAAATGGCCATATTTAAAAATTAAAGAATTTATTTATACACTGAGAAAATATTAAAGACTTTAATGAGATATAACAGCAAGTATTCCGACAATAACGTCTAAATGATTTTATAAAATTATTTCAACGGAAACGTCTCCTATTTCCTCCTAAATGCTGAGATCAGTAATGATTCACTTCACATAACATTTAAAAAAGGGTTGGAAAATACCACTGTTTTAATTTTTCTTAAGAAAATCTAGTTTTCAGCTTGAAATTCTAAAATCCAAAATGCCAAGAGTTTACGCTAATTTCGTCACGATTTTGTCTCTTAATTTCAGCTCATTTTTTTATCAGTGTACAATAGAAATTTTAATAGCCAGCACTTCCTCTTATTTTGTATTCCGACAATAACTTCTAAATGATTTTAAAAAATTATTTCAACGGAAAAGTCTCCTATTTTTCCTAATAAATGATGATATCTGTAATAATTCACTTCACATAACATTTAAAAAGGTTTAAAAAGTGTTGGAAAATACTACTGTTTTAATTTTTCTTAAGAAAATCCAGTTTTCACATTGAAATTCTAAAATCCAGAATGCCAAGAGCTCACACTAATTTCGTCACGATTTTGTCTCTTAATTTCAGCTCATTTTTTTATCAGTGTACAATAGAAATTTTAATAGCCAGCACTTCCTCTTATTTTGTATTCCGACAATAACTTCTAAATGATTTTAAAAAATTATTTCAACGGAAAAGTCTCCTATTTTTCCTAATAAATGATGATATCTGTTATAATTCACTTCACATAACATTTAAAAAGGTTTAAAAAGTGTTGGAAAATACTACTGTTTTAATTTTTCTTAAGAAAATCCAGTTTTCACATTGAAATTCTAAAATCCAGAATGCCAAGAGCTCACGCTAATTTCGTCACGATTTTATCTCTTAATTTCAGCTCATTTTTTATCAGTGTACAATAGAAATTTTGGTAGCCAGCACTTCCTCTTTTTTTGGCCCCTGCCGTTGCGTTTTTTTGCTGGTTACGGAGTTTTGGGAGTCTAGGGAAATGGCACTTGTCAAGGGATCAGGCGTATGCGGAGTTTTTGGGTTCGTTCGCAGTGGGAACATGGGTCGGGCACTTCTTCATTAATTTTCATGGCGGCACAAGAACAATGCCCGGCACGAAACCAGACCCTTGCCTCCCACCCCCTCTCCTACCAGACTGCTCAATGGTAGAAAACAGAAATGATGAAAAAATACGAAGAAGAAGAAGCAGCAGCAGCAGCAGAGAAAAGTTACTCCTGGCTTTAGCCAAGTTGTGGGTGTGTTTTGTGCAAATGAGTAAAAGGCAGCAGGAGGGGGAGTTTCACATTGGCGTCGCAATGGGTGAGGGCGGGTAGCTGTCTTGCTCTATGTCTCCCTCTGTGTGTGTGTGTGTGTGTGTGTGTGTGTGTGTGTGTGGGTTGATTACTTTCTGTTTTAGGTGCCTGTCCGTCCACGCCCAACGTCGCCCTAGCTGAACAACTTCTGAAGGCAAGTACGCATTTTTATGTTTGCTCGCCTGGGCTAGCAGCGGTCCTTATTTTTTATCGCAAACCACTGCGAAGGATGCGAATCCCTTTTTTGTTACCACCCACCCCCACCCCCTCCCCCTCAAGCGAACGCCAGTCGGCACTCCTGCCACATCCGACGTAATGGAGGACTCACTGAGACAATTGTCGACGCAACCAAACTCTAACTCTAGGTTGAGCAGTGGGTGGGGTGGGGGTGGGGGCCGGCTACAGTGAAGAGGTTGCTCTGTTAAGCAGGGGGAGGGGGAGGAGGATGAAAAAGAAATTGCAATTTTTTGCGTAGAAATATAAAGCCAAAGGAAAACGTCTTGGCAACTGTTTGGACATGCCTCAGCTGCCTTCCCTTTGGCTACTCTCTGAACGCTCTAATGAATTTCCGTCCAGACCAAAAAGAAAATGTACAAAATACAAAAAAAAAAGAAAGTTGGAAAAACAGACAACAAAAAGTGAGGAAAACAATTAAAGTGGACTTAGCTCTGGTGGGGGGAGCTGGGGGAGGTCTGACGCACCCATAATCATAATTGCGCGCCCCTGAAAAAGTTACCCCTTCGACTTCGACTTGTCGATTGTCGGCTGGAGTTTTTTCACAGAAACATAAAAAAGTAAGGCTCTGTCTTTATATTGTAGTTACCCCGTTTTTTCTTTCTAATTGTTGAGCCTGCGTTTCCCTTCAGTTTTTCTGTTGCCTTTCCAATCCCTTTGCTTAATTGTGTCCCTTTTAGATAGCTGTCCTTCATTTCTTTTTTCTTTTGCCACCCTCTTTGGTCTGAGTTAAATTTTCACTTGCTTTTAATTTGTCAATTTGGTGCTTCTCATTCTGGCATTTCCTTTGGCTGGACACTTTTTTCTCTATGTTTGCTGATGAGCTCTAAAGGAGAAAAGAAAAAAGTTGCGAAACAAGGTGGCAATTACTTATTTTGGCTTTTCAGCGACTTGCGTTTTAATTACTAGGGGAGATTTGCCAGGACTCTTGCTTCTGGGATTTGCATTGAAGTTATCACATTCTTACGTTAAGTGTTTCTATTTATTAGACGTGATTGAGGGGGCGAAATTGAGGTGCACTTGGCTGGTAATTTGGTGAATTAAAGCGTGAAATTTAGTTAAATTTTCTTATATTAAAAATAAAACAAAGTACTTATTATAATAACTACTAAAGTTAATAATGAGAAAATAAGGTTGATATCTTTACATAAATTTTACTTAATGTTAAGAAGATAAAAGAGTGCTGTTATTGCCGCAACTGTTAACCGATGTTAACCGATTGAAAGCAACATTATAACAGAAGTCGAACTGGTCTCCCTAACCGATTCATCGCTCAGCTGTTGCTTTACTATTGAACCGATATTAACCGATTGAAAGCAAACTTACATATGTACATACATATGTATAACAGAAGTGGAACTGCACGCGCTAAGCCATTCATCGCTCAGTTGTTGCTTTGCTATTGTGTGTAGTAGTATTCTCTCTGCGTTTCGCGTTTGCCAATAACAAGAAATTCTAAGAGTAGAAAAAACAGTAAACGAAAATGTGGAATGCAGAAGAAGGCAAAAGTTACAAAACAGAATTCATTGCAAGCAATTGAACTTTCGTTAAGCGCGTTGACAAAAGTAACAACAGCAAAGGCGAAAAGGGAAGAGGAAAAGTAATAGAAATAACAGCAACGATGATGGCAAAATAAACAAGAGATTAAGAGCAGACAATACTAAACACAGCAGCAGCGGAAGACGTGGGGAGAGCGAAGCGGGAAAGCGAAGCAACAGGGTGCAGAGATACTGGCAAATAATGAATTCCTTTGGCAAACGCAAATTGATAAATTAAACGCCACTTATGGCACACTGAAGAGGAGGTGAAGGTGAAGCGAGAAGCAACAACAACAAATCAGACAAGAAGCTGAGAAATAAAGAAATCAAAATAAATGACAAGGACACGCACGACAACAACAACAAAAACAACAACAAGCACACAGCCGCAAAGTGCACGCAAATTGAAGCAGCAATAAAAAGCGAGAACATAAACAAGGCAAAGAATAAAAAAAATAAAATAATAAAAGTCAAAAAGACAGCACACACACACACACTATCGTGCTTTCGCTTCACTCCCACTTGCTGCACACACACGCCAAAACGAGTTGAATAAAAAATAGAAGCAAAACAATTAACGTCCTTGGCGAAAATATTTTTTGCAACGGAGACCAAGCTAAAAAGAAGCAAAAGAATATGTAGACGAAAAACGAGTAACTTGAGCTTTCCTCCACACACACACACACACACACTCACATACAACAAGTGCAAAAAGCAAACGAAGAAATTATCCAAACAAAAAGTGCACAGAAGTAGTAGCAGCAGGAAGAGAAAGGCGCCGCAAAAAACGTGAGGCAAAACAAACAAATAAACAAATAAGGCGAACAAACAACACAAAACGATAACGACGTCGACACCGACGCCGACGCAGGCAGCGGCGTCAGCGTCAACAGCGCCGCTGAGAGCGAAGCTGTTGTGAGAGTGCAAAGAGAAGACGAGAATGTTGTTGTTACTGTTGCGAGATGATGATGATGACGATAACGGAGATGACGATGATGATGATGACACACGCACGCACACGAAAAGAAATGCGCAGGCAAAAGTATTTGGAAGCAACAAATACGAAGCACATGATAAAAAAGACGACAAACTAGAAAGCAAGCAAAAAAATACACTCAATGACAATGCCAGGCAAGAACAACAACAACAACAACAGCAAGAGCAGCAGCAGCAGCAGAAGAAGAAGCAGACGCAGCAACCTGTTGATGCCCTCGCACAGCCAGAGAGCGAGAGCGCGTTCTGCAGCTCAAGCGGAAATGCAAATAAACAAGCACGAGGAGCGCCAGAGCGAGAGCGAGCGCACAAGAACGAGATAGAGGAATAGCAACAGCAACAGCAACAACAACAGCAACGTTCTGTTCGCGTCGTGCTCTATAGTTGAGCATTCATTGTATCGCACACACACACACACACACACACACACTAACGCACACGTTGACAGGCTTTGAATAATATTATGAGAGTTTCGCCTTTTACTTTTAACACTTTTTACAATTCAACAAAAAGGCAACTACGCGCTAAAACAAAAGCAAAAAAAAGAAAAGAAAAACACAACAAGGGAGACACAGAAATAGCAACAAAGAAGCGAAAGTTGAAACATGGCTAAAGGAATTTACGACTTGTGCGAAATCAATTCAAAACTAGAACAGAACTCGCCGAAAAAAAAGGAATTGTTAACTCTACCCCGCGCTTCCCCTCGACACAATTGATTTTTGATTTGGTCTGGCGTTTGAAATGATTTTTTGGGTAAGTGCTGCACTTTTTAGACCCTGTACTTTAAAAAAGTACAAAGGGTCTATTAGGTTTGTGCAAATGACATTTGTGTGTAACAGGCAGAAGGAGGCGTGGCAGACCCCATAAAGTATATATATTCTTGATCAGGACGACGAGCTGAGTCGATATAGCCCTGTCTGTCTGTCCGTCTGTCCGTCTGTCTGTCTGTCTGTCTGTATGAACACCTAGTTCTCGCAAACTATAAGAGCTAGAGACTTAATTCTTTTTTTGTTAGGTTCGTGTATTACATAGGCAGGTCAAGTTTGTTTCAAATGTTTGAAAAGTCATCCCCCTCCCCCTCAAATTCACAAAAATATTCCCAGCGTGTACAGTTTTAGAGTCACTGTTTTCCTTTTTTGCATGAATAAAGCTTTAGGTACTTTGCATGTTTGGTGCGAGTTGCAGCTTAATCGGATAATAAACACCAGAGATATTGGACAAACAATTTTCTGTACTGAGCATGTGGGTGGGGGAGGGGGAAGCCACAGTGTACGCGGCCACTAGGGCGTATGCGTGATTTTTGATTGTGAGTATGAATGTATATATGAGTATTGGTTATTGTTTGTATTTGAGCGAATAATTGTATGTATATGTGTTTGTGTGTATGTGTGTATGCATAAGTGAATGTATATGTGTATGTGAGTATGTTCATATATGCTGCTGCTGTTAACGACGCCCAGGGCAAACCAAAGTACAGGGTCTCCTACTGTCGGTTGCGTCCGACTGTAGCTTTGCGTCCGACTGTAGCTTTCCCTACTTTTTATTTATCATTTTGTTAACTACGTGAAGTGCTAGCTAGTTGTTGTACTTAAATGGAATAGTATAAGATATTTCACAGGTGTATTGAACAGGTAGAAGTATACAGTGCGTTTCATAATCATAAGACACTTTAGAATTTATTATAATAAAATTAATAGGATTCATGCCAAACCGATGGAAGAGGTTCCCAAGAGTCTAGAAAAATATACTAAATATAAAAAAAATTCAATAATATGTTTCATCTTATTTATGATAATGAAACAAGATTTTTAGAAAGGTTTAATCACCAAATATAAGTTATATCTAAGTGTCTTATGATTATGAAACGCACTGTAGTCCATCACTTGTTGACTAGCAGACTGTCATAACTCAAAATTTGACTTTTTTAGTTATTAATGCAGAAATATTTACTGGATAATGGTCTATGTTTTGTCAAAATCTCATCTCTCTAACTTAAACAGTCGCAGCGTGAGAAGTGATTATGTAGTACGACCTTAGTGCAAGCTCAGTGTAAGTGCAAAACTTTAAATGCCTTTTACTCGAAATGCGTTTTTCTAAGTTATGACACTGCTAGTAAACAATAGAGCTACTTTCAATGATGCGAAGTTAAGAAAAAGTCTTGATAATATTTTATATTAATTTTTGAAATAATTCTGAAGGTGTTTTTCAAATATTGATAAGAATTATGGCAAGCAAATATTATATAGATTTTTTATTACAACACACCAGAGAAATGCCACTAATAGATCGCTCTACTGCTGCTCTTCATTCATTATATGATTATATACAAAATACAAATGACAGCCAAGAGCTGAGTGTATTGTTTATTAGAAGAAAATGTTATATAAAATAAATTTTAAATGCCACTACAGCACAGTTGAAGAGTAACACATTCCCACATCGCACAATTAAATCCCAAGTATCATTTCAAACAAAGCATTTTGGCAACTTTAAACCCCTTCAATTAATGCTTAATTAATTTACAATTTATAAAATCAATGGCACTGCAAATATTTGTGCTGTATTTTAGAAAACTTTAAAAGTTTATTAAAAACTTGATAAACCCACCCCTAGCTATTTCCTAGAAAAAAATTATCAAGAATTTGCCAAGTAATTACTTTGTATGGCCAAATGTCACAGCGCAGACGTTCGTGCAGCTTGTCTTGGAATTCTTGGAGTCCTGAAGTAGAACCCTTGCACAATCTGCCGGCTCAGTCCAAGCAGTAGTTCTCAGATTTCTTCGTATTCAGTTTGGGGTTTGAGCTGAATTTGTTGGGTGCAAAACATTCTCGTATATATTTGCCAAGGGCTTGAATTATATTTTCCAACTAATTTCTAGAGCTGAGGCAGAACATGCTACATATCTCATTCTGTCGCACAATGTGTCTCACTCTCACTCTATGGCTCTCTCTCTCTTTCGGTTTTAGTCTATAGTTTCCGTCTCATTTCGGTATGGAAGAAATGCATTGATTATGCATGCGTAAAGGCTGGAAACTCCTCAGTGCTCAGTGCTCCAGTGGATGCCCAGCCTTTGATCTTATGAGTACGTATCCATTCCCCAGTTGTTGTTGTTGAGGCTTTCAAGTAAAAAGATAAGATAGATGGACAATTTACTGTGCACACACCCACCTCCCCCTCCCCCTTTACTCAACGCCCCTCCCCATCCCTTGCCATATGCAAAACTGTCCCAAGATTTACTCAGACTATGCCAAGTGCCCTCTGCTGAGTTTGTGTTTGAATTTTCTTCAAAATTCTGCACGTAAGTTGCTCTTTTTAGACCCTGTACTTTAAAAAAGTACAAAAGGGTCTATTAAGATTGTGCAAGCCCGAAATGTATGTAACAGGCAGAAGGAGGCGTGGCAGACCCTACAAAGTATATATATTCTTGATCAGGACGACGAGCTGAGTCGATCTAGCCATGTCCGTCTGTCCGTCTGTCCGTCTGTCCGTCTGTATGAACACCTAGATCTCGTAAACTGTAAGAGCTAGAGACATCATATTTGGCAGTTAGATGCCCCTATAGTGCAAGCAGATCAAGTTTGTTTTAGATTTTTGATACCTGCCCCCCCTCCCCCAAAAACCGCGAAAAACTGTCACACCCACAATTTACAAGATACAAACTTGTGTTTTGGCATACGAAATTCTTATGATAATCTTTATCTGTGCTGTGAATTGTGGCTCAATCGGATAATAAACACCGGAGATATTCAAGATTCAATTGCCTGTACTAGGTTAGGGGGGAGGAGCGCGAGCGTATGTGCGGTTGCATGCGACTTTGCGCTATGTGTGCATGTGTGAGTGTTTGTTAGCATGTGTGTGTGCAAAGGAAAGTACAGGGTCTCCTACTGTCGGTTGCATCCGACTGTAGCTTTCCGAGTTTTTTGTTTGTGTGTGAGTGTGTGTGTGCGTTTTGTACAAATTAAAAGCACACATACACACACCCACACACGCATGGGGTAGTGTGTGTGAGCTTTGAGTCGTGTCACCCTCTGGGGAGAAATTACACCCCTCGCCTTGCCTTCGCTCCTAAGGAATTATGCACAAAACTTCATTCGTTTATACGTAACGTTTTTGGACTCGAAACCCCACACAGTACGCTCCTGCTGCTGCTGCTGCTGTTGCTGCTGCTGCTGCTACTGCTGTGTGTTGATTAGATTTTCTTGCAAGAAAACTGACCAGAGCGTACAGCTCATACGTCAGCACAAAATGTGCATGTGTATGCGGGTGTAACCACAAGCTCACACACACACCCACACGCACACACACATGCGCATGTATGTGTATATACGCCTGCATTACTTTTACTCGAAGAATTTTTGGCTCTGTGTTTGTGTATGCTTGCATTTTAAGAAGCTGACCACACACACACACACCCACACACCCACACACACAAATACAGACACACATGAATATGCAACTCTCTCTCACAAACGTAACACACTCACACACACACACACTCACTCAGTCACATGCAGCTGCAGCTCTGCTGGAGAGAAGAAGCAGAAGGCTTTTCTTGAGCCTTTTCTAATGCACATTTTTGCATTTCCTCTAGAAAGAGTCGACTGTCGTCTGCTAGAGCGAGAGCCTTAATTTGAAAATTTCTTATTAGTGAGTGACCCATCCACACACACATACACACACACACACCGTACAAACTGCAGCTGTGCGAGCGACTCAGATATATTATGTATTTTACGAAGAAAGTGCAGCAAAGTTTGTGGTTTTGGTTTCGGTTTCGGGTCTCGAAAAGTCTCAGAGTTCTCAGAGCAGTTTTTGGGGAACGAGTGTCAACTGCTTGGTCAACCTGAATGCAGCTCATGTGTGTGGGTGTGTATGCGTGTGTGTCAGTCTGTGTGTGGCTGGGGGTTTGCTTAATGGCGTAAGTGTACAATAGAACATATTTTTTTAATAAGCAAACTTTGTCTAGCTACTAATTGCAAGCCTTAAAAATTTAAACACAAAATAATATTATGGAAATGTGCAGATATAATAAATAAATTATTAATGAAATGTAATTATAAAAATTATACTAAATAAAAATAAATAAATATAATTTTGGGATATAATACATAAATTATTAATGAACTGTAATACTAAAAATAATATTAAATAAAAATTAATAAATATATGAAATAAAATAACATTCTTTAAATTTTATAGCTAAAAATTCAGATAATTTTATTTATTTAATATGAACTAAATAATATTAAATAAAAATAAATAAATGCTTGATAAAAAAATATATGAAATAAATTAAATATAGAATTATTTGCATTTTATAACTAGAGAAATAAATAATTTCTATATTATTATTATTAAATAACATTATTTGAATTTTATAACTAAAAAATAAATAATATTATAAATATTTTGGGATATAATACATAAATTATTAATGAAATGTAATACTAAAAATAATATTAAATAAAAATTAATAAAAATATGCAATAAAATAACATTCTTTAAATTTTATAGCTAGAAATTCTGATAATTTTATATATTTAATATAAAAAAAATAATATTCAATAAAAATATGCAAATGAAAAATTAAAATGAAATTAGATATTTGCCAGATGGTTGTTTAAAAAATTAAATTTCGTATATACTTAAAAAATATTAACACTTTATATAATTCATTAGGCCACCCCTAGATATAAATAAATAAATAAATATACTCCATAGACAGAAAGAAACGGCAATCAAATGACAGAGTAAATTGCTCACTTGCGTCTGCATGTATCTATGCATGAGCTGCTCTACCCCTAATGCAACTTCAACTTCATTTGCTGCAACAAGAAAATGCAATTTTCTTAAGACATTTTCCCATACCCGCCAAAGTTCAAAAAATCCCAGAACTACAAAAGCTCAAACCGAAATTTCTAAACACATATAGAAAAGCAGCCAAGACACACACACTCACACACACACACTGTTATATGCAGCATGAGAGGAAAATTTTAATGAAAATGCATCTTAAGAAAAATGAAAATGAACATAAGATGAAATGCATGCGTTAAAACGGGACGAATAGTGGGCACAAACAGTGCAGCAAATCGATAGCAATGCATTTTGCTTTTAGGCCTCAAGACATGTGGGCGGAGGCTGGCCACATCTTGCCCACATATAATAATAATTATAACAAGACAATATTCATAGATAAACTCTCCCATTTTTAAGAGCAATCTGCTCGCTCTCCATCTCACTCTGAGAGCTATTGCCATCTCTGTTGTCTGCTGAAATAATAATAAGAACATGTCATATATAATAAAGGTGCAACTTGGCTTTCCTTAAGTTTTCCTCTGCATACATATAGATTTATCTACGGTATGTGCCAAATTGTAGGTGTCGTTGGTGCCAGAAGGTAGCAACAGCAACAGCAGGACCACCACCCCCAGACCCCGTTCCCCCTACGGACTATATCAGCTCAGCCACACCGATTGTCTGCTAAAGTCATTGATGAGTACACTCAGCGAAGAATATGATAAATAATTGAAATAGTTCATTGAAAATTATATTTCTTGGCAGAGCAACTCATTATTTTGAATAGAATACTTATATGAAAAGCAATGGAATTAAGCTTTATTGATTTATTTATTTAATGCCAACTCAATGCAATTAATAAAGAAATTAACTAAACAAAATATGTATTACACTTATAGTAAATAATATATTTGGACACAAAAAGTCCACTAAAGTAACTTAATAAAGAATATAAAATATATAAAAAATAAATTAAATTATAAAATAATAATAATCTGGGCAGAAAAACCCCATCTGACTATACTTAAATTTTAGTTGGCTTAGTAAGATTAAACTGTGATTAAAATGAAGTCATAGGTTGACATAAATATTTAAAATATTTAAAAAACTTAATAGTCAGTCTAGACTACGCGTGAAGGTTTATGCAAGGAATAGTTTTAAATAATTAGAATAATAATATAGTTAAAATTATTTTGCACTTAAATTAAATAATAATCTGTGAGGAAATATATCAACTAAATTAATTCATTAACGAATTTATGAATTTAAAATTTTTAATTAAATAAAATATATTGAAATTCAATTATATATAAAATAAAGTTTGTAATAATCTGAGCAGAAAAATCTTATCGGACTGTACTCTTATTTTTATTGGATTACTGATATTAAACAGTGACAAAAATTCAATAGAAAGTTCCGATAAATATTTTAAAATATCAAACCTAGTAGTCATTTCTTAAATAAAAGTTTTAAACATATTACTTTTACTCACATTTGATTACATTTTTCGCTCAGTGTGCCGCACCTAACTGACCACCGAAAATAGAATAAGCGCTGGGGCGCAGGGGCGAGAAATAGGGGCAATGGCCAGGGCTCTAGGAGAAGGGGCGTGCTGGTGACTACTCGGGATCCCTGATATTGTGTGCGTGTCGCTGTCATAGCTCCTTTTGTTCTATGATGATGCATCGCCATCATTATGATTTTCTATACACACACAAACGCATCCACACACTCCCCTGGTTGTGGGTGTCCTTTATACATCTGGTTTGGGGTCCTCTGTGTGTGTGGGTATGTTTGTATATAATTTTCCCCATATAAATATGCATATGGGCCTCCACACTCTCCCTCGCTCTGTGCTCCTCCTGTCTGTTTGATTCAAACCCTTCGTTTATACATTTCATTTCAGCTGTCCCGCTGCGTGTGTGTAATTATGCATGTGTGTGTGAGTGTGTGTGCATATTGGTATTCTTATTTTTTAATGTTTTTATTGCATTTTTCTCTCGCTGTGTTTTTAGCTGACAATTCGGTTCAGTCCTCTTGCCACACGACGCTCATTCAATTAAACGCATTAACTTGATTTTCAATTAACTTTAAATACAACTGAGGAATTTTTATGATCCATCTACAAATGCATATCTCATTATCAAGATATTATGATGCAGCTGATGCGTTATATATCGCTTACTTATTAAGGTGAAAATTTATATATTGAAAATAGTCGAGTGAGGTTGGTGCAAGGCTACAATTTGTATATAATTCTCAGACTACGAATACTTTCTAGGCCGTGACATTTACCTATCTTCTAATTGTTTAAAAATATTCACTCGAGTTTAGCTATCTTAACTTTCCGACTTTCTAAGCTTGTTTTACCCATTTAACATTGCTAATTTTCCTCATATCTTTGCCCATTTATTTGATAAGCCTTTTCCGAAAATAATCTTCCCTCGTAATATTACAACTCACTTTCATGAAAACTACTTAAAGTAACTTTGGTAACATCCGCTGTGAGATGCAACCCTTTTAAAACCAAAGCTGCCACCCTTTCAATAACCCCGCACTCCTACCCTTTATGGAGCGAAATTTTCACCGCTTTTCTGCTATTATTTCCATCAAATACTGTAATGTTTTTGCCTAAATGCAAAACACAATTAACTGAAATTAAAATGAGAGAAACTGAGCGAATCTTGGACTGGGAAGCAGCAACCCTTATAGAGTCGTTAGCCCCGTCCCCAGGATCATTTCACCTGCAGAGAAACCTTGGCATATCTTAAACCCCCCACCCCTACTACTGTTCTAGGCATAACAATCTCAACCCCCTTGTAGGCTGTCTTGCCTCAATTTTTAATCACTTTGTCACCCCTTTTGGCCAACGTCATCGTCGTCGTCTAATCCTAATTCAGAGCGCGCAATGCCAAACCCTTTTCAGAGGAACAACCCCAACTCCTTGGAACTTTTCCCGTTTCCCATCTCTGGCGGCACACAAATGCAAATCAGACACATTTTCCGACCCAAAAATGAAAATTCCGAACGTAAAAATGTGACACTGGGTGGCCTCTTTTTTTGCCCTAAGTCGTCTCGACTTTGAAAAGCGAAATTTATTTTTGATTAGGAACACCCCAAAAAACGAGAAAGAGGTAGAGGCCTGGGTATATGTATGTATTCTCCTGCTGCTCATCATCATCATCGTCGTCATCGTCCTCTAAGCTCATCAGCAGTACGGCATGGGGTCGGAAGTAACTTGTGGTGGTCTTGAAGATTTGTGCCTGGTTGCCATAACGGCGACACTGGTGCCCAGAACCCAAACCCCCATGGCCCAGGGGCTGTACCCACCCACCCTCACACCAATCATGCTATAACAGAAGTTGATGTTCTTCCGTAATCCTCCACGTAAAGCGTAAACTGAGCCCGCGTCCTCAGCGTCGTTAGCGCCGACTGGAAGGACATCTTTGTATTATTTTCAACATTTAATTTGTTGCCGGCAACGACGACGACAACGAGCATGGGGACGGATTGGACGACGTCACCAGACCAGACCCTCCTTCATTTCATGCTTGTGCTCAAACTTTGTTACTTTGTTTCACATTTTCGTGCCCAAATAAAAATTGCTCACAGTCAACAGAGAGCCAACGACTAAGGACTAAGGACTAAGGACTTACGTTTCCCCTCATTGCCCATATAAAACTGTGAGTGGAGTGGAGTGTTCCTCAATTTCTGGTCGTTTGTGTTTATGTAATAACCTCGAATCTAATTACATTTCTGACAATATCGAGAGCAAGCAGGGGATCTTCTCCCACTCGAAATTTGTCGAAAAAATAGAATGAAATGAACGAGAATATAATTGAAAGACTCCCAAAAATCATGTTGCTCTTGGCTGAAATGAAAGAAATGAAAGATAGAAATAGGACTGGCATACAATTGCGATAGAAAATACGATTGCTTGAGAACTGTACTACCTTTTGCATGCGTTACTCAGAGTTCTATACAACGATTGCTTTTTTTTGCCTACTTCAAGTTCCTTTTCCACTTTTCATCCGTTCTTTATGCCATAGCTTTGCCATCTTATGCCTACCTTTCCTTCAAGGTGTGCCCATTCCCTGCTCTCTGCCCTTTACTCTTTTTTCATCTGCCTCCTGCTGAACCCTTCATATTATGCAAAGCAGGAGCAGCAGTGGCCCCGGCACTTGATGAGAACCCTTTGCAAAATCGAAGAGTGGAGATGGTGCAAAGGGTAGCTGGGGTCTACCCATGCTTTTTTATGCTTTTTTTTAGACCCAAAAGTAAACTTTTCGGTAGCGCGAATAAAAAAGTTATGAAATGTATAAAAAAAAATGAAAGTTAGGTATGTATAAGAGAAGGAAAAACGTAAAAAACGTAAGGGATCGGACCATCAGAGGGCGAGGCACTGATGTGAGGCGAACCATGCGGCATATCCTTCATTAAATCGAAGAACAAACGAGCAGACAAGCAGCATGGCGTCGTCCAGAACCCAAGCCAAGGGGCTAAGCCCTGGGCAAATGCAGCGCTAGCTAGGCAAAGGCCCAAGCACACTCACACACACACATGTAACCAGTCCCCAAAAGAACCCCTGCCCCAACCCCAGCACTGACATCAGCTACACTCGAATAAAAATGAGTTCATATTGATAAATATTATGAACAATTTAAAAATAATTATAGTAAAATAATTATAGTAAAATAGTTTAGCTTATACTTATTCCATTATTATAATTATCTATTACATTATTTTGCTCAGTGTAGAGCTGCAGTATGAGGCGGATTTCTTTCATTTTAGTTTCCCATTTCTTTTGCTCCAACTCCACTCCATCTTGTCCCCCCGGCTCCTACTACAATGTGTGCCAATGTGAGCGACCCTCTTCAAATGTGTTGCCGTTGCCTTTTACCTCCGACCACCCCCTCCCTGCCTTTGGCCTGGCATGTGGCGTCGACCGGACCCCCGTTTACACTCCCACTCCCACTTTGCCGCAACAACGTTTCAAATTCAACAACGAGAACGAGAACGACAATGATGACGATGGTGGGGCGAGAAGGGTGGAGAGTAAAGAGGGTGGGCAGCAGAGAAACGACGTTGAAAAAAAAAACTTTTTCTTGGCATTTGTTGAACAGGAAACTAAGTCGGAGTGGGGGGAGGGCTGAATGGGGGAGAAATTCTCGAAAAAAACGTCGGCGTGCCAAGCTAGACGAATGAGCCAGGGCAAACGTCGTCTGATGTGTCCTGGGTTTGGCCCAGACCCAAGCCTCAGACCCCCAAAGCCGAGGCCCTTGGCTCGCCCTCGTAATGGGTATAGCGAAACTTGGGATTGGGTTTTGGGTTAAGGTTTGGGGACTGGGATTGTTGGGTTGCCGCTGACTGACTGACGAGTACGAGTGCGAGAGCGCTCGCGCGTTTCTCTGGCTCCTTTCCTTTTTTTCTTTTTCGGGAATAGATGGAGGTTTTATTTGGGCAAGGCCAATGGATATGCCCAGGGACTCCCAGAGCGAGTGGCAGGACCATACAGTCAGTGGGTGGAGTCGTCATTCCAGCATGTGTTAGTTTGAGTTAGACCCGCATTCGCTGGGGGGTTCTCGCTGCGGTAACCATGTCGCCTGATAAGACACAATGGACATATCAAATTGTGGCTTAGCTCATGTGTGAGCCAACCATCCCCCCACCCGCGACACCGCCACCACCACGACCCAAGGGGCGTTTTGCCTTGGGGCGCGGCTGTCGGTCGTATAGAAAAAAGTTGTATGAGGAGTTCAGTTCGCTCGTTCGTTCCGGCATGCTAGAAGTAAAAATATAAATGGAATTTATGTGCCAACAACCCTCCCCTCCTCCCTACTACCCCAGCCCTTGCCCCTTGGAGCAAAAAGGGAACCCAAGCATTTGGTTTATGTGGGAACCAGCGACCAGTTCAAGCGGACAGTTTCTATAATAACTAACTAGCAATTGCTCTAAAAAGCACAAAAAACCCCCCTAACTTAATACTACTATTACATGCACTGAGAGAAATAAGAATTGTGAGAGAATACTTGAACATTGATGATGTTGTCTTAGGGTCTTCTAATTTTTGAAATCTCTCCTCCTTAATATATAAAAGTTATGTACTGTTTTGTGTTATTAAAAGTACAGCTTACTATATTTCTTTACGTGCATATGAATAGAGTATACTTACATATAATATAATTCTGACCAAGCTCCACCCTGCTGCTCCGCTTTCGTCTCCAAACTGTCAGTTGATGGACGCCAAGTGCCGTGGAAAACATAATGCGCGTTACGTGAAATGAGTTCTGAAATGAGTGTGTGTGTGTGTGTGCGTATAGAGTATGTGAGTATGTGTGTGTAGCACTTGCCTTAGGGTTAGTGCAGAACGTGTTATCCCTAGTAGAGCTGAAGCCAGGGATCCATTTATGGCCTAGAGTTATGTGGGAAAAGTACCGTCGGTAAGTGAAGAAATATAGACCTAATATATAGATGGCAAACTGTTGAGAAAGAATATAGAAATAATACCGTCGGTAAGTGAAGAAATATAGAGCATACAGATCGTAAACTTCTGAGTAAGAATACAGAAATAATACACCATACAAAACTTAACAAGAGCTGTAAGAGATTCAAAGGAGATATCTAGCATAATACTTGTTGAATAGTAAGTGAGTATACTCAGTAATTTGACTAGAAAACTTGTTAGTAAATATTGATTCTTGACGTATTTATCAATGAACATTGGATTCGCTTGTCATCGCTATATACCTAATCGTTTTATCTCTCTGATATTTATCAGTCTTTGCGGCTATATAACCCCAATTTTTGCACTTAGCTGTCCCTGCTCTACTACTCCTCCCAGAGCATACATTCAAGCAAAAGCAGAACCATCCACACCCATACCTTTTATGACGATTATTTTTATATCCGACCCTCTCTCTCTGTGTGCCTTCCCTCCTTGGCTTGGCTGACATCTGACTGTGGTCCTGGGTGGCTCACGCCCTTACCCGAAAAACTTTGCTACCCAAAAATGTTTGCGATTGCTTTAGCTAAAACCCTCTCCTTCCTTCTGGCAGTTTCCACTTCTGTGCTCGTCGGTGTCTGTACCCTCCCTCCCTTCCACTACTCCCTTCTCTCACGAGTAACATTTTCCAAGCTTAGCGCAATGGAAAAGGATTTTTGGTCTTTTATTGCACGTCAGACGTTGGGACAGGACTTCTTCTTGGTGCTGGCGTGACTCCTGCTGCTGCTGCTGCTGATGCTGATGCTACTGCTACTGTTCCTGTCCGTTGCCTTGGCCATTATGCTGCTGCAGCAAGAAGGGAGAAAAAATTTAACGTTTATTGCTTGCGCCAATGAGTTAGCTCTCCCCCGCACCCGCTTTAGCCCCATCTTCTGCCTGCTCGTCCAGCTCCTACTCCTGCGCAGTTCCTTTCGACATTTGTCGGGCGCCAAGTTGTTCCCCCTGCTGGTAGCTCTGTTGGTTTTTTTTGTTTTCGGGTGGGGTTTCTTCTTTGGCTTTGCCTGAGCACAGCCCGCCATCTTGTTGTTTTGGCTGAAATGCGAAGGACATTTGATGTAATGATGCCTGGAGGCAGCCAGCCAGCAGTGTTAGAGGCTCTCATACCGTATGTGTGTGGGTGTGTGTGTGGGTCCTGTGTCCTAACGAAATGGCTCTGTGGGGGCAGCAGCATTGCCTCTGCTCCTCGCCTTTTGTTTGAGTTCACTTAAGTTCAACGCTTTGGGTCTTGGGTCTTGGGTCTCGGCAGTCGGGTCTGTTCGCTGGCTTCGTCCCTCCTTTAGCAGAAAGTTTTGCTGCTGCTACTACCACTGCTTCAGCTGCTTTCATTATCCTTTTTGGCGTATCCTTGGCAGTCTGACTGACTCATGTGGGCGTCTTGAGCGTCGCCAAGGCACAGAAAAAAAGGCGAAAAGAAACGTGCAAAAAAAAAAAAATAGGAAAAAATAAGATGAATTACTTCTTTTGGCTGCAGCGCCAATGACCAACACCCCAGAGCTAGAGCTCACCCCCTTACTCCCCTCACCCAGCAGCTCCGCTTAGCTAGTCTTGTGTCCTAGTCCAAGGAGCAGTCCAACCCTCGGCTACTCGGCTCTTGCCCTTGCCTTGTCGGTCATCAATTTTCGTTCTATCCGAGGGCCAAAAGCATTTCCAACCAAAAGCTGTGCACAGCGCGAAAAAGAGAATATTATTATTATTTATACTTTTTAATTAAAAAATAATAATAATAATAATAATAATAATAATAAAAATCATAAATATTTTTATAGATTAATTTATAAATTTATTATTTATTTTTATTACTTTAACTATTTCGATTTCAATCAAATACTTCTTCATCTCACATTTTGATATTTAAAGAGATATATTCACTGCAATTGCCTGTTATTTTTCTCAGTGTACCCACATTAGCTGGTGAGGTAAAAGCAGTAGCTGCCTCCACAGCTCATGGCAACCGTCTAAAGTGCGGTCCACGCGGCATCAGCAGTCGCTAGGAGATTAGATTTGATGGGTTTTAGGTGCCAGAGCCAGAGCGCATGTGTCCATGTCCATCCTCCAATTCCTAGCCTTGATCCTGCCCCCTGCCCCAACAGAACCAGCTACTTTTCTAAGCTTCTCATAGCATATATGTCTTACGGTATTAGGTCCTAACTCCATCTGTTCACTAGACTAAGAAAGCTTTAATGCATTCGCTAGTTGAAGTTTTCTACTATTTCATGTATCTTTCTATATCTTTAAAATATACATCAGCCTGCTTTATGCCCTTGAGTAATTAGTAAGATCTCAGGCAAAAATTCTTGCTTGATTTCATTCGCTACAGTTTTTTAGTCTTCAGTTTTTCGTCTTCAAATCTGATTTCATTTATTTGCTTGAATTAATTTTAATCAAGACAGAAATGCACAGAAAGCTGTGAAAGACTACGATGACGAAGACACATACACACAGAGCAGTAAGTTGCATAAGAGCTAAGAAGGGGGAGGGGTGGGGGTTGTGAGGGGAGGTTTATCTTCGGGTTATTACCGCTGAGTGTTGCCACACAAAATAATGCATTAAGGACAACACACACAAGAAGCGAAGAGCCAGAGCACATCAACAGCTGTGTCGACACAGGGATGGGGATAGGAAAGGGACTCAATTGGGGGCTATGTCAATTGCAACCCCAACACACTTGCATACATACATATACTCTTCCACTCTTCTACTCTGCACCCCAGTTGCAGTCTATCCAGCTGTGTGCTTACAAAATGCATTTCTCAGCACCCCAACCTCTTACTGCTTACAGCCTTTGGGCTTGGACACCCACAAAACGAAATTTATGATGCCTGTGTCAAGTGTGAGTTTTCTTGGGCCGTATACATACACACCCACACACATATGGCTAGGCCTGGTCAGGCACACACTCACACACACACACTTATATAAACTCTTTATATAATACTAGTCTCCGGCTTCAGCAAAAACTGCATTCCAGCCTTACTTACAGGCGTCGCCAGCTGAAGATGCATCTTAGAATTTAATGAAAATCTGCAGTTCAAACACACTCAAGCATCTCATCATTATATGCCCAAAAATCTTTATATAAGTACGTATGAGCATGTCCATACAAGTGTATATATATAAATGCATTGTTGTTGTTTTTTGTGCTGTGCCAGAGCCAAGCAATAATAAGTTTTCTATGCACTTAATGTCGAGTAAACAGAGTGTGCACCCCTTGCCCTGCCCCACCCACTCCTTGGTCCCTTTCAGTGAATGTGAGACACTTGAGGTGCATGTAGGGTGCATGCACTGAGAGCAAATTGTTTGACTTGAAACTTAAACGGATATCTTCCATATAAAGTTCTTTATCCTGACTGACTGACTGATCAATATCGCACAGTCCAAACGGTAAGCGATAGTGAACTTATTTGCTTTAAAGATAATATCTAATGGGCTCTAGGTCTCCTCTAAGGTCGCAAATTTGCGATCTACTATCGGTTACTATCGGTTAGGGTATTGTCACACTATTAGGGACATATATTTATATTTACACTTACTTTTAGATATTCTATATAGTTTTAAAATGTTCTAAATTATTAAAGACAATATTTCTTAGTTTTTTTTTCAGTGTGGCGCTTGCCCAACGGCTAAGCCGGGGCCTGGGTCATTTGTATAGTTTTTGGGGGCTGCACATTACGCATACGCACAGTAGGCCCGACCTATGCCTCTCCCCCTTCCCTGAACTGCAGCAAATGCATTTAGCAAACTGCAACTGCAACTGCAACAACTTCTTGTGCAATTTTCTTAAGATTTTGAGGCAGTGAAACATGTTATGCCACTCTAGCATATAGTGCAGTTGTTTAGATCTCGCTCGCACCTGTCTCTTGGATGGTGAAAATTTGTGGCTGCTGCATTTTCTTAAAATTTTCCTTGTGCAAATATGTGTATAATTGCAGAGCCTAGAGTCTTCCTTCTTATGTGCAAAATGCATTTAATTTTCTCTCTCTAAAGTTTTATATACGACACACACACTCAACCCATTGTCTCTCTATATAAGTATATACAATATATTATATTTTGGTCTCATATATTTTGGCATTTTCTTGACTGGTCTCTGCCTCAGAGACCAGCATGAATAACTAAAATTTTAATATATGTTTATTAAAGTACATTTTCCGGCATCTAAGTAGTCCCACTCCCCACTCACCACTCCCATTCCCACTGAACCTTTTTCGAGACTAATTTGTGCAACTTTTGATTGGTCATTGATTGTATACTTTTGCCAGGCACTGTTGTCAAGCATTAAAATTGCAGCAGTAAAAACGAGCCTACATTTCCTCACTCCCCGCTCTCCTACTTAAGCATGCACATTAGACGTTCACCTATCAGCAAATAAGCTGGCTCCTAGATGATATATTCAGTCAGGCATTGTACATAGGAGAGAGCCAAACTTTCGTATTTATAATAATTAAATAAGAAATTTTCTGTTGGCTGCAAAATGTTGTGTGTGTGGAAAGGTATTTTTCTTTAGAATGAGGTATTAACAGCTTAGACGTTGGAGAGCTCAGAGTTCAATGAACTTTGAGTAAGATGTTGGCCTTTAAGTAAAGCAACAGATGTGGAATAATTGGGAATTTAGTAAAATATAATTATAATTTGACATGACGTTGGATGCGATTTAGATTTTGCTAGAAAAATATTCTTTAAATATTGCAAATTATATTTGATATCATCTACTGTGCATAATATCGCGAATAATTTAGACCACACCCCAAGCGTGTTTCAGCTGATTAACCAAACATATATACAGTCGGCCGTAAGGCATAGCTTATATTATAGTACTAGTATATACCTATAGTTCAGCTATAGTGAACCTACCGCAATACCACTCGCAACTCAAACTTACAGAACTTTTTCAACTGCACCGGAAAACAAACAAAAAAGACAACCAATCGGAATACAGGCCAACACTATACTATATATGAGAGCTAACATGCCACAGTTATATCCATAACCAGAGTGCATAGTGCACACCCCACACACCTTCCCCACCCCTTCCCCTCCCCCAACTGTTGCCAATTTTTGGGTGCACGCGTCAAAGCAGAAAATACATGGGGACACAATAAAAGTGTGTGTTGTAGGCGCAAATACGAGGGGCTTTAGGGGGCGGACTAGTCGGTCCGAGAGTTGAGAGTTGTATAGGTGCCGTGGGATTTTAGTTTAGGTTGCCCTGAGTGTGGGTGTGTGTGAGTGTGTGTGGGTGTGTGTGCAGGGGTCTTTTAGTTTTTTCAATAGGGTCTCTCGATCAGGCGTAAAATGTGCGCAAAATTCAACACAATTTTTTTGCCTGCCTCAACAACAATAGTGCTGGTTGTGTGTGTGGGTGTTGCATGTGTGTGCGTGCATGGGTTATACTTTATTATTTATTATAAACACACACACAACACACACACACACGCACGCAGCATTTGGTCAAGCGCAAAAAATAGACAAAATGCAATGCAAAAAAAAAGACAATGCGAAAAATAAATTTAAATAAAATGTTCTATATACAAAAATGCACGCCACGTGTGTGTGTGTGTGTGTAAGAGAGTGAGATAGAGCACAGATAGAGAGAGAGAGTGAGGTACACATGATTGTCATGGCGGGTGTGCGAGTGTGTGTGTGTTGTAGCTGACTGTGAGAGTGTGTGGAGCTGAACTACCAGGGCTGAGAGCGCTCAATTTAGAAATAAATTTAGTAGAATTATAAAATAGAAAATTTAAATATATAAAATATTAATTTAAAAATACTTAAACTGTATTTTAAAAATAAAATACATAAAATGTGCTCAATATATTTATTTATATATTTTAGACTATAAATTTAATTTTGCCTTCCATAGGAAATATGTATATGTTTGACTTTATTAAATTTGACAGCTTGCTTACTTAGCATAAAGTTGAATGAATATAATTATTCAGTACGGCAATAAATTTAAAAATAAAATAACCTATATAAATGGCAAGTTTTGGCATGACTGGTCTGTTGCCATGTGACACCATCGAGTTGCCTCCCCTCGCCCTCTCTGGTCATATCTCTGGTCTCGCTTTTAACTCATTCCATTTAAGCTTAAGTGGCAGATTTTTAATTGAATTGGTTGCAGTTGCAGTTGCATTTGCAGTTGCTGCACTTCCTGCTGCAGTTGTGCATCAGCCTAAACCCTAGACCCGACCACAGTCACCGGTCACACGCCCCTACGCCCCTCGGCTTGTCACACATTTGCACTCTCCTACCCTTCTTTTTTTTGGTCATATTACTAACCATTTGTTTTTGCATTAGTTTTGCCAGTTGGCAAAGAAAAAACAAACAAACCGTCTGACATTTTGTACATATTCCGCTTTATATACCTACCTCTATATATAGGCATATTTTTTATACACGCGTAGGGATGAGGGCAGTAGGTGTGTGTGCGTGTGTGTGTGTGTGTCCTGCTGACATTTTGAAAATAGAGGCGGCTGCGCATTTTATTCCGCTGCCCATAGTTTATTCTGAAATAATTCCTTTTTTTCGCATTTGGACTGCGCATTTTTGCAATTTATATAAATATTTTATACATTATTTATTTTACATATAATATTGCCACTCACAATTTTCCTTTTTCCTTTTTTTTTTTGCTCTCTTTATAAATATTGCATTAATTTTGTTTTTATGCTTCGCGTTTTAGGTGGATTCGCATTTATGCATTTTTGATGAAATAGTTTTTTGGATTTCCAACAACTAATTTTTTGTAGAGATTTTAAATAATTTTTTTTAACTCTCTTAAATTTATGATTGTAATATTTGAAGGATTTATGGAGGTCCTTTAGAAGCGTGAGGTACCATCAATTAATTTGGAAATTAAATTGATTAAATATTATAGTAAATGAAACAAGTAAATATGAGTTGGTTTTTTTTTCATTAAATAACAATATGCGAATGCATATTAAATTTAGTTGTATTGGTTATATTGTTATTTATAATAAATTAATTTGCATACGTAATTTTACAATATAATTGCACTTGATTAGGCCGTATAAATAATGTCAGTTGATAGATATGCTGAAAAATATTCATTAGTTAAAGATGGAGTTATATGAAGAGTAATATAGAACTCTCAACACTCCTACGTATAATTAACAGTTAACAATCAAAACAATCTGCTCATAATCACAACCAATAACATCTACTTAGTGTAAGTGATAAATCTATGATAATATTCGAACAAATCAATTGACAATTGGCCCTTAACCACTGAGAATAATCATTAACCTAATTATGAGCAAAATGCAGAGACTCCCACAGGATGCGATAATAAATTAATGCAATCAACAATTTCTAAGCAAAATGCTGATAATAATCTGCATTTCACTTTACGACAAGAGCAAGCTGATAGATCTAAAGTCAACTTAGCGGACTTTAATTATATATTAGCCAATTGGCCCTGTTTAACTTAAACACTTTGCCACACAGCCACAAAGGGAAAGTGAACGGTTGACAGGGTGGAGTTGGATGTAGATGGAGTGTAAGATAGGATATTTGAAACTTATTGAAGGCAAAGTTGAGTTTGCGACGACGCGTCAATTTGGCTGGCCAAGTCAGTCGCATCGATGTCATAATTATGCTTGTGGTCCTCTTATTGTTGTTGGCCTTGTTAGGGGCTGGCACGTGTTGAATGCTTCTGACGGTATGACAAACATCATGATACTCCATAATGACCATAATTATCAAGGCAGGTCAGAGACACTACACTCTCTTTAGTGGTCATAAACAATGCTTATCCCCAGACTGATTTGCGTCATAAATTGACAGTGACGTAATACCACCAAGTGACTTACAGTGCTCAAAATAATCTGTAAAAAATTATTAATAAATTATCTGGAATATAGCGAACTCTTCTCTAACTTTCGACTACAAAATCCACTGATTCTCGCTATTCTGTTATTGAGTCTACCCCAAAGTCCGCCAAGTGACTTACAGTGTTCAAAATAAATGTTGAAAATTATTAATAAATTATCTACAATATAACGAAGTCCTCTCTAACTTCCAACTACAAAATCCACTGATTCCTGTCTTAATTTCTAGCCATTTTGTTTGATTGCGTCTACCCCCCGAAAATCCGCCAAATCTCCACCACTGAGCAAGGATTTCCTTTCTAATTTTAGTAGCTGGAACTATCAAACGAACCCCATCGACTCCCTGTTTTCCCTTTCCCCTCACTTTGTGCTATCCTTTTGCCACGCCACAGATATTTTGGTCAGTTTGGCGTGACGATGAAACAAGCAAGCAAGGATACGGTGGAGACGAAGCGAAGAAGCAGAAAAACACTGTAGACAATCATCAAATAACTGACAGTCCAATCGACGCTTGAAAGCATTTCCCGTTCCCCCAATTTCAACTTGAATTGCGTTTGGTTTTCCTTTTTTTTCAGTTTTGTGTCTTTCCGTTTTTATGTTCGTTCTGTTTGATTCAGGGAGGGTTAAAGCCTGCTGTGGCTCATTCGTTTTTGGAGTTTCTAAAATTGTAAAGAAAAGTTCTTGTTGCTGTGGTCTCAAAGGGATAACCATTTAACCGACTCAAGCCAATAAAACAATCAATATAATGGCAGAGCGTTTAAGTTGAAGAAGATTATGATGTAGAAATACTGATGATCGATATTGAGTCTTGAATAATCTATTTTAACATTAAGTTATATGTGAGCAAAGAATAATTATGAAGTGAAATCAGTACACTGGGACAAATTATGACAATCAACACGCTTGCCAAACATTTTAATTATACTCATTAATATTTCATTGTACCGTCATGCTCTATTATATGATACTAGCCTTAACATTCCCAGCATAAATCTAAATAATAAAGACAAAGGCAATGAAAAAACCCTGACCAAGATGACACGACGCTTCGGTTTGCCACCCCAGACGAGCTCAACCCAAGAGCCTCACTGATGACACACACACACTCGCTCCTTCAATTCTCAGTACTCCATTCTCACTATTGTTTGCTCGACTAGCAAGAGTAAAAGAAATAGGAAAATCAGTTTGGGTTTTATGATCAGAATAGCTTGTTCCGCTGAAGACAAACCTCAAAAATGTTGAAACAGAGTTGAACTTGACGCTGGGCGCAGGATGGGCGGATGGGCGGATGGGGTGCTACCCAATAAACAGGCACCGTCAGGCAAGGCAACCCAACAAAACTCCCGACTCTTTAGCTAAACATTTCTTTTGGTTAAGGTAACCATAGTCAAGCGCTCTTGACCCTTTTTGCACTCATACCAAACGGCAGAAAAAAATTACGGAGCCCACCCCCAACCCATGGCGCGCCTTTTTTCTCTTTTATTCTTTTCAAAAACTTCACGCTGCCCAACCCACCCCCCGTCCCTTACGGCAGTCCTCAGTCCACAGTCCACACGGCTACGCAGACAAGCGACAACAACGTTGTCCACTTTCGCACCACCCCACACTCACACCCACCCACACACTCACACACACACACAAGTACACGCACAGAGCTGCCTCCGTCTCCCCCCACACACTCTCGGCGGCCGCACCGTCAGATGTTGCCCCTGCCAACAGGAACAACAGCAACAACGTTGCGTTGCCGGCTCGTATATTTTTCTCATTTATTTTTCCAGCTCCCAAACTCCGGTCTGCCAACTTCACCAAACACTCCCCGCCCCCGCCCTCTCTGCAGCCAGAGTCCACCCACTGCCCACCCACAGCCCATAGCGAACCCTCAAACCCAAAACGCCGCAAAGCATGCTTTATTTTTTGTGCGTTTTTCATATCCGAAACGCCGACGAACACCAAACTCACCCCACCTCAGCTAACAACCTCACCTCACTCCACCACAACGAGCGACCATACGACCGACGAACCGACCGATCCAACCGGCCTTTTTTTTCACCATGCCGGCGAAAGACAAAAGCAACAACAACAACAGCAACAACAGCTCACACTCAGCCTCAGTCACGCTGTTGTTGTTGCTGGCGACGCGCAAAAAAAGCAACAAAAATAATTGCCCCTCCCCCCACACGCACGTCGCTGTCGTACACCCACCGCCCTTGCCCACTCAGCAGCTCAACTCACACTACTACTACTCCCTTCCCCCCTGCCATTCACAAAACTCGGCACTCAGCTGTTTGTCAACTCATCTGCCAAGCGGCTGATTCCCACACTCAGCCCCCACCCCCCGCTCATACGCTCCTTCGCTCACTCACCCTCTCTCGCGCGACGTCTCTCTCTCTCACGGCATTGGTTCGTTGACGCCGTCGCCGCCGACGTCGCCGTCGCTGTCGCCGTTATCGGCGTTTCTCTGTTTTTGTACTCATATCCCTCGAACTCGACCGTTGCTGTTGCGTTGCGTTGCGTTGGATGCTCGCCCATTGCCCGTTGCCCGTTGCCCATTGTGTTGAATACTTTTCGCCGTTTGCCTTCCACACGCACGTTCTATGTTCTCCATGTGCTTTTTGGCGGCGTCCCACATTCGCACGTCGCCTTGCTCTCACGCGCATGCCTGCCTCTCTCACTCGCTGTGGCGCTGTCACACTTCCACTCCCACTCTGTGCCTGTCGCTCTCTGTGCTGCCGCAGTCGGCGTCGCTGGCATAACTGTAGTAGTAGAAAACGCATTTGTCTGTCTCTGTTTTGGTCAGTCAGCAGTTGGCTTTCGTCGTGTTTGGTTCGCCTCTGTTAGAGCGCTTCAAACTCTCAAAGAAAACAAAAACAACAACGAAACAAATCACAAATAATTATCATAACAACCACAACCGTTAGCCGTAAACCGTTAATTGTGCCAAATCCAAAATAGAGTTATTGTAAATCATAAACAATTCCTTTTCTCTGTATTCCTCGCGCACTCAACCAAACAAAGGAAATAAATTGTGCGTGCAAAACAAAACAAAACAGAAAACCAAAGAAAAAGGCGCCAAAAATTCAGATACCATTTGGGATACTACTATACGATACCTATTCGAAATCTTCAAGGCACCTGTAGTACAGTGTACAGTGTTCAGTGCGAAATATAAATTAAGAAGAAGAAGATACCAACTTCTTGAATCCGAAAGTTTTCGGCAACGTTTGCGTCAGTTTTTGCTCCTTTGGTTCTTGGTCGATTTCATCACCCACAGCAGGCATTAAAAAAATTTGCCAAAATTCCGAAAAATCCGAGAAAAACACCCAAAACATCGACACGTGCCGCATCGGCAACCGGTGGCGGTGGCGGAGGTGCTGGCGGAGGTGCCACCACCAGCACAAAGATGGCATCTAAAAGAAAAGCATCGGTGTTGCTGCACAAGGTGAGTTTTCCTGAGATTCTATCAGATGGGCATGGGAATCTCTGAGACGCACTCAATCGCATCTAATGACAGTTGTAGAAGAAGAAGATTCACATTATTCTATATTATAGAAATACCTGCTTTTATTACCATACGCTCTTCATTGAATAGAGTTTTTAATTGTATTTTAATTCTTGTAAATATGTACAAGATGAGTTCTCCTGAGATTCTATCAGATGGGCATGGGAATCTCTGAGACGCACTCAATCGCATCTAATGACAGTTGTAGAAAAAGAAGATTCACATAATTTTATATTATATTAATAGATCCTTTTATTACCATATTCTCTTCATTGAGTAGAGTTTTTAATTGTATTTAAATTTTTGTAAATATTTACAAGATGAGTTCTCCTGAGATTCATCTACAAGAATGGGAATGGGAATCTCTGAGACGTACTCAACACATCTAATGGCATTTGTAGAAGAAGAAGATTCACATTATTTTATATTATAGTAATACATGCTTTTATTATGATATTCTCTTCATTTAGTAGAGTTTTTAATTGTATTTTAATTCTTGTAAATATGTACAAGGTGAGTTCTCTTAAGACTCTATAAGAATGGGAATGGGAATCTCTGAGACGTACTCAACACATCTAATGACAGTTGTAGAAGAAGAAGATTCACATAATTTTATATTATAGTAATACATCCTTTGATGACCATATTCTCTTCATTAAGTAGAGTTTTGAATTGTATTTTAATTCTTGTAAATATGTACAAGATGAGTTCTCTTGAGATTCTATAAGAATGGGAATGGCATCACATCTAATGACAGTTGTAGAAGAAGAAGATTCTTGCCTTGTTTTCATTGGGTTTATATTGTTCCCTTTATTATCATTATATCTTGATTAAGTACAGTTTTTAATTGTTTTTTACTACCCGTAAATATGTACTTTATTTACACCTAGTGTAACCACACAATCCCTAACACCTGTCTCAAAGTTGTGCTGCATACCAAGTATTTCCACTTACCGTCTTTATTATTGGCATCTCAAGCTAAACCATAATTCTGTGTTCACTCCACTGCTGATGCCCCCACTCCACTCCCGCATGCCATTAGAACCAATATGAAATCAATTTGCCCCCATACCAGTACCTATGCCATACCAGACATCCGTTTCTTTTTGGCAACCTTGGACCAGCAGCAGACACATTCGCCCAGCCACTGCCACAGAGCAAACAAGTCTCCCTCCCATCTCTACACCTTGCCTTTATCCCTAAATAGAAATAAAAAGAACGTAAAGGAAATCGCAAAAAAAAAAAAAGAAAAAACGTAGACAGTCGCAGAAAATATTACTTATACGCCGCGTAGGCAGCGGCAACAGCAGCCGCATAAGAAAACCTGCTCATAATACCATTTTGGATGAAACGACTCCTAGACGTGGGGGCACTCTAATGATATACGACAACACGGTAACGGTGTGTGCGAGTGTGAGTGTGTGTGAGAGTGTGTATTTCGAGTATATAGAAGCGCGAATTGAGCTGACGTGTGTGTGTGTGTGTGTGTGTCAGTTGTTTGGTTGTGGCAAAGTGTCTTCGCTTGAAGCCCCAAAATGAAACGCAACACACAAACAAACACACACACACACACACACACACACACACGCACCCTCTCTCCAACATATACACTCATACTCCACGCAGACTTTCTTAGATAACCACCCACCCACCGTCGCCCACTCGCTGTCCCACCCACCCCCTTGAAAGGGCGCACATTTTGCCCTGCACGGTAATTCATCAAATGACGAAGACGCAGGCAAAGCCGAAAGACGAAGGTGAAGGCAGCGTCAAATGGCCGACGGGGTGTTAACTGTGGTTGGGGTAGGGCAACTTGGGCAACGCTGCCGCTGCCGCCGCCACAAAAGAACTAAAGCTTCTTGAGCCAAATGCCGCCCCCAAAACACCCGTCACACTCACAACTCTCCCCTGCCCCCTGCCCTTCCTCCAGCCCGCGGCCAGAGCATGTCCAGAGACTGTCCAGCACCCAGTCAAGTTTATATGGGCTGCTAATACCCTAAGTTGGCCAAGGAGTAAATCGGTTTTTGAAGCGTGTGAAATGATAAACCATTCTCCCAATTAGTGAACAGTTTGAGATGTGAATATGTATATCTATATATATATTTGTTGAATAAAAGTTTTGGACAGGCGTTGATATATTGAAATAGTTGCAAACAAATATGAATAAAATGTAGATAAGAATCTAAAATGAGAATATGATAATAGGGTCTGATATGTCTATATAAACTTTCCCCGTTTAATACGCTAAGTTGGTCAAAGAATAAATCGGTTTTTGAAGCGTGTGAAATGATATATATACTCCCAATTAGACAACAGTTTGAGATATGTATGTGATAGCTATATGTGTACTATCTATATATAAGTATGTATATCTATATATATATTTGCTGAATGAAAGTCATGGATAGGCGTTGATATATTGAAATAGTTTGTAGTTAAAAACTCTAAAATGAGAGTAAGATTATAGTTCTGACTACTAGGGTATCGTCGAAGACTTCTATCTAGTATTTATTCCCCATTATTTGGTTATTTTTAGAGTATCTATCTATCGTTGGGGCACTGTCTAAGTCTTTCCAAGTTGTTTGTTTATTGCAAATATGGGTGGTTCCCAGTTAAGAAGGGGCTATTGAGTCGAGCCCCTCAAACCTGGTGGGCAACAAAAGCATTGACTTTTGTATATAGTCAGCGGCATTTGTATATAAATAGTGGTGCTCTCTGTGTCTACTATATGTGTGTGTGCTTCTATGTGCGTGTGTGTGTGTGTGTGTGTAGAGTGTGTGTCAAAAGCAACTTCAAGCCAAAGAGGGCAGGGACTACATACTACATACTCGCCCTGGGAGGCGGATGTGTGTGGTGTGGGAGAGTATGTGTGTGTGTGTGTGTGTGTGGATGGTCAAGCTTTGTGCTTAAGCGCACATAAGCCGCCGCAGGACATCGTCATCGTGCAAAAGGCGTCGTCTTAAGGTTTAATTTGTACCTCAATATGTGCTTTGGAGCAAGAACTTAAAGACTATAGAAATAGAAATCGAAAACTCGAAGAGAGTTGGAGTGGAGTGGCGTCTCAGCCCAAATGCCAGGCATAACTTGTTATGCTCCACAGCTGTAATCAAACATGATTTGGTGGCGCTAAGGCTCTGCCCCTGCCCCTTGCGAATTGTGGAAGAAACTTTTAAAGCGAAGTTCAGGCGATTGATGGAGTCTGTGGAGGAGGAGCAGGAGCAGGAGCAGGAGGCGAACGTTACGTTTCAGCATTAGTATCACACAACAGGCAGACAACGTGCCAGGCGAATCGAAGTAGACGGAGAGACAGACTGACTGACAGACGAGTGGCAGTCAATGCCAGTACCAGGAGCTGGAGCATAACCAGCACTAGGATCAGGCTGAGCAGGAGCAGGAGCAGGAGCATGAGCTAGACATTGTAGGAGTTGCATCTTTTGCGACAACGTCTTTGCCAGGCTGCTGTCTTGGCTCCAACTGCTTTGCTCCGTCTACCTCTGTTAGATGTTACGGAAAATTGCTTACGGTTTTTTGCACACACCAATACACACACACACACACACATGCCACACACATGAATAGAGAGGGAGTGGGAGTGGGAGTGGTGGGGTAGAAAGGGACTGCGCGTCACATCATACAAACAGACAAGTTAGACAGGGCTCAGGACCCTCATCTGCTCTCATCCATATAGCTCGAAAATAGAAATAGATGACAAGAAAACCGACGAAGACATTGCTGAGTAAACCTTCTTTTGGGCAGGAGGCAAGCACTCCCCCCCATACCCCATAGCCCTACCCCGACTCCGACGATGACGATGACGCGAAAGCGAACCGGGAGCCAGGAGCAGAGGACACGGGACGTGGAACGTGGGCGTCGACGACTTTGGCTAAGGGCAAGCGACAAGCTCGACGGGTTACATTTGCTTGATGCCAGACACTGAGCGAATGGGTTTCAGCCCGAATAGAAGGGGTTAGATTTGGGAAGTTTAAAGAAATATTGAGGCGGGAATTTGGCATGATGGCCAGGCCAATTATAGGATAGAATCGAAACTGTGATTAATATTGAAATTTATTGGTTTAAATTGAATAATAAGTTGATGTTTATAGATATATATATATAGAGATAAAGAGATGTAGAGATATTGAGATGTCTAGATATATAAATATATAAATATATAGATATACAGATATATAGAGATATATAGATTTATAGAGATATATCTTCATAGAGATATAAAGATATAGAGATGAAGAGATGTAGAGATATCGAGATGTATGGATATATAGATATAGATATATATATTTTTGTATTGATAAATAATTTGGGCTTAATCCATACCAAGCACATTTTATCTGAAGTCATTAAAAACTCATTTGGATTGGCAGTGAAATCTGCTTTGACTCTAGTCTTTTAATACACATTCCAATTGCTTGTTAACTTGCATTCCATTGGTGTAACTAATGTTTGCTTATTGGTAATTTATTGGCTATTTAGTTCTTACTCCACCAATTCTCAAAGTGTAGCTGAACACTTGCTGCTGGGCTTTAGCTTCCTATCTACCACACACACACACACACCGCATAGCCTAGCACACCCATATAAATAACAGCCATCAGCTGAAAGACTCTCCTCCCCACATTCACCAACACACCCACACACTCACCCACACACACACATGGCAAAATGAAAGGCATCACAGTCGCTGGCTCACGAAAAACCTACTATAGAGCGTCTTTACGTACTGTCAAGCGCAAAACAGACAAACCCAAGGTGGTAAGGGCATCACCCATGCTCATCGACATACACTAGCACACACACACACACACACACTGACGAGCTGAGCTGAACTCCATCTTGGCCAAAATGAAGGCGCTGCAGCAATGCCACAATCAAAGTTGCTGCGAAAACTGAGTTAGAGGCGGGCACAGAATTGGCTCAACCCAGTCTTAATACACACATACACACACACGTACAGTCTCTCTTCCACACATACATACACACTCATGCAGAAATCCCACATCACAGAAAGGATGCCCGACAAGCGACGCCGCCTTCAAGCCACACACACAAAAACAATGCCAAAAGTTTCAGCACTGTCAGGGCAAGTGGTAATGGCGGGAGGGGAGAGTGCAGAGGGGGGTCTAAGGCGCCTCACCTTCGTGCCAAGTTGTATGCTGTCTTGCCATGTTGTTGCCAAGTCAAAAGGCTGCCACTGCCCCCTTTGCACTCCTCTCTGTGTCTACATATGGATTTCCCTCTTCTTCCTTTGCCCGAAAATTGTATGCTTCACTTTTCATAGGCACAATGTGTGGGTCTCTCTCGGTGTGTGTGTGTGTGTGTGTGTAAGAGTCTTCGACTCTGGCTTAGTATTTTTGGTTAATTTTCTTGCAGTTTTAGGTTACATTTTTGGCTTTTCCCACCCCCGATGCGGCCTGACTTCGCTCTGCCTGTTGCCTCCTCTCGTTGCCTCCGCTTTCAGCTCTAACCTCAACCTCAACCCAAAGCCATAGTCAATCCTCCAGTTGGCCCCAGGCCTTTCACTTGTAAAAGACGTTTGCTTAAAAGCCACCACACCAACAATACACACACCCACACACACTCACACATATGCTCACACACACACACACACACACTCGGTCGCATTTTAGTTAGTTGTGTGATGCTTTTTAGTGCCAGAGACCCGAGACATCTTAAAGGGGTGCCTTGGCACATACGCACACTCACTCACACACACACACACACACACACTACTTACATGAGACATTCAGCTAACTCAAGCGCTCTGCACTCTCCTCTGTCGCCCCCCTGTGGCCCCCTCTCTACTGTCGCCAGCAGGCAGCATACAAATGAAACCCATGTCAGTTTTGTAGCAAGTTCTAACGTATCCTTACCCCAACACCCACACCACACCCACCCCAATCCCATTTCGAATCCCTTTGCTCACACTCCATAAGTATTCTTCGTCTGTGCTACATACCCTTCATTATATTCACGTTGCCATCAGAGCAGTGGGTAGTGGGTAGCGGGAAGTGGAGTTGGGGTTAGTTGAAGGCGCCTGATGAGCTACTACCACTACTACTACTACTACAATCCGAGAGCCAACGAACATTTTTATGCTTTTTTCTTTCTGTGTGTTCATCAGGCGCATTTTACTTTTATTACTTGGGACAATGTACCATAGACCGAGGCCAAAGCGCCCCCAAAAATCAACTGTCCTGTCCGCCTACCCAGAGTTTTTGTGAGCTTAATGAAAATGAAGGCAACACCAACAGCAACAGCAAAAACGACAACGACAACAACTCGTCCTGAGCAACGCCCCATAGCTCATGGACAGCCAGGGAGTTGGGAAACAGGAAGAGAGTGGGGGAGTCCAGCATTTTGGCTTTGGACAAACGACGATTGATGTGTACGCTGGTGCACACTTGAAGGCGTCGCTCAACCTCACTCTCCCCATCCCATCCGAATCCAAGTCAAAGACTCCTTTCCCCCAGCTCTGTTTGCTGCTGCTTCTGTTGTCGTCATCGTCTTCGTCAGTTTTTCTTGGCACTCACACGCACACACACACATACATCTATCTCTAATGTTCGCCTACTCTAAGGGGGAGTCTGGGAGGGTGAAGTTGTTCACTCGAATGCTCAAAACGCCAACACAAAACGATTCATCTTCTCGTGCTTTCAATCCCTACCCGAGAGCCACAACCATCGGAGCCAACTTTCCGCTTTAGCTAAAACGTTGGCCTTCATTCTTGAGCTACGTTTTTTTTTCCTCTTGCTTCTCCTGCTTTTCGTTTTCCCTCGTTCTTTAGCTTTTTTGCAAGATTTGAGGCTGGTGGTCTTATCTTTGGCGCTAGAGGCAGGAGTGAGATCTGAGCCAGCGTCTTCGTATTGCCATTGATGCTGCTGATTCAGAGCTCTCCCCTCCCATTCACCATCTTCTCTTACAGTCCCTGGGTAGCTGAAGTAAGAGAAAGAAAAAAGGTTTCCGGTTGCGACTTCCTTTTTGGACTACAGTCTGGCACGGCTCTGGTTGCTTGGGCATCGCAGCCCCCTTTAGACCTCGCTCGGACACCAGCAGCAGCTCAAGCACAAATTAGAGAACTTTTGCTCTGGCAATTTGAAGGCAAAAGAAAAATATTTGAAAAAATATCTATAAGTAATGAATAATGTCCAGAACGAAGCTAAAAATATTCCACTGAAGGGGTTCAGAAATCGATATAGAAATGTCATTAGAGGCAACCAGACACAGAGGCTGAGAAATTGCCGTATGTGTAATGAGAAAACTCTTTCAGTTCTTTCAGTAAAGTTCACAGTGCTTTAAATAGATACATAATTTACTTTTTACTTGGAGCAGGTGCAGCTGGCGTCTTCAAGCAGAGCCTACAACAGTATTAGCTATTGAGTGCACACTCCGAGCCAGTTAAAGCCAGAGTGTTACCCAATACCTCGTGCCTGTCCAAGACCAAGACCAAGCCCCAGTCCAAGCCCACTCCAATCAACTGAGTTTGCTATCAGAACTGCTAATGAAATACGCCACGTAGCGTGCACTGGCAACTTTTGCTCCTCCTTCTCCTCCTCCTGGCTCGCAGGGGGTAGTTGGGATTCCTTCGTTGTACTATTGAATTACTCAAGCATCGCTCGTCCGCCGTCGTCCGACCCCAGACCCCATAGCCCAGACTGAATTAGACCACGGCCAAGCAGGCAGGCAGGCAGGCAGGCAACTAGCTCAAGTCAGCAACATTTCAGCGTGAACGCTGTCTTGTACCCTTTCAACGCTCTTGTAAAATCACCCCATCGCTCATTCTACCCCCCACTCAAACCCCCACAGAGTTACCCTCGTAGGTGGCACACCAAAAAAAAAAAGAAGAAAAATATAAAATAAAATAAAAGATAGAGGGAAAATTTTCTATTCTGCAGGGGCTCTAACAAGTATATGCGCTTTATATTCCACTACGAAGTCGGGGTTTGGGCAGGGGACTGGTCTCTCAGTTTGTACCTCAGTCTCGGCCTGCACAAGGTAGTTGCGATCTGAGACAAACTGTGGAGTAAATTGCATAGTATGCGAGTAAAAATATTTATTATTTTTATTACCATTTTTCTATTTAATTAACTAGTCCTGTTTGTACCTCAGTCTCGGTTGCGATCTGAGACTAACTGTGGTATGAATTGCAAAATATTCGAGTAAAAATAGATAGAATTTGAACTGTTATCCACTGTATTTCTTGGCCGTATTTCCACCCATATTTGCCCTTCACAAACACCTCTCAGCCCCTGCCACGTCACAATGTGTCCCCTCGCATTCTATCATCCCCGCTGTATAGAATTTTTTACTTTTGCCCTATCCCATTGTCGCTGCCCACACCCAGCTGAGAATTGGGATTGCTTCGAGTTCCAGCAGCAGCTAACCTAACCCTTCATCAGCTTACCAACAACCCCGACCCTCTGTGCCTATATCTGCCCCTGCCCCTGCCTTCTGCCCACGTTTGGATGGTTACCCTTGGTACATTTGCTATCTACTTTTTGCTTGCTTTTGCCAGTGCAATTTTTATACAAAAATTTTCTTGCCCGCCATCCTTACTCCTTCCCTTCTTCGCTTCTGCCCTCCCACGCCAATCCCTTGCCAAGCTGAACATAATTTTGGGGTGTGGAAAGGCAAGACGAGAACCCTCAGCATAGTGCCAGAGTTACTTGGCAGTGGGGGGATTGACTAGAGCACTGTTGTTGGGGGGGAAAAGGACTAAAGGACTAGTTCACGCGGACGTCGTCCGCAGTGCTTTTTATTAGTGTATTTCAGATGCTTTTTCGCTCCCTCCTATTTCTGTGAGTGTGTGTGTGTTTGTGTGTGTGTGTGTGTCCTGCTCCATGTGCTCAACGACGACGCTGCAGTCCTTGCTCATCAGCGAGTACTATCCCCTGCTGCCTGGCATTCACTCCACACTCCATCCAATAGAGAGCTAGAGCCAGCCTTTGCACGTTTGTCCATTTTAAGTTCGAGCTCTGCCCGTGGCACTCATCCAACAGAGTAGAGCATAGTCCTTCAGCTTGGGTAGCGAGCGAGAGTCCAATCTCACTCTCCACACTCCTCACTCCTCGCCCAGCCCTGTCCAGCCCCGCCTTGTTCGCCCTCATTTATTTTTCACCCACGCCTCGCAGCAAAGTTTGTCTTGCGTTTTTCGTTACGTTTGGGTTTTTCATTTTTTAGATTATTCCTTGCCGGAGAGAGCTCACAGACCAACGATATTTTCGTTTCCTTTTTTTCCCCCGACTTTTTTCCCTCATTCTCTCTATATTTTTTATCATACTGTTCTATCCCTGGCTTGGACTAACGAGCATGTTACTCCTTTCCTTTGCCTTTCGCTTTTATTATTATGCTTTGGCGCACATTCCAACAAAAAATAAAATAAAATAAAATAAAAGTAAAATAGAAAAAAGTAGGGAAAGCTACAGTCGGACGCAACCGACAGTAGGAGACCCTGTACTTTGGTTTGCCCTGGGCGTCGGTAACAGCAGCAGCATATAAGTATGAACATACTCACATACACTTATACATACACACATACACACAAACACATATACATACAATTATTCGCTCAAATACAAACAATAACCAATACTCATACATACATTCATACTCACAATCAAAAATCACGCATACGCCCTAGTGACCGCGTACACTGTGGCTTCCCCTTCCCCACCCACATGCTCAGTACAGAAAATTGTTTGTCAAATATCTCTGGTGTTTATTATCCGGTGTTTATTATTATGCAAAAAAAGGAAAACAGTGACTTTAAAACTGTACATGCTGGGAATATTTTTGCGAATTTGAGCGGGAGGGGGATGACTTTTCAAACATTTGAAATAAACTTGACCTGCCTATGTAATACACAAACCTAACAAAAAAAGAATTAAGTCTCTAGCTCTTATAGTTTGCGAGATCTAGGTGTTCATACAGACAGACAGACAGACGGACAGACGGACAGACGGACAGACAGACAGGGCTATATCGACTCAGCTCGTCGTCCTGATCAAGAATATATATACTTTATGGGGTCTGCCACGCCTCCTTCTGCCTGTTACACACAAATGTCATTTGCACAAACCTAATAGACCCTTTGTACTTTTTTAAAGTACAGGGTCTAAAAACGAAAATAAAAAAATAAAAAAAACGTAGGGTACCGCTTTATCTCCTCCAAATGTCTCCCTCTCGTTGCCTGGCTATGAGTTTTCATTTCTGGACGCTGCAAAAGTTGCATGTCCGACTCAGTACTCTGCTCTCCAGCTCAGACTCAGACGCAGGTCTTTGGACTGGGGCCATATAAAATAATAACAACTAACTAAAAATCCGTACGCTTTAGCTGCCAAATCCTTTTGTTTTGTTCGCCCTGCAAAACTACTCACACAAAAAGGCAACAAAAACAGAGACTACAGGGTATGGAAGGAAAAAAAAACACAGAAACCAGAAATTGTTTGGCCCGCTCAAATTCATTCAATGCAAAAGTTTTCATCGGCGTCGGCGTCGTCTAGCAGGCCACATAAATTTTGAGCCCAAGCCGAAAGGACCTCAGAAACGCCCCCATTCAGCTCTAAGAGTTTAATTTTTTATACATTCATCTTTTTTTTGCAACGGTTGGAAAGTTTATCAGCGCACTGTGCTTGCCACAGAACTCGCTCTCTCATCAAACTTCCATTTGAGTTGCACGCTTTCGAAGCAGAGTAAGCCGGACTTGTTTGTCTTACTTTTGACCTCTATAAGGTGCAACGGAGCAGCCGTTCCAGTCTCTAGTAGAAGTATATTTTATAGATAGAAATGCAATTGCTGATTTAAAGGTGTATTTAATTCCTTATCGAATTGTTTTTTAATATTTGTGGCCTTATCTTTCCTACTGTATATTCTCACTTTATATTGCCAATACTTGAAAAATTTTAATTAGAATTTTATACCACTAAAACTAACTCTCTTTCTGAAGTATATTTTAGAGTTAGGAATGCAATTACTGATTCAATTGGAATAATTTATGTTAATATTTTGAAATATACTGAGCGATTGTTGGTATTTTAAAGGTATTTTTAATTGCCCATCGAACTATTGTAATTAATATTTTTTAATATTTGTGATCTTATTTTTTCCACTTTATATTCTTAATTTATATTAAAATTACTTGAATAATTTTAATTAAAACTTTATACCACTAAAACTAACTCTGTTTCAGAAGTATATTTTATAGATAGGAATGCAATTGCCGATTTTAACTAGAACTATTTATTTTAATATATAAAATATAATGAGGGATTCTTACTATAATATCGAATTCCTAGTAGTGTAACAAATCTTAAATATTTCTTATACATTTTTTAATATTGTGCTCTATTATTATTTTACATTTTTAATGTAATTAAAATTATAATATTTCTATAACTAATTCTCTTCCATATCCATTATTCTTTTGCAGGTAAGCAATCCAAGACAATACTCCCTTTCTTAACCCATTTGACTAAAGCTGTAAGTAGAAAAACTTTACTTTTGTACAATTTCGGCGGTCCCCTCTTATTGTATTTGACCTATTTTCTGATTTAATAGAGTAAAGGAAAAGATACATAAACTGAACTAAATGTTTACGTCGCGAAAATAAATAAATGTTTACGTCGCGAAAATAAAAAATAATGTTCTGTATTTAAGCTTAAGCGGCTTAAAATTAATTTACATGCAACTGTGTAGGTCCCAGAGGTGCCAAGCACGAGTGTCTAGGCTCACAAAATATAAAAAAAAGGGGGAAAAAAAATTATAACCAGTTGCAGTGGCATAGGAATTATGCAATTGCCGGCGGAAGTTGCAAGTGCCAGTCGCGTTGCTTAAACAGCAAAAAGAGAACGGCATGGGTGAGTGGGTCAACATGCAATGCCTGCTAAAACCGTAACCACCCCCGCCCCCTCCACAATGTGGTGCAGTACCCGCCCTCCCCACCCCAAGCACGCACTTAATAATACGGTTTATTAGCGACATAAGCACATCCGACGTTGGGTGCAGACATTTTAATTGGTAGGCGAGTGCATGGTAACATAAAAATTATACTAGAGTGCAGTGTAAGGAGTGGAGTGAGGGGGTGGTGCACCCTATACGACTGCCAACAGACACAGACACAGTGAGTGTCAGGCCAACTCCGGCTTCAGTTGAGGGAATTGAAATATAGTAGGATGTGTACTCATACCTCAATCATTGGCCTGTCTTTGTCTTGCCACCAACCAGTGAGGGGGTGGGGGAGATGTGTAATAGTGGCTGCTGCATTTGCCACAAATTAAAAAGCGCTGCGTTTTTTAATCAAAGCAGCATTAAGAACTCGCCGAGTTGAGTGGACAGACGGGAAAAAGGGTGCTTAGAAAGGGTGCATAACACTAAGCTACAACATTTTTCAGGTGATCGTAAAAATATTTTATTATATTCCTTTATTATGCTCTCACTTTTAAAGTTAAACTATATGCTCCAACATTTTTCATTTCGGCATATCCCTCTTCATTATGCCAAAGGAAAAACTCAAGCTGTTGCACAGTGTAATTGAGTGTTATTTGAGCTGCAGCATGGAGGGAGGGGGGTGGCTTAGTATGATGAATCTAGGGTCGCACCTCTGCAAATTTGCTCTATGGACGTTGCAGTTTAACATGGCATGGCATACAGTTCCAACAACATTCGGTGTTTGGGTTCTAGGCTAGGCATACTGCCCGAATGCGAACGAACCCTTTTCATTTCGCTGGATCCGCGGGTCGCCCCTTTCGCTGTTTTTGCCAGACGCTACGAATTTTCCACATCCCTAAATCGCTAATCTGCTACGCATTTTTGCCATGCCAGTACTCAGACCGAGGCGGCTCAGACCTGCCCCACCTACACACTCTACGAATCCCGCCCCCCTCTGGCTTTTTGTAATAATTTTGCTCTGTGTATGGGTTTTTTCTTCTTCTACATTACGTTTCTGTGTGTGTGTGTGTGTGTGTGTGTGTGCTTGTGTTTTTTTTTTCGTTTCACCCAAGCGCAAATCGGCAACTTTGAGCTGGTAAAGTTTGGCTGGCGCTGGGTTTAGCTTCGGGTTCGCGTTAGATCTGGTTGCTAGGAGTGGGGGCACCTCCCTTTTGGCTGCCACATATGTGCGAGGGCACGATAAGGCGTCAGAGAAATTGAAATTGTTACCCATTTGTGAAGGTTGTGCTAGACGACTCCTCCGTCGACGACCCTCATACATACACGCTCATACATAGGTGTGTTAACCGAATCCCACCTCCTTCCCACCTTCACCCTTTAGCTAGAAAAAAAGGGACCAAGTTTCGCCCCGGCGAAGGTTGTAAAAACCGCACCGCCATTGCGACAACAGGGGAAATGGGCAAAATGGCATTGGGAGCCGTTTGCTACATTTTCTGTTGCCAACTTTTCTGCTGTGCTCTCGCTAAAACTCAAGTGCGCTTCGGGGACAGCGCGTGTTGTTACAACAGGCGAGAGAGGGGAGCGTAAGGGTGGGGGAATGAGGGTGAGCCTTCTGCTTTAGCGACTCTGAGTCGTCGTTGATTATGATGGCACCGGCCATCAAAATGCGGAATGGGCTTGGCTTTATATAGCTGAGCTGGAGCTGCTGCTCCTGCAGACTCTGCTGGACTCTGACTCTAGACTCTGAGTGTTTGAGCTGACTATTGGTTGAGTCAGCAGAGTTTAAATTGCATTTGAAAAATGGCTGAGAATAAATTGGATTTTAGTAAAAAATTATATGAAAGATTAACAATTATCCAACTAAATTTGAGACATATTAACTATTACTATAAAACAAATAGAAATTAAGTTATTCAACTACCGATCAATAGCTCAGAATTGCATCAATAATTTCCTTTTAAATGAATATTCATTTGCTGTTGAAAAATATCATTCATAAGATCCCTCACTTGACCAACTCACTTCAGATTAAGTTCAATTATCTAACTAAATTTCAGATATTAACTATTACTATAAAATAAAAAGAAACTAAATTATACAAATGCCGATCAATAGCTCAGATTTGCATCAATAATTTCCTTGAGAAACTTTTAAATGAATATTCATTTGCTGTTGAAAAATATCATTCATAAGAATTTCACTCTCTTGGCCAACTCACTTCAGATTAAGCTCAACCCGTTGATTATCTAGCTCAAACCTCAGTCTCGCATTGGGTCTCTTTGCGTCTTCTACTTCTTCTTCTTCTCATTGTTACCAATGTGGCAGCCCAAAAAAAAGAGAAAAGTTTCCTTTCTTTCTACTTCGCTTTGGCAGCCAAAGATATTTGTTGTATTATCTAGCTGCTGGCTGGTGTGGGTAAAAAATTCGATGGAAATAAAAAGGGGCGCCCATTTTTTGGCAAAAAAATATCACCTAAAAAAAGAATGCGAAAAAAATGTAAGCGAGAAAGGAAAAAATATAAAGGAATGAATCGGGCCAAAAAAGAGAAAACCCACGTGAACTCATGCCAACAAAACGTTTGCCGCATCTTTTGGGATTTCTTGCCTCGTTTAAAAATCATTCAAGCAGCAGACACAGCCCAACTCCAACCCAACCACCCAGCCACCCATCAGACAGTGGCACAAATTGTGTCAAAAACGTTTGGCGTTGTCGCTGGAGGCAGTTGAAGGTGGGTGGTGGGAGGTGGGCGGGTGACGTTAGGGTTTGCTTATTTTTCATCTTTACTTTACTTTTTTTTTGAGGCCCACCTCTAAAACGTTTGTTTGGCATCGCCCCCTTCATTTTTATGTTTTTGCGCAGTCCACACTCATCCACACTCACCCACACTCACCCACACTCAGTTGTCTCCTTCTCTTTGACGCCTAACGAAAGAGGCAGCGGCAAATAATTCATCATTTTGCCTTTAGACTTCAGCAGCATTTCCGCTGCCAATGTCGCTTGGCGAAATCCCGGAGCCTTTCGAGTTGGCTGCTGCCACGCAACTTTGGCTATGGAGATGGAGAAATGTGAGAGATGCGGCTAAAACTTGCCACCCCTAACCACCCAACCACCTAACCACCGGCTAACCCAGCGCCCCATAACACTGGCCCTCTGGCGCTGAAGGAAAAAATATTATTTGGAACGGTTTATCATCAATTTTATGTGCGATTTTTCTTTTATTTCCTTTTCGTTTTTATATGTATTTTTTTCTCCTTCTTGTTTGCGCTTTACTTTTAGTCTGCTGCTATTTCCACCCAGTCCTCTGCCCCCCACACCTGACCAGAACTTGGCTCCATTGGCTCAGCCACTCTCCCCCCTTCCTATCGCTTTCTTTGCTTATCTTAGTCCGCTGTGGAAATGAGTGTGCCGCCTCGAAGTGGGTTTGAGTTGAGCTGGAACTTCCATCAGGCCACTCGCTGTGACTGTGACTGTCTTTGCGAGTGAAAATCAACTGAAATTCGATTTGATTATGATTTGTTTCGATTGGAGATGCTGCCTGTAGTTTGAGCAGGGATCAGAGGGCGGATGGGGGAGAGCCGCCTCCTTCTCACAGAGGGTCGTTGGCAAATGCAATGAGTGATGTCGCTGTGGAAATAGAATTGAATTCGTATTGCCATAAACTGAGTCTCCGATTTAATAGGATTTTCTAACAAGATTTTCACGCAGAAGTAGAGAGTACACACGCCACTCAAATTTATACTATTTTTTACCACATCGATGTGTTGGGAATTCAATTAAACAAAATTATAAATCATACAGCATTCATTTACAAATTGTTTATGAGATATATTACACACACTAATATGGTTATATTTGCACCATAAAATATTTCGTAATGTATTCGATTTTACAGCACAAATATTTGACATATTATTTCAATGATTTAATACCTATTTTATGTTTATTCAATCTGCATACATATTTGAAGAGTACATTGTTTAGTTTTATATTTTTTTATTTAAAACATTTATTGCTGAAAAAACTGTCAAAGGCAGCAAACGCATCAATCAGCGGGAAAATATGATCAAAAAATTTAGAAACATCAAAAATTATACACAGGATTTTTGTTTTCAAATTTATATATTTATTTTAAAAATATTTTTTATTTTGTTTAATTAAGCCGAACGGTTTTTTAGCTCCTTTTTATGTCAAAAGCTTAGTTTGTTAAAAAATTCATGCGTTAAATATTTGATAGCTCGCATGTGTATTGCATACAGTTGGCTACTTTATTTTTTTAGCATGCAATCAAAGAAACAAAAATAAACAGTAGAAAATGCATTAAAAATAAAAACGTCAAATGTAAAAAAACTTACAAATGCTTGTATTTGCCTATTCAAATAATTTTTTATAAAATAAATGCATAAAGAATACCATATCCACACCCACGCACACACAAATTGCGTATACGACGTGTGTGCGCGCACATAAAGTCTGCATAAAATATAAGTGGGAGGCGCATAGAAAAATCAGCGCTGCGTTGATAAAAGCTGCCACCAAAACGCTCCCACTATATCAATTAATATTTTTTTGCTTAATATATTTTAAAATATTTCATTTCAGCATATTTGTTATGAGTTGCTTTTGTTTTAAAACACAAACAGTGCATTTTGCATGTTAATTTCTTTTATAATACTTTTTCGCGCATAACTCAACATTCAATTAAATATTTTTGTGAAATGAGTGAGTGGGGAATTTGTGGAAATTCCAATTCTTTTCAAGTGAAATCAGTTCATAGCGTCTCTAATTTTACGCCTCAACCAGCAGTCATTCAGCTGCCCAAAACTTGCCGTGGGCTGCCAAACAACAGGCAGCAGTTAGGCCAGGGATTAGTCTCCAGCCTGTAGTAGTCATGTCAAACGTTGATTTGCGCTCCGGATTTGCATACGCATGTTCATCATGAAGTCAGCTCTTCATAGTGATGATGATGATGTTGCTGTCAACAACAACATTAGGCTGCACCAACAAGTCTTTGGCCTGACCTTAGCAGCATTGCGCATACGTCTAGTGTGCCAGCCTTTAGGGCTCGATCTCACTTAAGGCGTCAAAGTTAGCTGCTTGTTTACTTTTATATTGAAGTAAATATTATATGCAGTTAAACTTTCTCTCTTCAAGTGACTTTCGCTCTCAGTCTGGAGTTGTATTATTCTTTTCTCTATTGTAACAAATTAACAGCGCTTTTGCTGAAATGATTGCGTATAATTGTGTTGCACGCTGGCCGTAACGTTGTTCCACAGACAACATAAACAATTCCCCTATTTGCATGCACAACATTTGCCTACTTTTTGCCTACTGTGGCATATAGAAAATCCCATCAACTGCACTTGCCTCACACTCTCTGCTAATGCATTGACTAACGGCCCATTATGCATTACATGGCGTATGAGTGATTTGTTGCTAACTGCAGAAATGCGAAAACAAAAAAACAACAGAAAAAAACCCTGCGAAAATAAAGAGTTTTGCAACGCGCGTGCTGCACACGCATCAAGCACCAAAAATAAAATGCAATTTTTGTTGTTGGCTGTCGGGATGTTAAAATTATTTTGCCGTTTGCCGCCGATGCAGGCGAACAGCCAACAACAATAATCGTCGACCCGCTCGGAGTGGGTGGCATTAACTGTGGCCTACCACCCGCCCCAGCCCCCCACACACACAGCACCTCATTTGGTGCACACTGTCTGTGTGTGTGTGTGCGTGTGGGTTGGCATTAATTGTGATGTCTGGCCTGGTCGGCGGGCAGTGGATGCTGATGAGTAAGTAGATTTCCTTGTATTGCAGCATCGTCCGCCTGCCACTCTTTTTATGTGTTGCAGTTGCTGTTGTTGTTGTTGCAATATACGCCTACTTTTTGTAGGGTAGAGGGGGCGACTCGGTTTGGTTTTTTCTGCATTGCCTCATTGATAATAATGCCCCCTCATGTACGTCAGGCATCGGCTGCAGTCGGCTTTTTTTTGTATTTTGTGTTGCATGTGGCGTATGCGTAATATTTTTAAGCACACACACACACACACAGACAGACACAGAGGGACAGTGCGTTGACTGCCAGTGAGAGAGTGCGTTGCGTTGCGTTGTGTCGTGTGCGTGTGGCCAGCGCGAAAAAAGGACCAAAAAAGCTCCGCCTTAAAAGTATATACGTATGTGTGTGCGTGTGTGTGCGTGTGTGTGCGTGTGTGTGCACCAATTGCCATTTGTGTTTCTGTTTTTCTCTTTTTTACACGCACAGAGCGCGAAATGTGGGCCTCAGCTACACACGGTGTGGGGGGGTGTGGGGTGTGTGGCAAGTGGCATATAGCATGTAGTATGTGTGTCTGATAAGCGAGTTGCATAGTTGTTGCTTCACACACTTGTTGTACTTGCTGTTGTTGTAAATAACACACAACTGCAACTGCAAGTGCAACAACAACGAAAGGAGTGCAATGCCAACGGCTGACAAATGAAAAGTGCAAAAAGGCGTAAAAATCGCTGCATCCGCTTTGAAGGAGAATCCTCCGCTCGCTCCGTTTCTTTCCTTTCCTTTTCGGGCGAGCCAAGCCACGTTACTGGTCCGTGGGGCATCCCCCGGAACATATGGCAACAACAACAACTTTACATACTTGTAGGCGTTCTTCTTTTTTTATATTATTTACGCACCTCTCGACAGACCGATAAATGGATACGACAGCGCAGGGGGGAGAGGGAGGGGAGCCATTGTGGTTAAGTGGCCTGGCAGCAGGGAGTGTAGAGCGTGGAGGGAGTGGGGTAAGGCTGTTGCGGTTATTGAGGAAATGGGCATCAATGTCTGACAATATTATGTTTCAATTTCACTACGACAGAGCGCGGACTGAGAGAGAACTGAAGAGGGCTACGAGAGACCCTTGAAATTTGACTTGTTGATGGAAATATAAATCATAAAAGAAATACAATATGTACAAGTACTACACAAAATGTATAATGAGTACTGTTAAGTAGAAAAGCCTTGATCGTATAGTGACTCTTTGGCTGACTTTTGACACACTATACTAGATTTTTTTATATGTATGAAATCTCTACTCTGCTGTAACCACAAAGGAGTTCTTTATTCGCCGCCATCAGCTGCATATTTTGTGCCTAAATGTCAGTTTGCTCCTCAGTTAATACTCATACGCCCCATGTGCCGTTTTATGCATTTTCAGCGTTGCCGTGGAAATTTTATTCCTTTCTTTTTCCAGCATTTGTTATAACTACACTCTGGCACATCAGTCAGCTCTCTGACGGGATTTTGGAGGGGCTGGAGGGGTGTGGCATAGGAAGAGAGAGTTGGCTGGATAACTATTTGAAACTTTCCCTGCTTTTATTTTGTTGCACTGGTCAAGGCGACCAAAAAGTGTTGGTGTTTGCATACACACACACACACACACCCTTGCAGCCATATACACCCAATATATGTGTGTGTGTGTGTGGGTGTGTAGTCTTGCTCATTTTTATGCTTTGCCTTTTGCCATCAAGCGAAAAATAAACAAAGTACAAGAACAATTGGTGGCAAAGCGCAAAAAACAAAAAGTGATGCAAATGCAGCGGCACGGGAAATGGGAAAATTATGGGGAAATATGCCAGCTAAGTTATGCTCTTTAGGGTTTGAAATTAGGATTATAATTGAGAATTAAATTGAGAATAATAAGAATAAAATTTAGAATACAATGATAGTCTTTAGTGTTTTAAATTAGGAATACAATTAAGAATAATATTAAGAATACAATTTAGAATAAACTTAAGAAAAATATTTAGAATGCTATGCTCTTTAGTGTTTAAAATTAGCAATAATATTGAGAATAAAATTAAGAGTTAAATTTAGAATAAAATGGGAAAATGATGAGGAAAGTATACTAGCTAAGATATGCGCTCTACTGTTTGAAATTTAGAATACATTTTAGAATACAATTCAGAATACTTTTTAGAACACAATGATATGTTCTTTACTGTTGGAAATTAGAAATAAAATAATCATAAAACGATTCGCAATTTAGTTCTTTGAAACATACAAAGGGAGTCGTATTTTCCCGTACTGTTTATCAAATAAAAAACTGCTCGTAGTTAAACTACTCTCTGCTCTCTTAGGGCATTTTGCTGAAATCCAAAATGTGCAACGTGAAATGCCATTGAGGGCTTAGTACTTTGTGTGTCCTTTGCCCACTCCTGGGGCGCGCTCGCTCTATGCAACAGTTTCCAGCTTCCATCAACCCACTTTACATTTGATAGCATTGATGATGTTTCGGTTTGCCATTTTTTGGGCAGGCAACATTATGTATCAAAACAATGGCACTAAAATAAGAAGAATTGTGGCATATATTTTTTTATATATACATATATACATATGTATAGTATATACAAGTGTCAAACCAACTCACCCGTGCTGCCTTTAGGCTTTCAGTTTTCGGCATACTCGTATTCGCTTGCTGTTCTTTTTGTATATTATTTTCTATTTTCCGGCGACTGCCCACAAAGCGGGTCAAAGCAGATTGACGATGGTGGAAGGAGGGTAAGGGAGGGGAGGGGAGGGAGAGTCTGAATCGTCATCGTTGTCGCTGGGCGTGTAATTGTTTCGGCATAGGAGGTAGCATACTTTTGGGCGGCACTGTAACGAACGCCACATGCCACTCAATCGCACAACAACAACAACAAGTGGGGGAGTAGCTACGCTTTTTATGCGGCACGCGAATATTATTTGTAGTGCCCCATAAAGTATGCAACATTCTGTTGACCAGCAGCAGGGTTAGACCAAAGTCTGGCAACGCCTGCAGCTACCGGCTTCAAATGTACCGCACCTCTGTCTGGCTGATTAGTTTATGATGTGGTTTGGGCCAGACAACAACAGAAAAAGAAACCGAGCTTGGTTTGGGTTTAGAATGCATTTTTATGTTCGAAGCATAAAAAGTGCTCTCCACATGCAAAGTTTTCGACTAATTTGAGGTGGTGTAGGTGAGTGAGTATGGGGTGTAAATGTCTGTCTGTCCATCAAGCAAGTTGTTAAATATTTAGCACAACTTAATACATATCAGTTACAGTTGCAGTTGTTTAACTAACTATATATAATAAACAACTAATTAGCTATGATTTTTACTCAACTTTAACTGGAAATTTATATTTAGATTTTAGCTAAACCTAACATTTTGCTTGGTTACAATTACTCGCATTCACCCAAGGGTTAATATCCCTACACCTGCACCCAAATTTTTAGCTAACGATTTTTTATAAATTCAAATATTTTGAAATCTATTTTTATTTATAAAACTCTTTTCATGCCCAAAAAAATGCAACAGAAAGTAAAGTTTTATAATTGCTTTGACCAACGCTTTCGCGTTTTTTGCTGGAGCCCTGTTTTTGCCGGATAGATAGTATATATGTACCTATATATATGTAGTATATATGTGCATATATTTTATAGTTGTACATGCATTTAATGCATTTAGACTGCAGTTGCAGCCCAGAGCCAGAGCCAGAGCCAAAGCCAAAGCCTCAAAATGACGCAATGCATCAGAGTTGAACTGAAATGGAAGCTACATGCATATGGAAATCGTTTCGAGGGCACAAATATTTATATGTGCATATTGATATGCAGCTAAAAGTATAGTAAAAATACAGGACATCATATAGTGTAGTAGAGTATATAAAATAAAAATGAAACTAGCTTATTAAACTTGGAATCAAAGCACTTTATAATAGTATTAATACTTGAGTTTAATACAAGTTTAGTATTGAATAATATAATGTTTTATATTATATTAAACTTAAGTATTAATACTATTGAAGCTGTAACTATTTTATTGTAGTAAAAGAAAAACTTCTTTAGACATTTTTATATTTAGCATAATATTTCCCATTGACTTTTTTAGCAACTAGTATCTCAAGATAGGGGCCACAAAATAAATAAAAATATATATTCAGCTCAACTGCATATATTGGGCAAATAATTACTCTTTCGGGCAGTTTCTCTTTCGAAAGCGATGCAAATATTTGTTTTATTGCACATTTTCGGCAACTGTACACAGTTCAGTTTTACGTTCAATACGTTTTCGTTCTATCTTTTAGTCGCATCATGTGCAATTTCTTTTAATTTCTTCAGCACGATTGCGTAGTTAAGTTTTCGAATTCTCATTAGACTAAGTTGCCAGCCCACAGCTCTTGAGCTGCCAGACCGATTCTGACAGACAAGGGAGGGATGGAAATGGGAATGGGGGTGGGTGGGTTGTACTACCTCCCCCAAAAACCAATGTCGTAACCACAAAAACTTTGGGAGCATGCCTGCCACATCATACTTGCGTGCCGCCCTTAAGGACTGAGATGGCTCTACTCGTAGAGGCTGAGACAAAAACTAATGCATATGTTTAGGCATTTTAATTTATATACGACAACCCACACACACACACACACATGGAATGGCAGACAACTTCTAAGAAAGCTTACTCATATACACACACTAACCCCGCCCCCTCTGCACTATGTATATATATTTTTGGGCTGGAGCACAACCCCCTGGCAACACTTGCCCCGGCGTCGTTGATAAAAGCAACTTCCATTTCATTTAAACTACAATTTCCTTGACAGCGCACAGAGAGGCAAGCCCTCCTGCCACAGCCTACTACGATTCACTCCCTGTTGGGTAGGGCTTCTGCCTCTTCTCCTTTGGTAGGGGTTGGCAACCCTTTCACGCACTTATGAGTTAAACGCAAATTTTCTTAGCTGCCTTTTAGGCGCTGCTCTGTTTCAAGCAGAGGCTGTGTGCGGAGTGAGTGCTCTTGCTCGTCTGGAGAAATATGTCATCGGCAGTTGGCAGTCATGAGCACACACTCGCACACACTCGCACACACATAGATATTGAGACAGACGCACACACACACACTCGAGTCGTTTGGTAATTCATTATGCGTGTGCTTAGAGGCTTTTTCAACATTGTAGTTGTAGTTGTAGTCGTAGTCAGAGTCTGCTTTTAGGCGCAACCAGACAACAATAATAACAGCAACACATGTACCCCACACACACACACTAGTCTCTCCCCTCCCGCCCAATCTCTCCCCCTTTGCATTGAACTTGCTTTCCTGCCTGATTTTGGCTTTTGCTTTTCTTGCAAGATGCCGCACAGCCCGCATATTTCTGACATACGGCTTGGCAACCATCGACTACTTTTAGGCACTATAGAAAAAGGGTTACAATTTGCCTGCCTCTGCCACAAAGAGCCCAACTCCCCCTCCTCACCTCGCACCACTACCCAGAGGAACTTCAAAAGCGACTTCGACGCTCAGACAAAATGTTGTGGCAATGGATAAAATAAATGCTTGGATTTATGTATGTCTAAACATGCAGCTGTACAACTGTGAGTGGGTGTGTGTGTGTGTGTGGCTTGTGTGCCTTGCAGGTGTTACTCATACGCCTTGTGGGCTGACAGCTAACAACAAATTGCTTGGCACATCGGTCGCGTACTCCCAAGCAAAGTCAAGGTTGTCCTACAGTGTGTGTGGAGCTTAAGTCGAGCCTTGTGCCAGGCAATATGAATTTGTCCAGCACAACAAAAATCTTGTACATAATACACAGTATATAAAGTGAGCCAGGGAAAAGGGGGAAACCAAGTTTCGACTTGGCACAAAGACTCCCGATGGAGTTGCCTCAACTTAATACAAAAATGTCAGTTCGTTTCGGGCTCCTTTTGCTAGATTTAACTTCTGCTTCATCTCTTACCTACTACCCCCTCACTTGTCTGCTTTGTCCACTGACTTTGTCCAGTTGCAAGTTCCCCTCACACTCACCACCCACCCAGTTGGTTTTCTTGTATCGTTTTAATTAATGGAAAATTTGTACGTTTTCTTCTTATTCATGTGGTCGTTTCTTCAATCGAGCTAACGCTTGCCTCAAGCACAACGAGTAACTCGAACTAAAAGAAAATTTTACAGCCAACCCCGCACACACACACACACACACACCTACAAGTTGTGCATCTTACAGCTTGTGTTTGATAGTGGAATCTATCGAAAATTGTCATTTTGGCTTGATTAGAAAATTGCCTGGGGAGTTGTAACAGTACATTTCCTGCAATTAAACTCAGGTGTAGGTAGATGATAAAAAGTGTTTTGAATAATGCAAAATAAAGCTATATCTTGATATATTATATTTAGATTTTGATAGTCCAACGAATCGAGACAAATCGCTTCAGCACTTCATCATTATTAAGTCAGCTGTAAAGTTTACTTTTATTATTTTATTATTGATTAAATAATTCGATATTAATGTAACTCTTGATATAGTATTATATTTATACATATGTTATATTTATATATTATATTTCTATTTGTTTTAGATTTTAATAGTCCAACGAATCGAGACAAATCGCTTAAGCACTTCATCATTATAAAGTCAGCTTTAAAACTTACTTATTATTATATTTTCATAAATCCTTATTGATTGCTTTCATTTAGTGTTAATAGGACTGTAGACCCCTTTTGATTTTACACCTATTCCAAGTTGGCCAAGTACTCTTTGGCAACGAATGTTAATTAGAGAGTCGTGTTCAAACTTCATTTTCATTTGCCTCTGCCCGTTTTTTTGTGCAGTGTCTTAGCTGCTTGCTATTTGCCAGGAACACAACTTCATTTGTGTTGGCCAGAAGCAGCGGCAAGGGGATAGGGGGGATAGGAAAACCTCACCACTGTCCTTCAACCGCAAGGCAAGACATAGTAGTAGAAAGAAAGACATGAAGGTGGACGACTACCTTGAGTATGGTATAGGAAAAAGCTGAGCTAAAATCCGTTCAACATCTTGGGACTGGGTGAGTGGTGGGGACTACCAAAAGAAGGAGCACGAAATGTTTCATTAGAGAATTGTTGGCCACAAATGGCAGGGACCCAAAAGAGGAAGTCCACTCCCTGCTCCTGCTCAGCTTGGCCAACAAATCCTGGCAACTAATTTGCAGCGCAGCATAAAAGGCAAGCCAACTTGAGGGCAGGAAGAAGAACAGAAAAAAAGGAGACTAGAAGTAAGGCAAAGCAGAGCAGAAGAAGAAAAAAAGAAACCCGATTTCTCGGACTCGGACTTTTAAGATAAACTTTGCTGCTGGTTGGGTTAAAGTTGGGCTCATGTAGGAGTAGGGGCAGTGGGGGGAGAAGGGGGAGCAGTTTCTTTGACGTTTTTTGCGCATACTTTTGAATGGTCTAACGAGCATTTGGCTCTGGTCAAGCAGACCCCTTGTGAATCATTGAGATTCACTGGTATATACGTATCGAACACGCTGTCCCAAAAAGTTTGTGCGGTCACAACGAAAGTTCCGTAAAAGTGAACTTGTGCTCATCTCAAATTCCAGCCGCTAACCCTATTCTCCGCTTCTCTACTCTATTTCTCCTTTCCCCATAGGAAACCATACCAGCAACACCAGCCACCAGCACCGATGCCAGCAGCATTGTTGGCATCGGCGTAGGCGCAGGAGGCGTTGGCACGGGCAGCGCTGGCGGAGGGATCACGGGCACCGGCTCGGTGCTGGGTGAGATTGCCAGCAGTTTGGGTGGCAGTGGCGGTGGCAGTGGCAGCGAATCGGAAGTCTACGCCGGACTCATGAAGGATGCGGACAAGCTGAAACTAATGCTGCTCGCCTGGAACTATCAGAACTCCACGGCGGTGCGCAATGGCACCGAGGGGCCCGACCTCAGTGTGGTGGGTGGCCTCTGGGCGCAATACCAGAATGCGCTGGCGCAGAATGCCGCCGCAGTGGCAGCTGCCAGCAGTAAAATGGATAGCTCCTTGTCGCCGGTGCCCAGACAGGATACACACTCACCCATGGAGGCGCAGGATGAGACCAACTCGTCGGGGCAAAAGGAGGAGGACGAGGTGTCCGAAGATGACTCCGATGATAAGCTGGACGAGAAACTGGCCACCACACATGATCCTGAGCGCCTCAAGGCCTTCAATGTGAGTAAACAGCATGAGGCTGAGCAGGGGGAGAGACCCCCTCTCGCTGCCTCAGTACACGCGTTGCACGAATGTAAAGCGATACGTTGCCAATGAATCCTCAAGTGGACCTGCCACATCTCACTTGTCATGTCATATCCTCCTCTCTATAACCAACTCCTTCTTGCTTTACAGATGTTTGTGCGCCTGTTTGTGGACGAGAATCTGGATCGCATCATACCCATCTCCAAGCAGCCAAAGGAGAAGATTCAGGCCATTATCGATTCGTGTGCCCGACAGTTTCCCGAGTTCAGCGATCGATCCCGCAAACGTATACGCACCTATCTGAAGTCCTGCAGGCGGAACAAGAAGACCCGGGATGGCTGGGAGAATACGGTGAGTGATTCGCAATTGATTAACATTATTTTGTATTTAAATTTATGCCACTTTTTTCCACATTTATTCCACACAGACTCGACCCACTCCCGCCCATCTGACCTCCGTGCAGGCGGAGCAAATACTGGCCATTGCCTGCGAGAACGAATCGATGAATGCGAAACGCATGCGAATTGGCCTGGAGCCCATCACACACGCGGTGCCAGCGCCTGGCAGTGTTGTGGCAGCTGCAGCAGCAGCAGCTGCTGTTGCCGGCGGTACCGGCAGCACGACATCTGCCAGCAATGCGGCCACCGTCACCTGCGCGGCTGCGGATGCGGCTGGACTCACTAGTGTGGCAGCTGCAGCGTTGCCATTTGTCAGCGCCGTCGGCTTCGCCCGTTCCACACCCAACTCGGAACATGCGGACGGTGGGGCGTTCGGTGGTGCGGCAAACATTGCCGGTGGTGGTGCTGGCAGTGCTGGTGGTAATAGTACTGCGAGCGGTGCTGCTGGCGGTGGTGGTACTGGTGGCATGAGTTCGGCGCGCAGCTCACCATTGGCATTGAGCTCGAATGCGAGTGTGGGTGGCGCCAGTGTGACGGGATTGACGCTGGCCAACGGTGGTGCTGGTGGTGGTGCATCGAATGGTGCCGTTTTGCCTTCGAGCAGTCCCTATACGGCTGATTTTAGCTCACCCTCGGCTGCATCACCATTTGTGGCAGCTGCGGCGGCAGCTGCGGTGGCAGCTGGACGTGCGCCCAGCTATCCGGGTTACTTTCCAGGCGTTGCCAGCCTGGGTAATGGTAAGTAAAGAAAACTATTGACACTAACACTCCCAGCAATCGTTGGTATCGATTGTGAGCCCCCCATTCGATTGTATGCCAACTCTATTGAACCTAAAACCCCAACTAATCCCCTCCTCTCTTCCACTTGCAGTAACGCCCACCGATCTCTCCATGAAGCCAACGTCGCTTAGCACTGGCAGCGGCCTCATCGGCAGCAATAACAACGGCAGCAGCAACAATAACAACGGCAACAACAGCAACAGCATTGTCAGCTCACAGCTGAGTGCCGCCAATCTGGCAACGCTGAGCAATGTGAACAACAACAATGTGCTGGCCACGGCCACCCAGCAACTGCAGCAGCTGCAGCAACAGCAACAACAACAGCAGCAACAACAGCAGCAACAGCAACAACAGCAGCAGCAGCAACAACAACAACAGCAGCAGCAGCAACAGCAACTGTTGTCCACGTCTGGGGATGCCAACTGCTCCCGTGTGCCGCCCATACTACCACATAAGCTGAGTCCCAACGAGGTGTCCGCCGCTCGACAGGTCATCTCGGCGTACAGGGAGAGTGCAGCGTTTCTGCTGCGCACCGCCGATCAGGTGGAACAGCTGCTGGTGCAGCAGCAGTAGGCGTGGCAGTGCATGCTGGCCGCACTCTGGTGGCACCAGCAGCAACAGCAGCATTTGACATTGTGAGGGCTCCTTCTAGACCCACAGCGGGTTGTTCCTATTTAAATTTACATTTTAAATTGAATTAAACACACCACATCAGCAGTAACAGCAACAGCTACAGCAGCAACAGCAACAGCAACACACCAAATTTAGTATGCAGCAACAAGAACAAATAGTCAAAGCATAGCAGCAAAAGGTAAATAAATATTAAATAATACTAAAAAAATACCGAAAAATAGCCAAAGTTCGTTTTAACAAGCATTTTAAGTGTTTTTTCCTTCAAACTACGTACAGCAGAATATTACAAATAGCAATAACGAAATAAACCGAAACCCAATAAGAAAAAATACCAAGAAAAATACAAAACAAAATACTGAAATAATAGCCACAAAATACCAAAAGCCAATCACTAAATATTGTAATTATCTCTGCAGTTAATCAGCATTTGGCTATCGAGTTCAAAGTCTCACGGGGGCTAAAAGTATTAAAAAAACATATAAATAAATTTAAATTATATTTTATACACAATTAAAAATACACTATAAATTTCTTAAATTTTTAATAATTTATTTTAAATACCTTGTTATAAAAATCGACTAAATCATAATTTTTTATTTAATTTTAAATATTCCTCCTTCTCTGTGAGCCCTTGAACTGGATTGCTTAATTTCGATTTAAAAAACAATAAATAAAAAATAGTATAGATAACAAGAGCAAAGCAAAACTCAGCAACAATTCAACTTACTACAGTGTCTACTAAAAGTAAAACTACAATAGCCACACACACACTCACAGACACACGCACACTCATACACACTAACGTACGTAAATATATGCACACTCGCATTGCGTTCAAGTTTTTGTTGTACATTTTTTTACCAGTTTTTTATGAGGATAAATTTTTATGCTCTACTCTCACGTAGAGCTGCAGTTTCCGGCCCAAGTTTGATGTGCGCGATTTGTTAAAGAAATGGAAATAAATATTTAAAAACGTGAATGATAAATATAACATTGTATGTAATTAAGTTGAAGTAAATTGTTGTAAATTTTAAGCGTATCAGAGGAGCGAATGAGAGATAACGAAAACATTTTAAGGCCACATGAAAAAAAAGAAAATTACATTTAAAATATATGGGAAAACTATGAGAAAACACAGGGTGATACTTTCAGAAATTATTACAAAAGCCTAAGCTAAAAAAAATTAAAATTAAATAAAAAAAATATACAAAAAAAGTGTATAAAAATCGAAAAAAAAAACGAAAAAAAATTGTATGGCTGAAAAGTTGGTATATGTGTATAAAATTATACGTTTCGTATTTTTATGGTAAATTTAAACTTTGAAATTTTTAAAATTTATTACATTTTCATTATAATTATTCTAGTTTTCGGTATTTTTAAATAATTATTTAAAACTTTTTATATGTTTACGTGTATATGTTTATGTTTCTTTGTTGCATGTTTAATTTTGGGTAATTGGTTTTGGTCTCTTTTTTATTTTAAAATACATATTGAACTACAGAATATAATACTTAAAAACAACTTACCAAAACAAATAGCCATTAATGTTTTTTCGCAAACTATAAATGTGCATGTAAAAAAATAAAAACGACAACTACAAATGGAAAGTTGAGATCGTATTGACACACGAAAACCAAGAATAACTGGAAGTCGCTATGCAAAGCAAATTATAGAATTTAATTAATATAAATTAAAAAACAAAAACACGTATTTAATCAACAAAATAATTTAATATTGATTATACGAAACGAGACAGAGATTGCAAGCATTTGCCTGCCAGACAAGGCAAAAGAAAAAACAAAATAAAACTAACTAAAAGATTTATTAATTATAATATAATGGCATGGTATTTGCATAGAAAAGTAAACTAATTAATAAAACAAAAAGTCCGCAAACGAGAAAAACAAACACACATTTTAAACGTCGACTTAATAAAGAATTTATGAGAATTATATGTATATTAAATAAAGTGTTTCATTAATGCTCTTGAATCGCAGCAATTAGCAGGGGCACAAACCTTTTAGTACAGCCAGGTTGCAAGCGAACTAAAATGAATAGCCGCCAGATGGCGCCTTCAACTCCGCGCCGTTTACGAGTTTGTCACATGCACAAACCCACTGTACAGACTTTTTCAAAAGTTTAGCAAGTACACAAACCGACGGCACAGTCTTATACAACAGAGTTCAGCAATGAAACAAACCATTCCACCTCGAAACAATTGCTTTCATACTGTACAGTTTTGTTTATTTGTATTTATTATGGTATGTTAAAACAAATCAACTTAATTAATATGCTTAATTAACAGAATTTCGTATTGGATATTCCAAAAGAATAAATTACATATATAAAAACTCTTAATAGTTAATTCCATTCGCGTTGCTGTCTTCGGTTCTCACTTTTGTTTTGTGCTCTCTTCTTTCACTTAAATTAAACTATTTCTATTTTTAATGACTGTTTTATGAAAGCGAAAGAAAAAATACAGTTATAATAATGGAAGCACCCCATTCGTTTTTGTTGTGTCTGTCTTTGTGTCTGTCTTCTGATTGTTTTCGATGTATTATTGTTGCTGTCGCACCAAATTCTCTACAAGATTCGTGATTTCTACAAACTGTGGCAAGATTTCACTAACATCTGTTCCAAATCTAATTCTAGTTACCCCCTTTGCGTGATCAACTTATGGACTAAACAAAAAACTGCAATAACAACACTTCCCCTGGCATGGGGACTGTTTGCACATTAAACTCTTCACGCCAGAACTCCGTCCAGAGCATGGATCACGCCATTTGTGGCCGGTATATTCGATGTGACCATCTGGGCATCATTCACCTTAATCTTGCCAGCTGACGTCTTCTGCAGCACAACAGTCTTGCCCGTGTACAGCGAATCCTTGACCTGATAGAACCGCATGCCAGCCGAGAAGAGTGCACCCGGCACAATGTGCTTCATGGCGAACTGTTCGGCTGCCTCCTTATCCGTGTACAGCTTCTCCAGCGTGTCCGAGTCCAGCTCGCTAAAGCTCTTATCAACTGGGGCAAAAACCGTGTACGTCTTGACACCTGGTGAGCGAAGATACATTTAGTTATACAATATGGTAAGCATCATCAGAGAATGCTCCTACCCTTGCTCTGCAGTTTCTCGGACAGTCCCGAGGTGTAGAGAATTTTCAAGAAGTTAGAGAAACGTCCTTCGCGATCCGACTGCAAGGTTTGCAGCAAATCTCCCACAGGCAGCGGGAACATGACACGATCGACAGCATGGGCAACACCTTGGGGTATCTTAATGTCCTTCTTGTTCAGCACAACCATAGCTCCATTAATGGTGGTCAACTGAGAAGATATAGAAGCAGAGATTAGTTAAAGAGAAACTCATGGAGCATTGCATGTCACTTACGGTAACATCGTTCCACTCCTGATCGTGCATGTTGTATTGGTTGACGCGCAGCTGTGTGCCGGCCAGAGAGACGCCCGTCATCTCGTCCTGCAATGTGGCAATCTCAAAGGCGCCGGGAATTACATGGTGCAGAAGCAGCTGAAGAAGTAGATAGTGATAATGTTTACTCATGACTTCATCAGTTAATTAGACAACTTACGCCACTCAGCAGACGTGGATTGGAGTGGAACTTCTCCTCGGCACGTTCGGGTCCGCCCAGCTGTACAAGCAAATTCTTGAATGCCTTGTCTGTGGGCACAAAGATGGTGTACGGTCCGGTCTCATTGAGTATGCTATCCAGTCCACTCTGGCGCAGATACTTGGCCATGGCAAACAGTCCGTTCGTCTTGAGTATCTGCAGTAGATCCTCACTGGGATTTGATAGAACTGAGCCGCCACCAGCGGAGGCAGCCTTCTCTGTATTCTCTGTCTCCTGCACCAAGGCATCGGCATACTGAGGTGCTGTCAACTCTGGCGTCTGGGTGATATCGGCTAGACGCTCTGTGACCACTGGAAGATGTGTGGAAACACCCACAATGTAAGGGGATTGGGTGACTGGCGTAGAGCCATAGATGGGAGCGGGGGTGGTGCGTATAAGGCTAGCTGCAGCTGCACTGGCGGTGCTGCTGCTCTCATAGTAGCTGGTGAAGCGTGGAGTATAAGGAACGCTGGTGGTGAATGTGGTGGTGGTGATTGGTGCAGGCGTAGTGGTGGTGGACAGGCGGGATGGATGATACTGACGATGGTTGCTGGGTGTGCCGCGAGAGATAAATGGTGTTGGCGTTGTCGTTGTTGTGGTGTAGATTCTGGCTGTGGTGGTGGTGGTGGCACTTGTTGTTGTCGGTGGTGCACGTGTTGTGGTGGTCTGTATAATTTTGCCACTCTTGATCTCCACCACCTCGTCATTGGGCAAGGTCAGGCGGTAGACAGAGGGAGGCAGCTTAATCTCTCCACTGCGTATGCGCTCCAGTATGCTCTCCACTTCGGCACCAGTTTGTTTCGTCTCCTTCTCGCCGTTGGCCTTGACACCCTGAATCTTAAAGCTGCCATCGGCCTGCTCCTCCAGATAGACATAGGTGGCCTTCTTCTTTGGTGGCAATGTGGGTGGGGCAGGTGTAGCTTTTCCCGCCGAGCCAGAGCTCAAACCCTCAATTTCATAGCCATCGGGTATGAGACCACGCTTGGCCAACTCCTCCAGCGTGGGTGGATCATCCGAATCGGAGGTAATAACTGCCGAGCTGGCTATGCTGTTGGCGCCATTACTTACGCCCTGAATGTCTCCCGCTGCGCCGCCATACAACGATGCCAAGCTGGACAGATCAACGCCACCGGGCAGAGCTCCTGCTGGCAATGTGTCCGACTCCTGTGGATCAGGTGAGCGTAAGATTTGCACCTTGCCACCACCGGGCAACAATAGATCCTTGCTTTTGTTGGGCGCCACATCGCTCAAGCTCAACTTGCCATCTGTACCCAAAGCCTGTTGAGCCAGCAATGTCTGCAGCTGATCCTGGGAGTAGGCCTGTTGTCCCTGCACAAGATTTGGGTCCGTGGTGCGTATGACCTGCACACGCTGTCCATTGGGCAGCACCAGATCCATTTCATCGTAGGTCTTGTTGCCGGTCAGTGGTTGCTGAGGTGCCTCGGACAGCGCCGCCTTCAATTGCTTGAGCAAATCCTCACGAGCAATGGTCTTCACGGGCTTCTTGCCATTGAGCTTTTGGGTGCCATATTTGCCCAGTTCAGCTTTGACCTGGGAGTAGATGTTCTTCTTGGGTGTGGTGCTTGCTTCGGTGGTTGTAGTGGTGGTTGTTGTTGTTGTCGTTGTGGTGGGATGGTCCTTGTAGTATTGCTGGAGTGCGCTGTTGAATTGATTATAGTCGGTGGGATGTGCCACAGGACGACCACGTGGTGGTCCAAACTGTGCTTGTGGTGGATAGTTGTTGTGCTGGGTAATGATGGTGGGCAACACGTGCTGCTTGATGGCATGTTGCTTGGCCAGGAATTCCTCGTGTTGCTGACGGACCTTGTGCTGGGATTTCTCATACTGCTTGGCCACGAACTGCTCGTGCTTCTGTATTAGCTTCTGCTTGTACTCCTGATCCGCAGGCTGTGCCTGTGGTGCGCCGCTAATGAATTGATGTTGCTGCTGGAACAGTGGTTGCTGTTGCTGCTGTTGGTAGGTCTCACGCGAAGGTTGCGCTGGGAAAGCCGTCGATTGGGGATTATTGAAGATTTGTGGCAAGGGCAGTCCCAACTGTGGCGTCAGCTGATATTGCTGCTGCTGCTGCTGCTGCTGCTGCTGGTGTTGCTGCTGATGCTGTGTTGTTGGGGCCAATTGCTGGTATTGGTTGTACTGCGACTGTTGCTGCGGCTGTGCGATAGTCTGGAACGTGGGCACTGGCGCCTGACTGGGTAGCTTCTGTGTGGTCTGCTGTCCGAACTGCTGTTGTTGATAAGCAAACTGTTGTTGTTGCTGTGGCTGCTGCTGATGAGGCTGTTGCAGTTGTTGCTGCTGTTGGTAAGCTTGCGCTGGGAATGCGGTAGATTGCAGGCGTCCATCCTGGAATTGCTTGTGTCGTTGGGGCAACTGCTGCTGCGCATTACTGGCATAGTTACGCAAATCCAAGAAGTTCTGATGATGCAGATCGAGATTGCCGGCGGACGCTGGCAATTGTTGCTGGGCTTGTTGTGGTTGCTGCTGCTGCTGCTGGAGATTAATGGGCGCTTGTGGATATTGTGGTGCAGTTTGTAGCTGATTTTGTGTGGAGCGTTGGAATTGCTGATTGCCATGGGGCTGCTGCTGCTGTTGTAGCTGTTGCTTCTGCTGCTGTTGTTGTTGTGGGAATTGCGCAAATCGATGTTGCTGTTGCGGCTGCTGCAGTTGCAACTGCTGCGGGTGGTGTGCGTGATGCTGGCGCTGCTGGGGAGGAATGGGAAGCTCCACGCCGGGCTGTACGAAATTCTGCTGATTATACTGCTGTATATTCAGCTGACGGCGATGCGCATTGTGGAATGGAGGCGGCTGAAAGGGAAATGGAAAACAGTTTGTTCAGTTACAGCTCAAATTCACTTAAAAAAAAACTAAACTATTCACTCAGGTAACCAGCATTACGATTGCGTCATTAATCCCGTAATTGAAAAACCAGATTTATCGGCGAAATGAAAAGTGGCACAGAAACTGAGCTAGACAACTTGCTGCCTTCACTCAACTTTGCGGACTTGAACCAGTTTCAATGTTGCTCCAATTTAGCTGCTGACAACAACAACAACACGAGATGTGTGCGTCTTGATAACCGACTCCAGTCCGTGGTCCTGTGGGGCCAAGTTTAAGGCTATGTAAAAGTGGCAATGTGGGTTAAAAACCAGTCATAGTAATCAAACTGCGACAAATTGCGGCACTTGCAGCAGACAAAACTGGAACAGCGTCGTCTACATATGCATCCATACATACATACATACATGGTGTATGTGGTGTCTATGACGTCACAGCTCAACAAGTAAATTAATAGCTGCAATCGCTGCAATTGTTGGTTTACCTTACGATATTTTCTTTAGTCCATAAATACACCAACAACTCCGTTTACACGCACAGTTTAAAGTAACTGAATTACTTTAAATAGTTTTGGCGCTAAGAATCAGTGCAAAAGCAAAACAAAAACAAAAACTTTATCGATAACACCATCTATCTATCGGTAAATAAACAATTACATATGACTCATGTGGTTGTTGCTAGACAGAAAACTTAAATTAAAATTAAAATGCGATTTCATATGAAATAATTAAATAAAACAGTTTAATTTTGTGCATTCGTATTTAAAGATAATTTTCCCTGCTTAAATTATGGCTGCACAGCATACCAGCCTTCACCTGCACTCATTATGGCGCAACAGCATACTAATCTTGACCTTACAAAAATGCACTAAATATCGATATCGATTGCACTTTTATTACGATACGTCACACTTGTTGACTATAAGAATTTGCACGCGAACAATTAAATGTAATTAGACCCTGTACTTTAAAAAAGTACAAAGGGTCTATTAGGTTTGTGCAAATGACATTTGTGTGTAACAGGCAGAAGGAGGCGTGGCAGACCCCATAAAGTATATATATTCTTGATCAGGACGACGAGCTGAGTCGATATAGCCCTGTCTGTCTGTCCGTCTGTCCGTCTGTCCGTCTGTCCGTCTGTCCGTCTGTCTGTCTGTCTGTATGAACACCTAGATCTCGCAAACTATAAGAGCTAGAGACTTAATTTTTTTTTTGTTAGGTTCGTGTATTACATAGGCAGGTCAAGTTTATTTCAAATGTTTGAAAAGTCATCCCCCTCCCCCTCAAATTTACAAAAATGTTCTTAGTATATACAGTTTTAGAGTCACTGGATTAATTTTTTGCAGGATTAAAGCTTTAGATGCTGTGAATGTTTGGTGCGAGTTGCAGCCCAATCGGATAAGAAACACCGGAGATATTGGAGAAACAATTTTCAGTACCAGGCATTTGGGTAGGGGAGGGGGGAAGCCACAGTGTACGCGGCCACTAGGGCGTATGCGTGATTTTTGATTGTGAGTATGAATGTATGTATGAGTATTGGTTATTGTTTGTATTTGAGCGAATAATTGTATGTATATGTGTTTGTGTGTATGTGTGTATGTATAAGTGAATGTATATGTTTATGTGAGTATGTTCATATATGCTGCTGCTGTTACCGACGCCCAGGGCAAACCAAAGTACAGGGTCTCCTACTGTCGGTTGCGTTCGACTGTAGCTTTGCGTCCGACTGTAGCTTTCCCTACTTTTTTTTTCTTGTGAAATATATTGAAAATCTTCAAAGAGCTGCCAAGTTGATGGATTGAGACATTTGGAAACGACTCCCGAGTTGCGATGCTGCGCTGCTGCGCTGCTGCTTCACTTCCTTTCAACAGAGACGCCGACGTTGCCGCTGGCCGCGTGCTTGCTGCATTGTAAGATATTTTTCTTTTGTTTTGGCTTTCATTATTATGTTATTCGTTTTTCAGCTGCAATTGTAAATTGTCGTCGCCTGGGATCTTTTCACAGTGGAAAAGTAAAGAGCTTATACAATCTCTGACTCAAACTGCTTGTCATACGCATCGTCTACGCATCGAGTTGAAATGATTCGGCACAAACAAAAGCGAAGCAACAACAACAACAACAACAACGGCAATATAATTGTAAACAGAAAATTGTTTAACAGTTACTCAAGGAGAGGATGTGCGGCCTATCTAGAGGTGGAACTGCCAAGAGTGGAGAGGTGCAGCCTTATAAAAATGCTCAACAGCATGCATAATTTAATTGCCAGGGCCATAAATCTTATGACTTTTGCACTGGGTTGCGACATTTGGGATGCGTCTGCAAGATTTTTCAATGATTTAGACCGTCCACTGAGCCTCCCGCTTCCTCTACGGCTCCTATGGCTTTTCTTTTCGCATGGTAATTATGTTGTTGCCTCTAATGATGCAGCTCATCATTGGGTTGCCATCAAAGCTGCCACTCGTGCGGCTGCTTATGCAACCGCCACTCATCATAATGATTGAGCTCCCGAGCTGTTGGTGCTGTTGCTGTTATTGTTACCCGAGCGAAGCCAAAGCAAAGCGAACAGGTGTCGTTGCTTGGAGATTTTGCGGGTTTCAACCTAAAGCCGATTTGACAGCGCTGAGACTTCATTAAGTTGTGGGTAAGTGTAGTTAACACCATTCAGGTGATAATTCTAGATTAAGGTGTAGATTGTATACTATTTGAAGTGCGACTCTGCCCTAGCTCAACCTATCCCAACCAATGCAAAGACATCATAGGTCAGCGCTCGGTGACTTGTGTTGTGGTTTGCATATCTCACCTTTTGCAAGATTTCTTTTTTAAGGTCTTTTTTTTGTCGAGTTGGGCGCATCAAGTTTCCCTGCCATTTGTTATTGTTTTTTGACAAATTGTGCTGCCTGGTGAAAACATCAATCAATCATCAATCAAGTACCCAAAAAGAAATAAAAGCTGTGGCACTGCAGCATCCCAAGAGTCAGTCAGTGAACTCCACTCCAACCAAAAGGGTTCCCATAATTTGCGTCATATTTCATGGCTGGAACTTTACGAACATGTTAATTTCACGCTTTAGCAGTATTATTTATATATTTTTTGTTATTTCTGGCATGCAAAACGCTTTCATTTCTTTCAAGCGGCTCTTTCTCCGACATGCCAATCCCCTAACTCATAAGGGGCTACGCATGCGCCCAGCTAACGACTCGGGTGGACATTTATGCAGGTGTGCGTGTGTGTGTTGTTGTTGTAGTTGTTTGTCGCATGCCAACACGTCACACATTAGCCAAACAACACACACTCAGTAGTTAGAGTGGTTGTGGTAGCTGTTGGAGCAGAAGGTGTCAATAGTCTGGCAATTTGAGCGTTGGCGTTGACTCAGTAGATCGAAAAACATTAACGGTGGCCATGTTTATAACAATGACAATTAATCATAAGACTTTGATTGCTGCATATGGGGCGTATTAATGTTGAGTTGAGTGAAATTGGTGTAAATGGGATTTTCGTAAGGTCGAACGAACTACTTACTGATATTAAGTGATGTAGCGATTTTCAGCTTATACTATTTACTCAGATCATAATAAATTGTTATAAAGTCAGTTTTAGTAATTATCACTATCAACAGCTGCTTACTTGTCTCATTTATCTTCCAACTCCATAACATGGTCTATAAATTATAGTATCTTTTCTTTACACAAAGAAAGTTCCAGCCTACAGAGTAGAGAGCGGCAGGCAAACAATTCAATGTTCCCAAATTGTATTTTATTACGAAAGCGTTACATATTATGGCTGTCATATCAAACGAACATTATGCTAATGAGTGAATATTAGACGTGAGATTGTAACAAGAAGAAGAAGCGACTGAAAACCGGTTATATCATATTCACATATTTCTTATTTCTTGGGGATTTCTGTTGATTTCTGTTGATGTCTGTCTGGGGCGTTGATCCATGATGTTATGTCTGTCAGTTACACGGCGCTCGGCAAGCAAAACTTGACTAATTTGTTAATAAGTCATAATTGATTTCACATCACACAACAACAATTCGAGCCGAGTACAGTTTCAGTTTACGCCGGATTGTCCAGATGAGCCACTAAAAGCGGCGAATGAAAGCGAAATCTCCCCAGCTCAAGTTTCTTTTTGCTCGTGTTGTAGCTAATGTTTTTTGTATCTGTATCTGTTTCTGTTTCGTTTGCAGTGAAAGTGATTTGTAGGCACTAAGTGAGCATTTAGATGGTGTATGTTAATCAGAATATGGCGAGTCGAATCAGAAGTGCGCTCGTTTTACTTAATTAAAATGAGTTGCTCAAATGGTGACCGTAAATTCTTCAAATCCACTTTAGTTTAACGGTTAACCGTATTGCGCAATGGCCATGAGTTACTTGTATCTTGCGGATACAAGATACAAACACATCTCGCAGTAGTACAGTAGTTTTTAGTGGCATCGTCCAATGGCCAGTGGCTATCATCATCAAACTGTGAGACCCAAAAGCAAATGACCTCGTTTCCATGCTTCCTGTGCAGTTGCCTCTCCTTGTGCACCAAAGTCTAGTTATTTATGCTCGTTTTCTATTATTTCTTACTGTAATTGCTGCTACTGGCTCTTGACTTGTAGTCGCTTGCCAGTTACACGATATTTGCCTTGTTGCTGCTGCTGCTGCTGTTTTTCGGAGTTTCTTTTCTAGGGCGCATTGCATTTTTGGTCATTCGTGAAGTTTCAAGGTTGTTTGCATTGGAGTTTTTGAGAAAATTCTACACTTTTTGCTGGCAGATTTCTTGTGCAAGCTGCAGTCGTATGTCAAAGCTAGAACAGATTTGTTTCTGGCCTTTTTTGCTATGGACATAATTAATGAGCATGCTGGAGATTACATCTTGTCTATTCTTTTGATTGACAGCACAAATTCGGCTTTAATTGGCAGTTATGGCTATAACGACTTGAGAAATAACTGAGCTAAATATTACAACTAGTTGAGTGTGATTAAGTGTAGAATGTCTGACTATATGAACTGGGAGTGCTAAAAGTTGCTTGACACTTACAGAGTCTTTAGAGAGTCTTTTGTGAAGATAAGACTATATTAACTTTAGTTCTCATACCGATTGTCTTTTCTATGTATCTGTATCTGTATCTTACTAACTATATATCGACTGGGAGTACACTTGAAGTAGACTTAAAGTCTCTTTATCTAATCTGTTTGAAGATCAGCTTGTAATCCATTTATAATAAGCATAGCTCAGACCATATTTACTATAGATTTCATGTCGATTGTCTATTCTCTGTATCTGTATCTATATCCACACTTACGCCTTCGATATCAATAATAAATAGTGTAACTACTTGAGAGTGATTAAATGTAGAACATCTGACTATATCAACTGTGAGTGATTAAAGTCGCTCAGAGCACACTTACAGTCTCTTTATCTAATCTGTATGATGATTAGCTTCAAATCCATTTATAATAAGCTAGGTTTAGAGTATGTTTACTTTAGATTTCATTCGATGGTTTCCACTGTGCCAACATTCAATTCACACTCGTTCGATTTCCAAATCAACAACTCAGCTGCAAAATCGTGTTCAGATCATTTCAATGCTACTTTACAACTGTAATAGACTAGTGATAGACTAGTGTGATTCTACAGAATAACAAATGGCTTTAGCATTTGTCAACTGCCAAAAGGCTAAATGAGAACTGGTTGAGATACCGAGAGATGAGATCTGGTTGCGATCTGTGATGGCAGTTGCCACATGGCTTGAATGTGCATGGTAATAAGCATTTGATGGCTGCTTCGGTTTGGGCTTGTTGGTCAATCTGAAGATTTGGCAATTGCCTTTCACTTTTAGTTGTTGCTGTAGTGGTCTCTGGTGTCTGGTGACTGTGGTGTATCGACAAATGACTGCAGTTAGCCGAAGCGAACCCAGGCTAAAGGCATTTTAATTGCCTACAAAATAGTTTTGCTTTGCTACGCAAATAAGTAATTAATTCGTGCCCGCACAAAAGAATGCACAACAACAACAACAACAATCTTAAAGAGAAATTTACATAAAATTGTGTAATTAACTGGAGTTGGCCAAAAAAGCGACTAACAAAATGCCTGGCAGCAACACCCACAATCACAATTCACAATTGCGTCCAGTTTTGGGTTTTAGGTGAGGCACGAGGCACGAGGCGAATCGCAACGAAAGCGAAAAGAAGCCATCCCAAACAACAACAAATTTGCCGCCAGCAAGTGAAACAATTGCAAGCACAACACAATAACAATAAGTCCAGTTAAGAAACAGCAACAACAACAACAACATGATGTTATTTAACAATTGCTGTGGAAAAAAGAAACTTGGTCAAACTTTTTTTCCTGCTGTTGATATTATCGCGTATCGCGTTGGCCCCTCTTTTCCCCCTCCCCGCCTGGGGAAATGCTCGTAAAACTGTTTATAAATTAGCACGATTTGTCTCTTCTTTTTCCCTTTTGTTATTGTTTTTCTAGTTAGTGTGAATTGTGGGCAACAACAAGTGGCAGCAAAAAATGTGGCCAACATTTTTGCTTAGCTAATTTACGGCCCAAGCACTTGGGCTAGAATGGAGGCTACATGAAATTGAAAGTTCTGACTTTTGGGCATAAATTTATGGAGAAATGTTTAGGCAGCGGTGGAAAAAAGTAATGAATGTGTGTAATGAAAGTGAAAAGTGTGAGCTTTCCAGCTTGAAAGTGGTTCAGCAATGTCAGTCCCAGTCAGACACCAGTTGTACATAACTTGAGGCGTTCTATAACTTTACAATAATTCCATAAAAATGTAAGAAAATTCCACACAAATCGTTTGCTTATAGACTTCACTCTTTGTGGCAACTAACCCAACAGACCCCGAATATAATTGTTGATAGATGATGATTGAAACTGCATGCATTGGCGATTGCAGTTCCATTAGCAGCAACTGCAACTGCAACAGCCGCAGGCATCGACAGCAACTGCAGCAAGTTTTGCATCCATGTCGCAAGTGGAGCTGCCACGGTTTGTTGCATAAGACAGCTCTACTGCGTTGCAAGTGGCAAGCAGATACGTTTAACGCAACGATATGCAAATTTTGATTTGCGTTAAGTGTGGACTAATTGAAATGAGTTGAATAAACTGCCAATAGTCATGTTGGCAATGTTTCCCTTCGGCACCTACGCTTGCCCCACTCTCCCCTCCCCACACCCATGATTCATGCGGGTATTAGCCATGTGGTAGCTACCTTTTCTCATGTGGCATGCCTAATTTGACACAGTCTGACACTTTTTACGAGTTGTGAAGATTTATTATATCATTAGCGTAGCACTTCCCCTTCTCCTTCCCCTTCCCCTTAGCAGCAATTGTAATTTAAATAAACCCAGTTTTTTATTCACGCTTTTCGGTTAGTCTGCATGAGATTATCGGGGTTTATGTGCCAGTTTAAATGCTCATATGGCTAATTGCAGTCAGTGTTTGCCTTGATAGAGAGTTGAAAAATCTAAGAAATTAATTAGCAGAGAGAAGGAGCGTCTAAATACAAAGAGGGTTCAAGAGGGTAATAGCGGAAAGTTTTCTAGAAAGTTGCATGAGGGTGTTCAGCAGCTAGATCTCTATTAAAAGCAGACTAAAAATGGCAAGAAAACAAAAGAGAATTTGGGAAAATGTATGTAATTAATGAGTGGGAGCTAAAGGTCGTCAAATTAATAGATAGAGAACTTGATAGATAAAGAATATGATAGACAGACTATTTTAGAGATTAGCCAAGGATTGTATGATGAAATATAGTAGTAGTAGTAGTAGTAGTAGTACTAGTAGTAGTAGTAGTAGTAGTAGTAGTAGTAGTAGTAGTAGTAGTAGTAGTAGTAGTAGTATTCTTCCCTTCATAAAAGAGCATGATAGATAGACTATTATAGAGATTAACTAACAATAGTGGCAGTAGTATTATCATTCCCTTCCCTTCCCCTATAACTCTAATGAAATCGCATTGCCATCTAACACGTCAACAACATGACCAGCCAAATAACTCAATCTTAACCACAACAACCACAGGCAGAGCCTTTTCAATTCACAACTCAACATGCCACAAATAATAATCATAATCATTATCAATTTTATTATACGCAAAACCCTAAGAAAATACCCATAATTATTCAAGACAAATTGCGTGCTGTCCGCACATAAAACACTACAAAAAATAACTACAAATAAATTTAAATAGATACATGGAAGATGTAGAAGAAAGATAGAGTTGTGTGTAAAAATTAACTGCAATTTTACTTTCCAATTCAATAAATTTGGCGCACGATGCGCTTTGCGTGTCTAGCAGCTAGCTGTACTTATGTATCTGTATCTGTAGCTATGGCTATGTATCTTTCGGCTGTAAGCAGCTACACTCAGCGCCCACATTTGGCCAGTATTTATCTTGGCTCTGTTGATGGACAGTAGCGTCGAGTTTCAAGTGTTTTGTGGCACAAAATGTAAACACCATAACAATTAAAAGCGAGAGCTGCTCAAAGAGAGTGAGAAATGGAGGCAGAGAGAGAAACGCGCAGAGAATGGTGTTGCCACAGCAATTGTGCCTTGCTTGGATTTGCATTAACTTTACGATTTCATAACTCCGACTTTTTAACCACAAGTCTGGCCGTATAATCTCATTGACAGCCTGACCTACCTCCACGCCCTCTTTCCACGCTCATCAAACGCCAAATAGCAAATACTTCAACCTTTTGTTTCTGCCTCTTTCAACACACACTTTTTTGTGCAATTTTTCTGCGACTCTAACAACAAATAGCCTAAGAAAATACACACACTATACACACGCAGTGTGTTTGCTTTTGAAACCGTTCAATGGATGATTGTTTGTCCACTCGTTTCCATGGACTGTCACTTCAATTGAGGCGTTCGATTGCAATTGATGCCACATTGAATTGAATATGGGTCAGAAATATATTTAAGCCAACATGCTTATAATTTAGACAAGAGTTATTTGTGCAGATGAGCTGCTGACTTGACCTTCAGCACGTGTTTACTTATAATATTTAAATTAAAATTGTCAATTGTAGCCACGACTTTAGATCTGAGTGGAGTATTAGATCATTAGATCTTGCTAAGAGCTCTTAGGTAGCGCTTCTGTAGGAGTTGAGCTGAGTGTTAAAAGCGTAAATTGTCCTTCAATTAAAGAGTTAATGAAGTCTTTTTAGCATTGAAATTATCTATTGATTCTTCAATCGATTATGTATTGTTAATGGCAAAATAAAGTCATGCAAATGTGAGATAATTATTATTAAAATTAGAGCTATTCAATTTGTATGATATTAAATTGAAATAAATAATTAATAATAATAATAATAATAAATAATGATAATAATAAGTGGAAATACTCCTTCGATAAAAGAGTTGATAAAGTCTTTTTAACATTCAATTTATATATTGATTTTCCAATTGAATCAAAATCAATCAAAAATATCTCTACCAGCTAGATCAACGAACTTGCTATACAAATCGTAAAAAATATGCACTTTTTTGTAACTTTTTCTCAGGCATTCCATATGCTCACTCGACACATTAAAATTGCAACTTTACGCTTTAGATCTTGCTAGCAATTTCATTTTTAATGCATTAATTATACATTAACATAGTTTTTTCGTTGAGCTGAAATCTTTAGACATGCAACTGCATTTCCACACTACAGTGCTACCCCCTTCCCCTTCCCCTTCCCCTTCCCCTTCACCCTTTCCTGCTTTAATCCAAGTCAGCGCTGTGTCAATTGGATTGCCATTGTTTGCAATGCAATGAAAACTTTTGGAATGTATAATTTATAGGTTAGCAGTGCTCGAACTGAAAGTTAACCAAAAAAATGGTGTTCTTTTTTTAATTATGATTAAGCCGTGTAAGATTGTGAGATGATATCAACAACTCCTAATGCCTAATGCCACAACAACTACAACTAGGGCTGTGCCTCGTGCCTCCTCGTTGGTCACGCAACACAGAGAGTGGTGCACTTGCCGCTTCGCTTTTCCGAGAAACGCTGTTAAAAGCGCTCTGTTCCCGACATGCAAATTACTTTGTCAGAGGTCTCCGAGGTCTGGACTTGGACCTGACCAAAAAAGAGGTTTCAGTTCCCCCTCTACCCACTCTTATGTAGTAGACAAAGCTTAGGTACGAGTCAGTAAACTTTCGCATGTTTAGTTCGTGACAATTTTGAACAATTACCTGAACGAGACGATGTCACCGTCTCAGACTCAGTCGCAGTCAGAGCATTGTTTAGCGGTTAATAACCTGAGTGGGCAGCAGTTGACATGAAACTCAGCTCTGGGTTGAACTGCAGTTTAGCAAATTGACAGTTATGATTGACAGAATGCAGCTCTCTTACGAATTAGGTCAGCTATAGATATGGGAGTTTTCTAAAATGAAATTGTATGCTCGACCAAGTGTTTATCTTTAATTTAAACAGAGCTTACTTACATGTGTATTTACTTATATAATTGTATGCTCGAGGCCTTCTCTACTCCACTCGAGTGTGGGCTTCACATTTCTTGGTAACTCTAGGCTCAACTTTCCATTACCTAACTGCTGTTGTTTTCCTTCAGCCTGTCCAGCCTGAAGTTACCTTCTACTAATATTATCATATTTACTTAAAACTGATGCAATTATGCCCCAAACTCTGCCAACTATAATCCACTGAAGTGCCATACATGGCCAGCCCTGGTAGACCTAGGCTTGTGTATAATAATAGCACCTTGTGCAGCAGCCACAGTGGCTCTGGCACTTTCAGTTTTCAGGCCAAATGGAAAACACTTTTCGCAAGCTTGGCTGATTTTTTGGACTGGTAATTTAGCACTCGCCCACCCCCACCCCTCATGGCATCTGCTTATTCCTCCTTCTGCAGTTGGCAAAATAACACAATTTTAATTTGTTACTTTGCGGTTTAGTTTGTTTGTGCTGCTGCTGCTGCAGTTGCTGTGCATTTGAGTGCATCAGCTGAGCATGCAACAGACAGTTTTGGCTTTCGATTTCTTAGAGAAAATTAGTTGAACAGCTTGCTGGTAAAATACAAAATAAAATAACATAAAACTCCAGCAGATACTTATGATAAATGAAAAGCAAATTTGAAAATGTAAACATATATATTATTTTATATAAAAAGACAGTAACTAAATCCATAGTCTATGTGTGTCAGCTGTCTTTTAGTTGAGCAGATTTCACAATGAAATTATATATATTATTTTGTATTCATCTCTAAATCTATAGCCTATGTGTGTCAGCTGCAACTGTCTTTTAGCTAATCGCTTTTCAATATATATTATTTTATATACATCTCTTGGATAATCTACTGCCTATGTGTGTCAGCTGCAAGTGTCTTTTAGTTAATCGCTTTTCAATATTATTGCTATTTTCCTTTTTCAATCATCTTTGGCAACCACAAAAATGCCATTAAGTAATTGTAATTGCCTTGACTGGGCCTGCTTCAAAAACAATCTTTAACCGCATATCATTAGACAAGTTTTTACTATTGGCCACATGGGTGAAAAGAAAACAAAACATTGACTCCCACCGCCGACAATAACAAAACAGTTGCATGAAATAAAAGAGAAAATTATGCAACTTGCATTGCTGCGCGCTTGCAACATCTTCGTGGCAGAGCCTGAAGGCCCCAGCCACCAGATCTTTTCAGCTGGGCAACATGGCAGATATCTTGTTTTGGAACTCTCTTGCAACAGCAGCAGCAGCAGCAGCAGCAAACGCTTCTTCATTTTCGCGCTGTAAACTTTTCACCCAAAGAAGAAGAAACTAAAAAAAACGAAAGTGCAACAGCCGCGGCTAACCAGTTGCCAGTTGCAGTTGCAGCTAGCAGCCAGCATCAGCAGGAGGAGAGGCCATGTCTGGGCCATACTGGTGGCCTGGCACTGGCTGGGCTTGGTCGAAACGCTTACGTGACCGCGCGACGAGGATCGTTTGACTTTTTGGCCATATTTGTGTGTTGAGTTATGGCGAGAAGATGCATGCAGCAACTGCAACTAGTCGCAACTGCAACTTGCTGTGGAAACCAGTTTAACGTGGCGTATGAGTAATGCGGAAGTTGACACTTGCTCGCCGCTTGACTAACATCTTTAACTGCCTGGCGGTGGGTGAAAATTGCACTTTGATATATTTACTGCACGCTTGCAACACTCAACACTAATTGTGGCATTCATCAGATGAAACCGCCGAACGCTCTGTCGCTGCTCGTGCCATTTGCAATTAGGCATATATGAAACTCATTTGCTTTTTAAAGCCACAAACTAGCTATTAATGACCCAACCCAACCCAGCGTAACCGTCAACAAAACTCCTCAAAAACTTGAAATTCAGCCAAAAAACAGAAAACAGAAATAAAGGCATGGAAACTGGCAAAAAGCGTCGCCTGTCAATAAACAGCGATGAGTTATGTGTCGCCGCACCACAGACAGACCCTTTTACTTTCTTTTCCCAGCTTGAAAATATTATCGGAAAGATGCTCCCATAGAAGCATTAATGATGACCATGTGAAATTTTTGAATTCGTTGTGGATTTTCGCTCAAGTTAAATATTTGTAAGGCTACTGTCAGATCAGCTTGAAAGATCAGCGTAATGTCTTAATAATTGTCAATAGGAAATGGATTTTTATGAGCTAGTAAAACTACTACATTGAATATGAGAATCGACTAGGGAAATGCAGTTAGTTTTGGGTCAATGGAAATTTAATTTTGACTGATTTTAGCCAGAGTTGAATAATTCTAGTAATATTATTATATATATTTCTGCTTTAAACTGTTTTCCCCTATTTTCTTATGTGGCACATTGTCCTCAACCTTTCGTCCCCCTGTTGGGTTAAAATATTTTTAAGGCTTCTACAAAAACTATCTGAGATATCAGCTTGAAAGATGAAAGATTAATGTCTTAATAGTTGTCAATAGAAAATGGATTTTTATGAGCTGGTAAAACTACTACTTTGAATATGAGAATCGACTAGGGAAATTTAATTTTAATTGCTATTAACTAGAGTCAGATAGTTCTAGTAATATTATTACATATATTTCTACCTTAAATTTAATTTTGATATTAGTTAGAGTCGGATAATTCTAGTAATATTATTACATTTATTTCCGCCTTAAACTCTTCTCCCCTCTTCTCATATGGCACGTTGTCCTTATCCTTTCGTCAAGTTTAATATTTTTAAGGCTACTACAAAAACTATCTGAGATATCAGCTTGAAAGATCAGCGTAATGTCTTAATAGTTGTCAAAAGAAAATAAATTTTTATTAGCTTTAAATATGAGAATCGACTAGGGAAATTTAATATTGTTTGATATTAGCTAGAGTCGGATAATTCTAGTAATATTATTACATTTATTTCTGCCTTAAACTCTTCTCCCTCTTCAGCGCAATGTGTTAATAATTGACAATAGGAAATGGATTTTTATGAGCTTATAAAACTATTTTAAATATGAGTATCAACTAGGGAAGTGCAGATATTTTCGTGTCAATGGAAATTTATTTTGGATTAATATTAGTGTCAGATAATTCTAGTAATATTATTAAACTTTTATTCCTGCCTTGAATTTAATTTTATTTGATATTAGCTAGAGTCTGATAATTCTAGTAATATTATTGCATTTATTTCTGCCTTAAACTCTTTCCCCTTTTCTCATTTGGCACATTGTCCTTAACCTTTCGTCCAGCTGTTGGCTTGCCTCGCTGCTTTTGGCTTTTACACAATTTTTCCATAAGAGTTTTCAGACTCTTTTCAAACGAAAAACGTGTCAGACCAGATTGCTGCTGCCGTCTGTCCGTCCCTCTGTCCGTCTGTCTATTGACATAAGTTGGCAAACGGCAATGGCCTGCGATTACAACAGCAACAATAATAACAACAGCAGCAGCAGCAGCAACAAGAGCCCATTGCAAACACAAGAAAGCATTTTTTGCTTTGTTTTTTGGGATTTTTTCTTCAATTTTTGTTTCCAGCTACATCATCATCTTCCTTTTGTCTGCGAACAGGAACTGGTCACAGTTGAAGTCCAAGACAAAGTTAAAGTCACTTGAGTCTGAAATTTCTTTTATGCGATTTATTTTTCGGTTTTGCTATTTCTTAATTTTAAGCCACGTATTGTAGTACTTGCAGTATTTTCATTAATGCTTATATATATGTATCTATGTATCTGTATATCACCTCACGTAGTCGTTTTTTGCAGTTGCTTTTTTTGTTTTTGTGTCGTGTAAACAGAAATTGCCACTGTTGTCTAACAGCCAACTGTTCCAGCATTGCAGCAATCCGTACAACATCTGTCTTGCCCATCGTCCAATTGAGGCGAATTGGTTAGCCATGTTTTTGGGCCTGGCTTTATTTCTTTTATATACTATAGTATATTTGTCAACCGCAGTACCCCTCTATGGTCTCTGCCAAATTGTTGCTGCTGTCTGTGGCTTTAGTTTTGGCTTTTGGCTTTTGTTTTTAATGCATATCTTTGAGATAACAAATATAGGTTTTTGTGCTTTCACTTTCGTCGAGGTGGATATCAAGTTAATGTGTCTGAATTGATTATGAAATTCCGTGTTAAATATCTGCATAAATCTTGAGTAAAACTGGAGTTGATATGGAATGTGAGAAGCATATTTATGTAGACAATGATATGTAGTATAATGAACCCCATTATAATCACTATTACAATTAAAGCTATGGAAATATGTGGAGTATGTAAATAGTTCTCATTTGTTAAGGTAAATTGCAGTCGTTTAATGAAATGGCACAGATATTTCTGCCACTATAAAATGAGGTAAATTCCAATGAGGTCTTTCGATTCTGAAATTGTAGCACGTACAGCGCCAGTGAGAGCTTTGAGAGAAGGTGTTTGAAGAAGAAAAAGTAGGGGTATAAAAGCAAAAGGTTTGCTAAAGTAGTTGACACAATTGTAAAGAGATATAAAAGTGTAAATGGAGTAGTTTTACTTTTCCTTTTTAATGAATATTTTACTCAATAGATTAGCTAAACATCCGATCTCATTACAATCAAATATTGGCAAATTAATTGGCTTACAAGTTTCCGGTTTTAATTGGAAGTTTATCAATAATAAAGCAGATACTTTTACATTCCGAACTGCCTACAGATACCTAGATACTTTTGTGTATCTTTGTATCTGCGGCTGTGAAGTGCGCATATGACAGCCCTTGAACCTGTTCATTGTCAGCAGCAGCAGCCAGAGCTAGAGCCAGAGCCACAGCAGCTCGCATTTCTTTTGTATTTAAACCTCAGGTTGTAATTTCTTTTCATTTCGTTGTGATTTTTTTCTTTCGTTATTTTTGCGACGGGCTTGAAGTTCTGGCAGGTTTATTTTTGTATTTTTTTGTATATTGTTTCGTTCGTTTTCATGGCATGGAAAGTGGGTCAATCGAGAGATCTTTATAAATATTTTGGTTGCATATTTATCTGAAAGATATTTTCGTTGAAGTGACAAACTGTTAATGGATTTGTTTTGAAAAATGAAAGTTGTTTTTTGGGGAGCAGCAGGAATACTTCCACATCCGAAACATAATCAAAAGTGATGGGATTTTGATTGTAACAGGATGACACCAATTAGAGCTCGAAGCTCAGTTTAATTTAAGCTCATTAAACGGCGCCAAACTGAATCAAATCGAATTTAGTTGAACTGCATTGAAACGAATCGAATTGAACAAAACAAATAAAGTAATTGAGCGCTAATCACACGCAGAGCCAATGAGGTTGCCCACTTCCTCCTCAACCCTAAAGCAAAACTATTTTTTTAACACTTTTTATCTGAGATGCATTCGCAGTGCTGCTGAGAATTAATTTGTATTGATACAATCGAAACGAATCGAAACGAAACGAAACTAAACAAAACAAAACAAATCGAATCGAATTCAATTTGATTGGGAAAGTTTGATGACGCGCCTGATTGGGCACACGGCGCCTGGTTAATGGGAAATTTAGCTAAAAAAAATATGGGTAGTTGAGGAAATGCACGAATTGAAATGATAATTGAGCAGTGCACTTGGCATGATATAAGCCACAGTCGGATTATGAAATCCACTGATCATCATACGTATACTAAAGAGAGTTGGAGTAGGCGTTGCAGTTGGAGCTGATTCTACAGTGTTGATGTTATGCAATTATATCATTAATCAAAACTGATAATAACCTCTTGATTTGCGCGTAATTTGTCTGCCTCAATAAACTGCTCCATATGCTGCCCCTATTCTTCTATTAGTAGTTATTACTATCACTCAGCTCTGTTTACACCTGGACAATGGCTCAATTCGTTGGGCTTAGCCCAGAAAATATTGTTTGTTTGCCTTGCAGCCGAATCCATCCACAATCCCAGTGCATTTACGTAATATGGCCTCAACAAAAGCTACACAAAAAATCTCAATTATAAGCATTAGTTCATCCGCAAATCAAAGACGGCAACAAATAAATTTGAAATCATAAATGGTTGCAAGCTATTGCCAAGTTTTTTCTCTGCTCATTTTGGCCATGAAAGTGAAAACCATAAGTATAACAGCGGATGCCACAAATGCCACATTGACCAACAATCAAAACATAAACAACAACAACAATAAGAAGTAGGAGAAGAAGAAGCAGAAGTTGCGGCATAATCCAGCGAGCCATCAGCTTTAGCTATTGGACCAATCAATCCACATACAGACACAGATACAGATAGAGATACAGATACACACAGACGCACAAAAGATACACATAATGGCAATCAATTATTTTGAAGCCGCAATTTGTTGATGGAGCTTAATAAATTATGTGGCAAAAGCAGCAAATCTAGCTTGAAATACACTGCGAGAAAAGCGAGTTACTAGAGCGAACAGTCCTAACAATTTTGTTTACAGTGTAGAACTGTGCTTACTGCAGCTGACTTGCAGTTTCTGTGTGAGAGATATTCTGCCTGATTTCTTGACCAAGTCCAAGTAAACAGGTTTATGATCTTGTTGTTGTTGTTGTTGCGGCTTTAAACGTTGTCATGAGTTTATGGCTTTTACTCTGTGCTGTGGCGCTTCCTTTGCATCTTCATTAAACCCACAAAAATATAAAAAAAATAAACGAAAAAACATATATTCATTCGAAAAGAAAAGGGAAAGTTCACTGAGGTGTGTGTGAGAGATATTTGTACAATTAATATGAAAATCTCTTATGAAAATATTTTGAATAATTGAATGTTTAAGCAGGCTACAGATTTCAGATTTTGGAGCTACTCTTACGCAACTTATTTTTACTTTTGCTGCTATCAATTTAATTCCTTTGCATAACGGAATTTAGGCCAATTTTTATGTAGTATTTTATTTGGCATCAGTTTTCCAGCTAACTGTAACTTTCTTAAGCCTTATTGAAACCGTGTCACTTTTGGGTTTGTTGGCCTAAAACGTGCTAGAGCCGCAACTAATTTAACAATAACTAGATTTGCATAACTAACACCGTATGGAAATGCAAATTGAGTCATAAATATTTTTTTGCTTGATTTCTTATGAATCTTTGGCACATATTTGGCATGAGAGATTTTTGTCTGTAGATAACTGGAACACCTGCTTTAGGTGTGTCCCATATACGGCTGAATGGGTGACGATTGACACCCAAACGGTGCACACATAGCTATTATTATTATTGTATTTATTATTGGCATTATTTGGCTCGTTATTATGTCGATATTTGTATTATATTGTCATCATAAAAAAATTGTTAAAGAGCAGTTGGAGTTTTTGTGTAGAAATTTTGCAATATTTTATAGAGTATAGAGCTTTCAAATATTGGCAAAAAATTCATTTTAATATTTGAAAACATATTGAATAAATGCTCTTAATAATTAGTTTGTTGTACATAGTTTTAGAATAGTTTTAAATAGGCCAGAAAATAACCTTTTTTCATATAATTCACAGTTAGAAAATAGTAGAAAATGTAATAAACAAATAACTAAAGTTCTTTAAGCATTTTATTGCTCAATAAATAATTATTATCTATTTTATTTAGATATATTGAAGTGCAAATAATTCTACATTTATTATATAATATATATTTATTATATTTTATTAATATTTATATGTTTATTAATATTTAAATTTTTATATATTTCTTAATATTTAATATTTAATATTTATTTATATATTTATTATCATTTAAATATTTTCTATAATTTATTTTAAACATTTTCATTGCAAACCATCTCTATTTGCTGACTTACCGCATTGTGTAATGCCGCATTGGGTGGTATAAATCCCTGTGCATTGGTGGCGACCACCCACAGGCACAGGGTGCCCCACACTGCCAACAGAACTCGCATTGTAAGCACACGGAATTTGGGCAAAATATCTTCAACAGTTGTTCACAATTTCAATTATTTTAAATAGGCAGAATGTAAACAGTATTGTAGCACTTTTCTTTTTGGCAACACAATGTGTTATATATATTTAGAAAAATTTCCAATTGGCGCGCGAGAAAACACAAAATTGAAATTGAAATTCAAATCAACTTTTGCCAGCGCGTTTGATATTTGAATTCAACGTTTTCTATTTGCTTTATGCAAATGATGCAGTTTATGCTTGTTGCTCGTATCTGTTAATATTATTTGTTTTAAGTATTCCGTTAGCGTTGCTGCTGCTGCTGTTGCTGCTGCTGATGTCGCGGACTCCAGTTGTGTGGAAGTTGCAAGTGGCAGTGTTGCCGCAGACACGACTTGTCTGGTAAAAGTTCGTTGCTAAACTGAAGATCATTAAGCGTTTGGTAACAATTTAAGCCCAGCTCGCCGACGAAGATGCCAAAAAACCAACTGCGGCAGCAGAAGAAGAAAAAACAAATACGCGAAGCGACACGATGCGCTGAGCCATCAGCAACGCCAGCAACAGCAACAGCAACATGTTGCTAGCAACACGTACGTACAGCAACACGTGAGCAACACCTGATGAAGAGAAAGCACTACGACTGCTGCTGATGCTCTCTTCGCTTTGCCCAGTTGAAAGAGAAAGTGTTTCGTATGAGGAAATACTGTGTGGTGTCTGTCTTCTCTCTAACTTGTAAATGTTTTTCTTCTTTTTCAAATGCATTTCTCGTTGGGTCTGTCTGCCTTCGTTTTTTATCAAACCAGAAATGGCTATCAGAGTACTTTGCTTGGTCTTCTTCTGCAGATTTCGATTTCACGCGCTGATCACGTAATTTCCTCAAGCTGGCGTACTCGGAAGTGCCGCACAGAGTGCGATAAGAACATATCTATATAGTAGCAGGCGTATCACTCTATATCGAGTCAAAACAATAAATAGCACATTAATTGCCCTGAAATGCAGACAGATCACTATAATTGTTATTACATTTCACAGACGTCTGTCACCGTTTAAATTGCATTCCATGCACGCTGCGATGTGTGGTTTTTCTGCTTTTCGACTCGAGCATAAACAATTTAGTCTACCTCGTTTTTGGGTGATTCATTTCTTTTGATCTCGTTTTGCTTAATTATCTAAATGCAGATGATTAATGTTGCCGGACTACCCGCATTATGCAGCAGCAGCAGCAGTAGTAGTAGTGGAGCAGTAGTAATAGTCCCGCTGGGATCACAGCTCAAGCAGTGATCTATTGATCAGCTTATAACTCTCACGCACTCAAATTAAAGCTAGATCATGGGTTAAATAATAGCTGCAGTTGTTGGAGCAGCAGGCACAGCATGACCTGCTCAAGTAATTTGAATCAGGTGGAGCGGAGGCATATTAGCTACACTGAAGAAATGCAGATTTAGGTAATAGTAATTTAATTTGAATTTGAATTCGAATTAATAGCAAAAGGGAAGGGAACTATGTGAAAATGAGCTGAATATACAAAACTTTTAACAGTATTATAAGAATTAAATAATAATAATATATTCAACCGAATATAAGTTGGAAATTGATATAGAAATTGTTAGAATTTAAGCTGTACATATTACAGTTATTATATTATATCAAGTTGAACCAAATATAAAGTCGAAATTGATGTAGAAGTTGATAGAATAAAAGTTGTAATATATTTTAGTATTAGGTTTTGTCATATGTTCGGTTTTATAATATGTTTTCATGATATTCCAATTAATATAAATATTTAAAAAATATTGAAATAATTTAAGAATTATATATGATATTTTACTATATGTTTTTAAATAGTATGTATATAGAATTATCAGGAACATACCATACACTTCATGGCGCCTACTTGCCTTTCTTCTGCCTGTCTTAATCCACAATCATATTGTGAATATTCTAATGTCTATAAATTCTGCTGCAAACGAAATAATTTCTTTCAAATTTGATATCCACTGCCTCTCTTAAAAACTATAACAATCAAATTATGTTCACAGCAGCTATCGTTTTACCAGTCATGCAGATCTACTTAAATCACTTGACAGTTTCCTTCGGTTTCAGCCAAATTGAAAAATTGATTTCCTCTTGTGCAACACTTGTTAGTCAGTTAGCTGCCACCTGTTGTTGTTGTTGTTGTTGTTGTTGTTATCGTTGTTGTGGCTGTTATTTTGGGTCCCTTATCAAACAACGTAACCTGGGCCAATCAACAAATTATGGCATTTTCAGCTTTCCAGCAATTATGCGAGTAGCAACTCAGAGAGACTCACAGTTGCGATGCCATCGTGACTAATCGACAGAGATCCGTCAGAGATTAGTTAAGGCCAAGTTAGACATTTCAACGCTTCGGCTTTCATTAATAAAATTTTCACTTTCAAAGACAGAAGGTGGAAGGGGTGGGCAGGGCGAAGGGGGTAGGGTTAGCTGCTGCTCATTCAAGTCAATGCCCAATGTCAATTCTAGAAACGATTCGAAGCCCAAGCAACCACCGCACCTCTGCTGTTGCCCCATGTTGCATAAGTATCTGCAGCTTATCAGGTTTCCAGACAGAGTCGGATGATAATGGCTCTGCTGATTTGACTGATTTGCTAGCTGATGGGTTGATGATGGCGCAGCTTATCGAAGTCATTGGACGGAGCTGAGCTCAACCTCTTCTATCTTTCACTCAGGGTACTTTAAAGTTTATTTGATGGCTCTTTCTTTTGTTAAGCGATCGGTTTGATCGTTTTTTATTGAGAAGAAGAAAAGCTTTGATGATTTTTATAAAACTGTATGGAAAAATAATGAAATGAAAATATATTTTCACCTGTTTCGTCTGTTGAACAATACGAAAAATAAATTATTGCAGTTTGATTTAATTGCCTTTGTTGAGCTTTTGAAAGAAAAATAAAAAACTATTCAGCTATTATTCACTAGCAAATATTCTCTTTGTTTGAGGTGTTTCTAATGGGGTTAGTAGTTGTTCAATTTTTATGTTTTATTTGACAGTTTCTCATAGATTTAAAATAATAGTAAAACGGCAATAAATTTCTTTTTATGAGTATATGTTATTCTTTAACAGGATTTTAACTACTGTACTACAGTAAAAGGGTGGGAACTGTTATTAATTGTAGATACAGATACTGTAAAGTTTCAGTTGTATACTTTGAGAATACCGTGTGATAGTAAAAGTTCATCAAACTATGAAATAAGCATTGGTAAATTCCCAATATTCAAGTTAATATTTGTTCAAGAGATTACCAAAGTCACAATCCAAAGCCAAGCAAAACAACAGAAATCAAAACATCGACAGAGACAACTGAAGTCTATAAGAAAAAACCACTCACACACATACACACGACTAAATGCTGTACAAATAGCAACAACAAAATGCTTGAGGGAGAAAGACTTTCACCTGGCGATCATCATACAAAATGACTATAACAAAGGCACAGCAGACAGAGCAAAAAGCGATACGACCGATGCGACGGCCTTCGAGAGATGCCATGGAACGGATCCGAGACCAAAAACCGAAACGCAACGAAACGGCCCGACCTAACCTGGCCTGCCGTGGCCTGGCAACAAGTGCCAAGATGCCACATGAAGACGCCGAAGATGATGATGAAGTCGAAGAAGTCACAGCACACAGATCGAGCTGTAGCCGTAGCTAAAACTGGAGACACAACTTGCGTCAATAAACCTTTGACTCAATGACGCTTTTGCGGCTGCTTATCACTCGCCAAGCTCTCAATGGGAATATTTTTTCTGATATTATTTCTTCTTTTTTTCGGTACGGTGCGATCAACTCGTTCACCCGTGAGGAAGCAACTTTTACTTTCCTCTCAAGAATGGCTGCGTTTTGGGCTTAACAAGATATTTTACTTTGGAATTGAGTCATTTTTATGAGTGGGTTTGTACTCTACTTAGAACTACCATCTCACTTTCTCATAAACCCACGCAAACCAGCCTGAAAAACACTCTGTCAAGTGTTTCAGATGAAAAGTGAAAATGAAATTGCTTGTAAGTGTATAATTGAAGAATTTTAGACAGATGTGTGCCAGGTTTCAATCAAATATAACTCGCTGGAAAATATAAAGTTCATATATGTATTTAGCTTCACTTTTATTCACTTTAATCATATGCAAATTTGTATATTTTTATAGGCCAAACTGTATTCAGGCCACAAGTTTCAACGTCTTTTAAATTATATCTTTTATTTTAATTATATATAATTATAAACCTATTTAAAAAATTCATTAAATTAGTATGTTAATTTCAACGCTTAACTAAACAAACATTTTAATCAAATTACCATTTAATAATACACACACGTGCAGTGATTATTAAAGAAATTACTTAAAACAACAGCAAAGCTTAAATCAACCATAAAAACTTGAGCAAAATAAAAGCGAATACTAAATTTGCACACTCCATCCATGTCTTACATAATCTGAGCAACTAACATTTTCATTTCTCTTCATATTTTGTTTTGTTTTCTTATAACCAAACATAAATTAACAAATTGATGCCCTGCGGCTTTATGGATTGGTGTCAAACACTACTATGACGATCATTAATAAAGACTCATCAGCTGGTTGCAGAGCATCGTAAATGCTGAACATAAAATATTGCAATCGACTCCGTTTGATAACATAATATGTTTCGCTTTTAACCGGTGATTAAATTCATCTACCACTTTTATGTAAAAATATTTATGCTTATGTTTTCCACAGCTGCTTTCGGTTGACTTCTTGTTGAAAAAAATTGGAGTATCTTTAAGGCATGGCCATAAATTAGTGTGCTAAATTAGTTTAAATTTATTATTTTTCCGTTATAAGTAACTATATTTTCTAACGCCTTTTTCCCCGTTTTTTTATTGCAGATAATTATTCAGCATTAATCCTGAATTGGTGGTCCCAACTATTGCTGATCTGAAACCTTTGCGCATGATGAGCATAGACGCACTGGGCATGGACGCCGTGGCAAGTCTTCGCCTTCAGTTAACTAACTGCACTATATCACAAACACACACAGAATGAGGCATTTATGCATATATACTATATACATACATATATATACATTCTTTGGTAGGGTTCTCAACACGTTAACAATCTAACTGCTAAATTATTATACACATTCACTGATTTTTACCCCATTTTTTTCTCCATATTAAGGTAGACTTTGTAAAATATATATAAAGCAAAAACCAAGACAATTATTTAATTTGTAATAATAATAACATTATTTATTTATTTATATATATTACGAAATTTTAATAATAAACAAGAAATAATACACAAGCATCAAAGCTTTTGATTTTAACGTGCGAGCTGCTGTTAATATGCAGGCGCCCACTAAAGTATGGTTTGAAATAAATGATAACACTAGTAACGTACGTTGGAATTCAAATTTATTGAGTGGCAAGTAAAAGTATGCTACAGAATTTTTCAAGTAAAATTCGAGTCGCTTGCTGCTGATTCTGTTCGCCTGGTACTTCAGCTGCAGCAGCCGTATGAAAATGGCAAAATTTGGTGAACCTGGTGAAACCTGGAATTACAACAACAACCACAGACGATTCTGATTGGCTAAAAATATATGTTGGTGCTTCATAGCCCCCCACCACCCCTCTCCCACATAGTACTAGTAATGGCCGTTATTTTGAATGCAATTCAAATTTTTTGAGCGGCAAGTAAAAGTATGCTGCAAAATTTTCATACTTTACGCGGTCAATTTAAATTTAAATTTAAATCGTTAACCGTTTAAGTTTAATCATGCTGTAAAATATAAAATACATTACCAATTTCCACGAATCCCAATTCCTCTAATAAAAAACACATTTTCATTTTGAGTACATAATTTTTTTTAGTTAATTTTTGAATTATTGTAATTGTAATTGTATTGATTACATGGTTGGTATTTGTTGCTGGCTTCGATACCGTTTAATATGATTCATTATTTTAAAATTGATATATTCGTTTTATAATTAAAAGTTGTTTGTTTTCTTTTTAATTTAATACTAAACTTTAAATTCGAACTCACCTTGAAATCAAGTTTTGAATTGTAATATAGTTTTTTTTTGCTTCGTTTTCCTTTTTAATTGTGAATAATACATAGAAGAAGAAAGAAAATAGTAATAGGGCTCGCGTAATCAATTATATAAATAATACATAAAATATGTGTAAATATCCGCTAGTGTGTGTGATTACATTATATACTTATACGTATTGTAATTATATAAACGTTTACATTATATATCAAAGTCATGAGCAAAAGTTGCAGAATTTCTTTACAGTGTATATCTAAGATTACATTACACAGAAAACATTGTTCAACGACAGTCTAGGATCAGATACAGTTTAAACAGGGTGGTGGATGGGAGGGGCATATCCAACAACTGTGTTACATATTTCTTCTTTTTGAGTATAGTTAAATTGTATTTTATTTTCCCAACTAACGCGATAGCATTAGTTAAGGGTATTATCTTGTATATTGGCCATAGTTTGTTGTTGTTGTTCATAGTCGTATATATATATAGAGTATAACTAGGCATAATTACGTAGTACATAGGTAGTTGATTAAAGATTATGACATGTGTTCGTGTGATGAGTTTTCTTTTCCTTTTGGGCATATTTAATATTGTAATATTGTTAGTTCTTAAGGCTAGAATGTTTCACTACGGCTTAGCTGCGATTAGATGATTACATATTGTATTTCTGTTTTTAGTATATTCAGATAGTTTTGATAGATTTTGGTGGGGTCTATGATAACGTTATTTGCGGCGAGTATTTACTGTAATCTTGCATGAATCTCTATAAACTATGGATGAAACATTCTAAGCTATATCAAACTTATATATAGTCACTATATATAGCTACGATCGTTATTGTTTTTCTTGTATTCTTTATCATATATGTAACTAATAACAGCCTTGATACTGTTGCAAAAGACATGGAAGCTGTATGAAAATTGTTATCGCATTTTATATTATATTCTTACTATATACTATGTACTATGTTATGTTGTTCCATTTGAGCTGGGAGTTCAGATTTATGCATATCTGTATCGGCTGTGATGTACGCGAAACGAGAGAATACCTAATTGGAAATACTTGTTATGAATGAGGGAAAAATACATAGATTTGCAGCTATGGCAGTAGCAAGAAGTGTAATCCGAAATCTGAGAAATACTGCAGGAATCAAGAGTGTATGATTTGAATATCTGTTACTATTTTCTATATAGTATTTCGGATATCGTGAAGCGATTGATCGAGTTTGGTTTGGAAACAGCAATTGCGCCTGGGTTACATTCAACATTCAGCTCTTAAATAACAATCAGAGTTACACTTAGACATTACACATACATATTACTAAACAGTTTACAATCTAACTATGCGTGAAGCGGATCGATCGACCTCCTCCATCCGGTTACTCCTCTTCCCGCACGGCAGCGCATTGCTGTGGACGCCATTTCTAGCTCCAGAAGTCCATCATATTCACGAGCTTGCATTTCTTCAACTCGAGCTTTGTGGGCCGAGCACGGAGTCAAGCACGCCCAAAGATGGCACGATCCGAGACATCGCCAGTGGACTGTGAGTGGGACATGGCCACGTTGCCGGCACCACCACCGCCCACACCCTGACTCGGTCCGCCATGATGATGATGATGATGGGTGGCTGTGGCAATGGTGGCCGTCGAGGCATTATGATGTGTCACATTGTGATGATTGTGCGCCAGCGTGGAGCTGCCATATTTGCTGTTGGCATTGCCAGTGCTTCCGTTCAGGCCAGTGGCGTTGCTCAGATGCTTCCTGGTGGCCGCCGAGGAGACGTGATGTGTGCTGCCACTGCCCACACCGCCATAGATGCGATGCAGTGAATACTGCTGTTGCGCCGACTCCAGATCCGAGACGCTCGAGGTGATCTTTGAGCGAACGGCAACCTTCTGCATGCTGTTGTACTTATCGCCGGCGCTCAGCTTGATGTCGGGCAGGTGTCCATTCGATTGGGCATGACTGTGTGATGTGATGTGATTGTTGTGACTGTGCTGTGGCTGGCGTGAACTGCTGCTGCTGGACTTTGTGGTGATCGCTGCATTGCTCACAGCCGTGGTGCTGGTTATCGAGGCAACCACTGGTCCGCCATTGCCATTGCCACTGCCAGGTGAGATCTCTGCAAAGTTATAGCAGGACGACTTCTGTGAGACACTGTTGAGGCCCGAGCTGGATGAGCTGGTGGACATGCGGCAGCTGCGATGACGACTCGATGCGGATGGCTGTAGGAATTCATGGTGTGCTGCCTCATCCGGTGTCATACGCTTCGCCGGATCCCATTCCAAGCAACGCTGCAGGAAATCGATAAAGTAACGATCCTGACAGTGTAGTATCTGTGACAAGGACTTGCTCCCTGGGGTACGCTTGCGTCCCTTGGTATTGGTAATGCAGCGTGGCGTATCACGTGAATCGAAGAACAGGCGACGACGTCTGGCCACCGAGATGAGCACCTTGGGCGGCAGTCCCAGCACCTCCATTATGCAGGCCAGCTGCTCCACCTCGTTCTCGCCGGGGAACAATGGAAAGCCCGTATACAGCTCGGCCAGTATGCAGCCTGTAAAAATACAATTTATACACGTAATTAGTATTGATTTCTGATTTGCCAATTTACTGCAGTCATTCCGCGCGCGCGTGTGTGTGTGTGTGTGTGTGTTGGCCTTGACTCTGACTGAGTGTACACTGAGCGCAAAAGCTTACTGAGACGAGATTCCTCTGTGGTTTTATTGTCACTGGGGTATTATTTATGTGCTGCTGCAAATTGTTTAAGTGCTTTCAAAAGTGGATTTAAAACTTTGCTGCTGCATTATTGATTGAGTGGTTCAAGGCCTCATGTGACTCATGTGTGATAAACAGAATTCAATCGGGCAAAGCTAGTCATACTTTTGGTATCTATTTAGTCAACTTTGCTACCAACTATACTCTACTAGCTCTAGGACTGTGACTCGGGTGTGATAAACAGAATTCAATCAGCTAAAGTTTGCTATAAGCTGGTCATACTTTTGGTTCGAGTATCTATACAGACAACTTGGCTACCAACTATACTCTATATACTACTTTATTAAACTGCTCGCCTTCTTCTTCTTCTTCTTTTAGCATTACTTTCATATCAATGGGCCACAATTTTTCAGCTACAGTTGACTATAAGCTGGACATACACTTTTTCTACTACTAACTACATATGTACATCTTTATCTAATATCTATACTCTGTTCTCTGCCCACTACCCTTTCCTTCAAAACTACTCTAGCTTGCTTCTCGCCTTCTTCTTCTACTTTTAGCATTACTTCTATATCAATTGGCCACAATTATCAGGCTTAAGTTGGCTATAAGCTAGTTATACTTATGGTGTCTATATACTCACCTTTTTCTACTACTAACTACATATGTTCAACTTCATCTAATATCTATACTCTGTTCCCTACTTTTAACGCTTTTCTTTAACACTTTGCTAGCTTGCTTCTCACCTTCTTCTTCTTTTAGCATTACTTCCATATCAATAGGCCACAATTTTCAGGTTGGATATAAGCTACTCATACTTATGGTAGCTATATGGACAACTTTTCTACTAACTACACTTTGTTAAAGGTGTTAAAGGAAGGAGTAGATAGAGGGTAGTATCTACTCCTTCCTTTAATACCACTCTAGCCTCTTACTTCTCGCCTTCTTCTTCTTCTTCTGCTTTTGTCATTACTTCCATATAAATTGGCCTCAATTTTTAGGCTAAAGTTGGCTATAAGCTAGTCATACTTATGGTGTCTATAAAGTCAACTTTTTCTACTACTAACTACATATGTATGTTCAATTTCATCTAATATCTATACTCTGTTCCCTACTTTTAACGCTTTTCTTTAACACTTTGCTAGCTTACTTCTCGCCTTCTTCTTTTAGCATTACTACACTCTGTTGCCTACCCTCTATCTACCCTTTCCTTTAACACCACTCTAGCCTCTTACTTCTCGCCTTCTACTTCTTCTTCTTTTGTCATTACTTCCATATCAATTGGCCACAATTTTCCAGGCTCTCATTATAGCAGCAGAAAATCCAGCCAAGTGTGAAGACACGCACTCTGCCAATTAACAGCAACAGGCTCAAGTAACAACAAGTAACTAGAGCACTGAGATAGGGGTAGCAGGGGGAGGGGGACTCATGTCAGATTGAGGTTAGATTGTGGACACTCAACAAGTGCGCCCACTTACAGTTTATGTATACTACAATAATATGGTCTGCTCCTTAACGCCACTTCCTGCCACCCTCCACTCCCCTCCCACCACCCCTGTCTGATGCTTTTAACGGCCATTTCCGACTACAACCACGTCCGGTGGTCAGCAGCAAAATATGTTGGCCACTATAAGGCTAAGGCTCTGCTCCGCTCTGACTTGTGCTTGACACAAAGGACTCATTAAATGTGCACACTACGTGAGACTCGTTAATGTTGTAACCCCCTTTGAAAAAGTTTATTTTTAGCCGATTGAAAGCTCATATGTTGTGTGTGGGCGTTTACTTATTTGAGTTACTGTTTGAGCAGAGCAAGCATACATGTACGAGCACAGTACTTACAGCAATGAAAGAGAAATATGGGTTACGTGTGAAAGTCTGAATCAACCCGACTGACTGCGGGGCATGCCACCTTTAATGTGCCACATGCAATGCATAGCTTAAAGAGAGCTTGAGCGAGTCAAAGCGGGAAATTTCAATTAGCAAAATGGGCACAGGATAAAGTAGAGCAAAAGCAGAGAGAGTAAAGTCTGTAGTAGAGTTTTGCCAACTCGTTTGTGAAGTCGAGTTGCAGGATGTTTGTAAAGGCAGTTTAGCTAGTAGAAGTACTAAAGTGAAATTAGCTAATTAGCTAACACTTTTTATAGAATTTGAATTACATTTAAGACAACTTTTGTAGACTATGTTATTGGTAACAGAGTTATATTATATTATATATATAACAATATAACGAAATTTATGATTTATATAGAGTATTATTTGATGTATGATTATACATATATGTATATATAATAATTGTTTTATATATACCAAACTATACTCTATCTAAATACTCCCAGTTTCATATAACATAACTCTGATAACAATATAACGATATATATGATTTATATAGAGTATTATATGATATATAATAATTTTTATGCATATATCATATAAAACCCTATCTAAATACGCGCAGTTTTCGATTAGCCTCATGCAATCTGCTATCAATTGATTAGTTACCAACGCTTTTTATGCAATTTTAATTACATTTTACACAACTTTCGCACATTCTTATACAGTGCGTTTCATAAACATAAGACACTTTCGAGTTAGTTAAAATAATATTAAAAGGGTTCATGCAAAACCGATTGGTAGAGGTCCTCAAAAGTCTAGGAGGATATACTAAATGTAACAAAAAATTCAACAAATTCCATTGTTTAAGGAATGAGTGTCTTATGATAATGAATTATGCGAAAAATAGTTCAATGGATAAACGCAAAATTGCTCAGATGTACACGCATTCAATATAAGATATATAAAGGTGTCTTAAGATTATGAAACGCATATACTAAAATATACTCCAATAATTACTGACATTTACCACAACTTTAATTACACTTTACACAACTTCAGTAAACTCTTATGTATACCATGCAATACTCTATCTAAATACCCATTCAACCCATCAATTGATTGTTCATAGTTTATTCATGCTATGCCTTGACATTTCGAGCGAAAGCTCTTAACTCTTAACATTTGAGCTGAGTGTGTATCGGAAACCATTAAAAAGTATCCTGCAGATACGTGTTTTAAATGTCAATCCTCCCCCTTTAAGCTGGCCATAAAACTCAGTACATAAAATATTTAAATGTTCAACGTACCACCACACCCACTGTTTGTGTGTGTGTGTGTGTTGGCCAATAAATTCGCCTGCCAAATGTAGCGCAAAACATTTAAAAATGCATTTTGCCATAGAACGAGGTCAGAGGGCAGAGTGCACTCTCTCTATGCGTTCGTTAGACAACAGATTTTAATTAAATCCAATAGGACACAAAGGACGATGGGACGATGGCATGGGGACACTCACCCAAGCTCCACATGTCAATGGCAGTGCCATATTGCAGTCCCAGTATCACCTCGGGTGAGCGATAGAATCTCGACTGTATATACGTATAGATTTTCCTATCCACATAGCACGAGCTGCCAAAATCGATGACTTTAATCGAGCTGCTGCCACGCTGCTTCAGTAAAATATTTTCCTAAAAGATACAAGTGAAATAGTTAGTTAGTATATAGACTAATAGCTGACTCATTCAGTCATCCCACTCACCGGCTTGAGATCACAGTGTATGATATTCTCCTTGTAGAGCAAACGCAGGCATTTCACAATCGAATTGCAGAATCGTCGTATCAGACTCATGCTGAAACCATTATAGTTGTTCTTCTTTATCAGCTCGTACAGATTGAGACTGCAATGGGAAGTAAACGAAGTAAAGCAAATTAGATCAGATACATTTAGAATTATAGGAATTATAGTAATAGTATAACAACAAACGTGAGTCAGTTGCAACCCCAGCTGAATTCTGTTTACAAAACAAGTGAAGCTCAATTCGTCTCTTCCTCAGTCTCTCAGTCTGTCACTTACTTTTGGGAATAAGTCGTGGTATAATAAGTTTACACAAATGTGAATAAAAAAGAATCACTTTAATCCACATACACACTCATACGCATTCTTTAGTTGTGTTTGTGTGCTTGTAGGTGTATCCATTCTAGTATTCTACTCATACAACTACTATACCCGTAATCATAAAATTCTTCCACGCCATTACTCTGGGAGCAGTCTCTACTCTTTCCCTTACTTCTATGTTGGAGTCACCTGACAGTAACGATTTCCAGTTAGAATTTCGTGCCCAGCGCTGCTCTAAAGAATTCTCCCATGATCTCTGCTGCTGTTTACTTAGCGCTCTACTGTCGATTGCGCCCGACTTTAGCCTCTGCGACTTTCTTTCGCTCCATTTCCCTTATAGTAAACAAGCGTCACAGTCAAAAAATGCCGGCCGGCTGCTTAAAGACCAACAACAAAACGGTAAAATAGCATGCAGTGAATTAATTTGCATTGCATGTCGCACAGAAATTTGGATATATATGACGATAACTGGCAAAACAACAACAAGTAGTAGTACGATGGGAGACGATGTCAAAGCAGCGCGCAGTAAACACACAATAAATGCCCCAACTGAACGGTAATAGTGACAGTGGGATTGTTACGACAATTTTAAATTAAAATATAATATGGAAATATTAGTTTAATTTCTTTTTATAGTCATACTTCAATTGAGTTTTTATATAGTATGACTACTGATATAGACAACTTGTAATTTTATTAAAGTTTATCAGTAAACACAGTGGGATTGTTGCAAACATTTTAAATAAAAATATAATATTGAAATGTTACTTTGACAACTTTTGATTCTATTAAAGTTTATCACAAATTTGAGCTAGCTTATCTAGCTAGCTTATTATTTTAAATGAAAATATAATATGGAAATATTACTTTAATTTCTTTTTATAGCCATACTTCAATTGAGTTTTCCAATAGTATGACTACTGATATGGTCAACTTTTGATTTCATTAAAGTTTATGACAAATTTGAGCTAGCTTATAATGACAGTGGAATAGTTACACGTATTTTAAATGAAAATATAATATTGAAATGTTACTTTAATTTATTTTTATAGACATACTTCAATTTAGTTGTTATAAAGTATGACTACTAATATAGACAACTTATAATTCTATAAAAGTTTATCACAAATTTGAGCTAGCTAATAATGACAGTGGAACAGTTTCTCAAATTTTAAATGAAAATATAGTATTGAAATGTAGCTCTAACTGAGTTCCTATAATATGACTACTATTATAGACAACTAGTAACTTTATTCAAATTTTTACCACAAATTTGAGCCAGCACACCCACTGTCACGCCGGCTGTTTTGTCAACCCGTTCGTTGGCAATTTCTGTTTACAATTTGCTGTGTGTTTCGTCGGTTTACCTTTTCGTTCTTTTTCGATTTGAGCTGATTCGCATTTTTTGTGTGCGATTAATTAACTGATAACGTGGCACAAGTTTCTCTGAGGTAGTTTGCATTTTCATCCAATGTCATTGCAACCACTAAAATATGTATTTACCCACACTTTAGTTGGGGAGGGTCAACAGCAGCAACAACAACAGCAGCAACAACAGCAACAACAACTTCAACTATGTTTGGCACAAGTTTTGTCAATTATTTGATGACTGTCAGTTTGATGTTGATTCCCCCCCCTCCATTTGATTGATTGAGGATGATGAGAGAGCGACTCACGTCCGTTCACTATTGCAGATGGATTTCTGTTCATACCATCAGCTTTTCCCATTTATGAAGCTTTTGCTGACCAAACATCAGTTTTTGCTGCCAATTTCCGTCCACGTTTTGCTTATCACTCAATGTGTGAGAGTATGAGTATGCGAGTGTGTGTGTGTGTGTGTGTATTCATTTCTCAGCATTCTATATCAATAGCTTTCATCAGCAGCTCTGAGCCGAGATGAGCTTCGCTTTGACATGCACTTAATAGCTGCTCTGACCTAGATACCAATGCGGACCACAGGGTTGACAGAGCCATGGATAAATAACTGAGAATGACAGGATTAAAGCACACGCACACACACACACTACTGTAATCCGAGTGTTAGTACTTCTGCATACTTATGAAAGCAAGAGACGGATATAAATATCACTTTTCTTGCAGGCAAAATAAAAGTGTTGAGAAATTTCTAGAATGTTATAGATTCCATGTAGTCTTGCGTTTTATGTTAGCCTTTAGTGGAATTCTTGTAGACACTGCATACCGTGTACATATGTGAAGAGATTTGTACTACGCAATAATGAACTGAAAAACACGTGACTTACACTGTTACACTGTAATAATAAGTAAAACGCACTTCCACTCGCCCGCTTTAACTACGTCTGCGCACAGCAAGAACAAACCGACTACTGAGCGTCGCTATGCAGCAGCATAAGTCAAGCGCGCATATGCAGAACGTTCTCTCACTTCTGTACTCTCTCTTGGTCAATGCAGTGCAGTGCGCAGCAGCAGCGTCAGCGACAGCGGCAGCTTCCCACTCACACTCTACATTCCAGCACTCTTGAGCTTAAGCGCGCTACGCAACGACAGCGGCAACTCCTCACTGTTAACCGCCCACACTCTCTTCAGTTCTACTCTCTTGAACTAAAGCGCGCTATGCGTTTGTATGCATGTGTGTGTGTTTGCAAAACGCACTCTCACATCCATTCCTTCTCTTGGCTATAGCAACTGTGACAGCGGCAGCGCCGCTCTGTTACTACAGCAGCAGCCTACTCTCCTTTCCACGCTCTTGTTCTTACGCGCTCTGTTAAGTTTTCTGCTGTTATTCTGTTCACAGCTGCTTTGCACACTTAGGCGATCTCTCACAGAAGTTTTTAGGTGTAAGTGCGCGCTGTGATTGTCACTCTGTGAGTTTGTATGTGTGTGTGTTGTCTGCATTCTACTCACAGCTGCCTAGCTGTTGTTTGTTGTTGTACAACATTCGTCTGCTAGCGCCCTAGCTTAATGTTATGTTCTATGTAAAGGCTCTGTTACTATCGTTTGCTTTCGACTGTAACTTTCCTGACTTCACTTATTGAGGCTTTGTCATTCGCATGACTTTTATGACAAGTGCTGCATACATTTAGCTCCAGCTCTGTCGTGTTGAACAATCTTGTTATCAACTAATTCAATTAGGCATCATTATGTCTGCTAATGCAAACCGACAAGACTCCAATCCACACACAGACAAGGAGCTACACTTGCCACAACAAGAGACTAGAGGAGCTGCTGTTAAGAGCGTCTTAAAAGCTCTTTAAACTGATTGAGTTAAGCTGACATCGTAAAGACCTTGAGCAGGCCTTGACTCCGCCACTCCTTCACTCCTCCAATCCACCCCCTCGTTATCCCCTCTCGTATCATAATGGCTGAGTTGTCAGATCGTTTAGTGGGAGGCCAAAAGGCTAAAACCAACAAAGGTCGCTCGGCAACTTTTGTGGAATTGGAAAAGTTTTCAAATTGACATTTGCATTTAAAGTGTACGCCTTTTAAAGAAAATTGCTGTAGTTTTCCGCTGCTATCTGCCTTTTTTATTGATTGTGCAACCTGCATCTGCATATATACATATATAGTATATATATATAACAAACCAATAAGAAAATCATCAAAATGTCATAATTTCAATCGGGCACAAATCGAGCTGAAACGAGTCTAACTGTGGCTCTGCCTCTCTGTTGCTGTTGTTGTTGTTAGGGTCCCAGGTATTGTGTCAAAATGGCATATTATAACTGCATTACGACATGCCACATGCCGCAGGCAGACTGAGACTGAGAGAGGCAGCAGTGAGACTCCGTGAACTTGAAAATTGTTATGCATAGCAGTCCGAATCGTGAGCTCTGCCCTATACTATACACACAATGGGGTATATTAGTTTAAAGGAGGCTATTAATATGACTACTTAGGAAGTCTGTTTCTATTGTAATCGTGCACACTCGACTGCAGCTCTGTGGCACGTGTGTCGCTTTGCTGTGTGCCAAATTTTCATTGGGTAATTTGATTGATTTGCCAGCAGCGGCAACCAGGCAACAACATGCAACTGTAACGAGCCACTAATGCTCACATTTAGCGCCCCAAAAATACTCATATTCATGCCTATATATCTATATATATGTCCAACAAAGTAAATGTGTTTGAGTTCCGTATATAAAAATATAAAATCGTAAGGATACGTCGCTCTTTTTTAGAGCATAGCAAAAGAGGTTTTACTTTTTTTATAGCATACTTTTCGGGCCTGTCAATTGGCCACAAAACGAATTCATTCGACGAAAACGGACAAAATGGTGTCACAGACAGAGTTGCCGCTAGTTTGGCATGAAATTGATTGACAGACTGCATTTGGCTGTAGTTTGTATCTATTTACATACCATTTCAATAGAGAGTTCAAATTTAGCAACAATCGATAGTTAAATCAATGAATTTAAAGGCTCTAAACTAACACTAAAATCCTACGACTCAGTTAGCACTGATAACTTAATCCCATTGTAATTTTCCGCCGTCTGCCTTTGCCTTTACATTTCCACTTAAATATCCATTAATAATGTTTTTGGGCCTGAGCGCCTTAAAGTATGCTCAAGTAAACAAAGGCCCCTAGAGACAGCTTGGTTACTGGCTGCTTACTAATTAATGATGCTGTTCCTGAGCCTGAACGACCTTGATTTTGTTTAGGCCAGGCCAGGCACTAGACTTACCAACTGCCAACTGTCACATTCGACTCAAGGCTAGATGTGACCCAACCCCTACACTATATACATATTCATATGCTGTTCGTAATTAGTATTCTGTGTGGCATTTTAATTAGTGAATGCTTCTGTTATATATACTATTCTTTTTGTGCTCGTCTTTATGCCGTTAATACATATCAAATTTAGTAAATATTTCAAATATTTTAACTGACTTATTGGCCTTGCCTGCAGAGTATCTAGGTATCTCTCCGAGTTTGTCGCTTGATCCATCTCTTAATGCCTGGCGAATGTCAATTAGCAGTAATTGCTGTGCCAAGGCACGGCATAATAATAACCTACATCAACAACAACAACAACAACAGCAACAACACTAACAGCTGTCAGCAGTAGGGTCCGTTTACGCAGGGCAACTCAATCCCCAGTCGCTGTCATCTAATTGCAATCCACACGCTAAGTGCAAAAATACATTTTCAAGAAAAAAACTATAATAAAAACTAGCACTAGTACGCTGCTCATTTACATGAACATCACCAGCCTCGACTGCGCTCGCTGTGCTTTTAATTAAAAATCTCAGAGACCGCTGTTCCGACATGCTGTATCTATCAGATACATACACCGAGCGCTTGACAGCAGACGTAAGCTAAACTGTCGGCGGAAATTATACGAGCATCTGTTAAAAGAGCTTTTGATATTGAAATGACAGAGTAAATACAATTATGAGAAGTGTGAAATGAGATAATTCAACATCTTTTTAATCAGTTGTAACTATTTAATATCTATATAATATAGCTTGTTAAATAAATGAGATACTTAACCATTTTCCACATAGATACAGACCGAGAAATAGTTCTATCTGTGAGTCAGTTATTATGTTAATCTTCAACAATAGCATTCACATATGCAATTAGAAATATAACGGAATGCTACAGTCGACGCAACCGACAGATCAAAGAATCTAAATAGGTCAAGTCTAGCTCAATATACAGAATATAAAATCTATCTACAATTCCTTCACTAAATTTTGCAATTTTCGCCTTCTCATTTCAAACTCTTAGTCAAAAATTATGTTCATCTACATCAATAGCATACACATATGCAATTAGAAATGTAACGGAAAGCTACAGTCGACGCGTCCGACTGGAGGAGACCCGATTCATTGCATCTATATAAGCCAAGTTTATCTCAATATACAGAGTTTATAATCTGTCTATTATTTTTTCAATAATTTCTTGCCATTTACTTTGTAATTCGAAATTTAACGGAAAGCTACAGTCGACGCAACCGACAGATGGAGACCCCTTTCATACCATCTAAATAGGTCAAATCTAACCCAATATACAGAGTTTAAATTATCTATTATTCTTTCTCCTTCTCATTTCAATCTCTTAGCCAAAAATCAATACACAGCATAGCTAAGAGATGCGATTATCTCATCATGAGCTCAGCAAATTGAAATAAATTTAACACTAAGACAAAAATACAACTTGACACATGACCACAGCAGATAGTAGCATGAAGAAGAGCAGCAAGATCTAGTGCAGACTGGAGCCAAATTTATGACCCTGATACACACACACACACACTCGGCCATGACAAGAATTTTTTGGCAATGTCATCCACACCATATGCCATGGCGTGGTGCATAGAGTTATGGCACCCACTGTGACCATATCTTATGTCAGCTGATGTTGATGTTGTCCTCTGTCGACTCTCGACTGTCGTTCGTTGTAAATTACGTGTCTCGTGGCATTATTACCACTCACACACTCACACACACTGTGCTCATTATATGACCGAATGGACAGACAACAGACAACTACAACAACTACAACAACATATGGTTGCAGGTGGAAAAATTACACCGTTTGCGTTTGGCAAAATTGTGTCAGGGATGCGTACAATTTCCATTTGACTTTTCACTACGTGACTTGACTACAAATGTGTGTGTGTGTAGGTGTGTGTGGGCGTATGAGCACGCCCTGTTTATGAGCCTCAAGTGGCAGGATTAGGTTTCACATTTGCCAACGGACTGTGGACTGACTGACCTACCTCACTCGTTTCCTTCATTTTTATGTGATATTTTACTGGGGGAAATTAACACAGTTTCCGACAGTTTTCCACCAACGTATGCTAATTAGCTAATCAGCTTGCGGTGAGGTTTTCTCTCTTTTCTTTTGTGCAGAAGCACATTAAGCAAACTGCCAATTAGAGATGGTTAAGAGCTAACTGCACATGTGCTATAATTAGAAGAAAACCACAAAAATAAGGGAATGGTGCAGGCAAATGGAAAGTGGGGCATTGGAGTAATAAAAAGCAAACTTGCCTTTAATGGAGAGTGAATTCCTTATAGAGATTGCAGTTTATCATAAATATTACTACTTGTTCTCATTTACATTTGCATAACTTTCTGTTAATTTGCGTGTATCTTAATCCAACGTTAATGCCATCCATTTAACTCGGCTAAGAATCCAATTTCAAGTTTGGCCCAAAGGGAAATTAGCCTGTGGTAAAATTGAATTGCGTGCACGTAAATTGAATTACGTAAAACTTGGCCACACAATTTGTTGTTTACTCGTTCAAAACAAACTTTAAACTCTGGCCCAACACTGTCAATGCGAAGCCACCAAATACCCTGTACTACCCCTCTGCTAGCCATGGTCATACCCGTAATCAAATGCGCAACTCGGCTTGCGATATTGCGGCTAATTAGCACAAAAGGCAAATAATTAATTAAGTTGCTGTAATTCGCGTGGTAAACAATTTAATTCGGTACGCTCTATCGATTTACTGAGTAAGGAATCCTTTCTGCAATTCCATGGCGTGCCGTTAACCCATTTGAAATTCTACATAGAAATCCGAAATCAGAAATCAGTGCAAATAAATCTCTGCTCAAAAATGTCAAAATTCTCGTGGAATTGGAGTAGTAGGAGCAACTTGTAGGGTCTGCAATTAAGACAAATTAGTCGAATCGACTGACGGAAATGTCAAAAGTCGCTCCAGCTGATATGCAGTGCCCCTCCATACATAACGGAAACAACTACGAGTCAATGCTTAAAACCATGACCTTCAACTAAGTTGTATTTTATTTCAAGAACTCTGAGCTTTCGCTATTTCTCTCCCCTCCCCTTTTTTTTTTACTATTTCGCACTGTGTGTTGTGTGTGTGAGTGTGTGTTGCATCGCGTGTTTCTGGCCATATTTGCGTTGCCGACTGTCTAAACTTTGACATATACAGTCGGAGCGGAAGTGGGGGAAACAGAGGGGGTTGTGTTCTGTGTTCTACGCCCATAAAATCAACACCTGATAGAGGAAGAGGCGTTTGCTTGTCTATCAATTAAATTGCCAAAACTATTGCTACTATCGAGAAGCCACACACAACAGGTAAATATAGACACACACTCATACACACACTAGACAAGTGCACACGCATGCATGCAATTTTTGCCCCGGAAACTAGGCTACAAAATATTTAAATTGAAATTGATAGCAAAGCGCGGCGCTTTGCGGTTTATATTGTTCCATTGTCTTGCCCTTGCCCTTACCCCCAGCTGTCTGTCAGTTTATGGTGTGTTGTGTGAGGGTGTATGTGTGTGTGTGTGTGTGAGCCTGGCATGCGAGCAAATTAAATAGATATTTATTTGTTTACTGCACCTAAGTGGCATTTAGGTAGAGCGAATTGCGATTCTATCGCAGCACTTTATAGAGCTAAATATAGCCAAAGGCTTGAAAAGAGCCAAAGAAAACTATATTTAGGCTTTAACAGCAAGCAAATTGAGTGACTAAAGAATAGTTTAAGTATACAGATTTATGAAGAACATATAACCTAGATGAAAGAGCCAAAGGAAACTACATATTTAGACTTTAATCGAAGTCGAATTGAGTGACTAAAGAATAATAGTAATATAGCATACAGATTTATAAAGAATATATAATCGATATATATATAAATATGTCATTCGCCCACTATTAATGGACTAAATCGAAAGAAGTTAAGCTTAGTGGAAAGTTACTATATGCAGATTTATCAAGAATATACAAACTCAACATATGTCTCATATATCTCTCACTCATCATAAAACAGAGTCCAAATAGAAATGTACCCTAATTAATATGCATTGCATGTTGCCATTACCGTTAACAGTTATGAAACCAATTAAAAAGTTAAGTAAAGTTGTTAAAGCATTATAGGAACCACTTGACTCTTAATGGCCCGAACATATGAAGACAGACAGACAGAGATTTATGGCGCCATAAAAGCGAAATCAAAAAGACCAACAAAAAAGCAAAGCAATGCTCGTATTAAATGTCACATGGCACACGCTGATTATAAGTATACTCAGTGAAGTATTTTGGCTATTTTTAATACAAGTTAGTAGTGGGTGGGGGAGGATTGAGGGTGGTTTATCGTTGTCAAGGCAAATGCGCAACAGAAGAGACAACCCCGTATAATGCGTGCTAGGCACTTCTCTAAGCAAAAAGAAAAATTGAGAGAAAAGTATTATTACGATTGTCGTTTAATGAGCCCGAAACACGCAATGCTTGCGAATAAATTTAATTGGTCGAAATGCTAATAAAAATGAATGAAACGATACGCGTTTTTAATTGAGAGAAGTCGCAGAGTCAAGCAGGAGTTGATTCGACAGTATCGTGTATCGTGGCAGTGATTCGCCAAACTTGCATTGACGTCAAAGCAAAGTCACAAATTAGTTAGTATATATCCTTGACTTACCTCATCAATTCGAAGGTAATGCACAAATGCCTGCGGAAATATGTGTAATCCAGCATGTGTATGACATTATGAGATCCATCCGCATCCTTCTCGCGCAGCTCATCCAGTATGTTGAGCTCAACGACTGCTTGATTGAGGAAGCGTTTCTTATTCCTTATGATTTTAATGGCCACATGTGTGTTGGTCTTGTGATCGAAGGCTCTGATAACCTGGCCAAAACTGCCCTTGCCAATAACGCCCAAGATCTCATAGCGAAAGTCTATGTGATCGTGTTCAATCTGTCGATTAGAATGGAAAATACATTAATATAAAAACTGGGATAAGAGTAAGGTACTACTTACGATCTTGTAATTGCCATTATCATCGTCGTAGCCATTGTTTGTGGTGTTGGCTGTGGGGGCGGGCTTGTTGTAGTTCTTGCTGGCGTGTTGTCCAAAGTACCAGACATCCTTGAAGACATTCAGTTCCTCAAACTCCAGATCGGTTAGATAGTTGCGATACTTCTTAACCAGCTCTGCAAAGATACAATTAGACATGTGTTAATATACAACTTTGTTAAAGTAACTTAATGAACTTAATTTCTGTACTAATCTCACATTCGCTCTGGCTGTAACCTTGACCTCAATGCTGTTTGCATTTGTAAATAAAATTAATTAATCTACACTAAAAACTAAGGCCCTCAACTCTTGCAACTCGTCGCTAATTCGCATTGAATGCCAGCCAGGCGTATTAACCCAGCGCGTTAAACATGCTGCAAATGTTGACAAGAGCCCATGCCCTGCCCTTGCCCCTCTTCCCCCTCTACGCACCTGATTTTGTCATGGGCGTATTGCATTTTAGCTCAGCGCCTTCTGTGCTGCTCGCCGAATTGCCAGAGCTGCCACTGCCGCTGCTGCTGTTTGACTTGGTCGAGGAGCCTCGCTCGTTGCCGCTGCTGCTGTTTGTGGTTGAGCAGGATACGGGTGAACCAAGGTTGTTGTTATTGTTGTTGTTGCTGTTGCCATTCACGTTTAATGTGGCTGTGGTTGTCTCATTGCTGTTGCTGTTGTTGTTGTTGGTGTTGCTGTGACCATCGTTGCGACGGTTTACATTGCATAACTGTGGCAAATCCAAGCGAGAGCTCGACAGACGCACATCGCGTCGCAGCTTCTCGTTGTCCAGCTGTATCTGTGTGGCATAATTACAAAGAGAATTTCTGATTAAAATCAAAGTTAACTATATGGAATATTTAAAGAGCGAAAACCACAATTAATAGTCTGTTAATATTTGAACTACCTTTAAGCTGGTTGTTATGAATAATTTCTGATTGTAATCAAAGTTAAACCGCAATTAATAGTCCGTTAATAATTTAAATATATTGCAAATTATGCTGACTGTATTTTAATTGGTTGATGTGAACAATATCTGAATTAAAACGAAGTCATACAATGGCAAATTCCAATAAAAACAAACACGCAATTAATATTCTGTTCAAATTGCAAGCATTGTAAATTTTTTACTGCATACTTTTAAGCTGATTGATACTGCAGCCACTACTGATAGATATTATTGCATACTTTGCGGCTGCACGTTCAAGTGAGCTGGCTGCAGCATATAGATGTCGATGTATTCAATTAAATTTGTTTATTTTACAATTAATTTAATATAATAATATTTTTTAGTTATTTTATTTACACTTCTAGCATTTTAGACTTACTTTCTAGTATAATTTCTTTCTGCTATAATTACAAATTAAGTTACATTTTTTGTTCTCAATCAATCGTATAATATTTCCAATTGAGTGTATCACATTTCCTCCAAGTAGCTTATTTGATTTTTGGGTCAATTACTTACGAAAACATTTAATTTATTCCTAATATTTTTTTCACTTCTAAAGTCTTTATTAATCCGTTATTCGTCAATCCCAACTCTTCAGCTTTATTTGCTTGATTCATTCCACTTACCGGCATTTCACATCGATCCAACATTGTGTGTGTTAAATGATGGTGTGTGTGCGTGGGTGTCGCAGCTTTTAATATTATCCAAAATGGCACACGATGTGCTTAGAGTGGTTCGCCCAGAAAAGAATTATGTTATTATTATTTTTACTTTTTTTTTTATTATTGATAACCAGCTGTTGGGCAAGATGTTTGCGGGACGCACAACATTTGTGTGTGTTGTTGTTGTTGTTTGGGCAACTGCAAAGAAAACAAAACAAAAGTATATTAGACATATATCAGAATATCAAAGTACATTAATAATATGCTAAACTACAAGAGGCAAATGGTTTGTCTTTAAACCCTTGACTTTAACCCCTTGACGCCGAACGGAACTATAACTGGCGGTAACTAACCACACAACAACAGTAACCACAGACACACACACACCCACACTCCCACACACCTACACACAAATATATAACTGAATAATCGATGTGCATTCAAAGTGCACACCATAAATAAAATGGTAAACCAAAAGGACAGCCCCTATTCAAAAGAAACCCCCATTCGAAATATGAAGAAGAAATCAACGACTTGTCAAGACATAACTAACTCATTGTCCTCCCTCCACTTCAGGGAAAGCCCCGGCCCGTAATAAATGGAAATACTCGAATGTCAGTCAACGGCATTTAGCAGTTTTCATTGTCAAGGCGCTGTTTGTCGGCGAATCATCAAAAGGCCAGAAACTTTATTAATATTTAGCTTTCTTTTTTCTTTTTTCGGGAGTCGTCGTTCTGGCCCTGACTTTGGTATCCTTAATACCTTACCAATGCAGCTAGCGCGGCCCATAAAAACTTGGTAACGCAAAGTCATGACCAATTATTGGCTTTTTGTTCGCTTTTTGGGCCTTTCTTTTGTGCATTTCAACGGTATGGTGGGGGAGGGGGCAGAGTCAGTCAGTCAGTCGGTTGGTTGGTATATCCTAACCCTTTTTGTTGCACAACAACCCTCCTTTATTTCGATGCAATGCTAAAGTTTTGTTGTGCCTGACAAGTTTTTCTATGAATAGCGGCATAATGAGTAAACAGTTGGCCAAGTACACTGAGCGAAAATGGGTTATTGTAAACGAATCTTAAGAGTAATTTATGTAATGTTTGATTATAAAGAAAGTGTTCCCAGTGATTAATATTCCATTTTAATTATACATTTATTTTGTATCTCAATTTCATTTTTCATTCCTTTATTTCGCGCAGTGTACTTAACTGGTTCCCACATTTCAAGGTGCCACTGCCTGAGTCTCTGGCAACTCGTCTACTACCTAAGTTTTAGCATAAGCTATTCCTTGGGCTCTCTTCGGGTTTCTCCAGTCTTTTTTCAGTCTTTTTCTAGTCTCTTTTTGACATGCCCTGTGAAAATTTATTGGCTTTTAAAAAGTTTTCTGTCATAAATTCATAATTTACAGCATTCGCTTTTGCCACGGTGAGTTTTTGGATCAACTTGACAGTTGTTATGGCATCAGTGGGAGGGTTTTCCTCTACTCCTTCCTTTTCTCTATTTTATATATTGCAAAATTTATATCTCTAGTTTTCATTTTTGGCAGTCTGTGTCTTCTTTCCATGGAAAATGTTTCATTTTCTTTTTTGAAAACCTCTTTGTTGTTGCTGTAGGTACAGTTCAGTCAGGGAGCCTGTCATTAAATGCACTTGGTGTTTCTAAGCTGGTTTATTTTCCAAAGCTTTTCGCAATTTCATGCATAGAAAGCCAACATAAAAGAGCAAATGCCATAAGCCAGGTCGTTGCTTGAGTTGGTTTTCAGTTTCTTTCTGTCTGCCTGCCTGCCTGCTTGTCGTAATTTGATAAGCGAAAGTTTTTTGAACCCATTTAGGCGATATTGAGCCAAGTCCGAGGTTGTCAAATAATTACTAAAAATAACTGTCAATGACACAAACCATTTAAATGACAAACCAAAGATACAGATACAGATACAGATAGATAAATGTAACAATTCACAATTGAATTTCATGCTGTGACTTTGAGCTAAACTCTTTGCATTGATGCCAATTGAAAGCAACTCCTTGAGCCAGTTGTCATTGGCTTTGACACCCACCCACCCGACGTATAAGTATTTCGATTATATAGTAAACATACATTACGATATTGGCAATTTCTAAGCATGACATTGAAATCTAAATGCTCGTTTCAAAGATTTCTCAAGTTAACGAAGATGTGTCAGAGAGTCAAAGAGAAGTTTCATTTGGCATTGAGTGTCGTATTGTATGAATCAGTTTGTCTAGCCTCCATATAAGTACTGTTAGAGACAGTCGTGTGTCTTTTTCAGTATGTAATCCGTCTAATCTACCTTCTTCATACCCCCACAATTTCCCACAACAAACCTCCACTAATCGTCTGCCTATTCCCGAATATTAAAACCTAATATAAAGTCATTTATTTTCAAATTTCTGAGCAGACATAAAATATTACCGCAGTAAATTGGTCACTCAAAGTAATTGAGTTGCTTCTTTTGGGCAGCGGAGAAAAACAACAAGGAGAAGTCAACTTTAATGGCAATAAAGCTGTCAAGAAATTTATGTGCATAATTTGTCAATTTATATATAGTCGACTTTTATTTTGACAGCCGCGTGAAAAAAATCATTTCAATCAAGTCTCTCCGCATTGTGCATTGCTGTTCAAGTGCATTTCATTTGGGTGTCTTAATAAATGCCAATTGTTATTGTTTTTTATCACAGCGCTTCTTTTCTTGTCGTTTTTTGTTTCTTCAATGAGCAAACACAAAACAAAACAAAACAAAATAAAACAACAAAACGTGACATTTTGTTGTTGACTTCTGACACTTTGCCATCATCGTTTTTGGTCAGCCAGATGAAAGATTTATAGACTGCGAGGCACAACAACATTTTACCGTTGACTCGGCGAATCCGAATCCGAGAGTAGTATTATGAGTATCATGAGTATTATGTAAATAAACTTTGCAGATACCCTGAAAGCATAAAATTTAACGATGAGTATGTGATAAACAAAAGCAATTCTATGAAACGCTTTGCTTACGATCAGATAGAGTACCGTATTCATCACTTTGTCGATCGCACTCGACTGCAGTCTTCTTCATTCACTTTGCATAACAAAAAGAAACCTTGCTGCAAATGTCAAACTTGCCTGGGGGAGTGTTTGCCATTTAGGCTCTCAGCTACAGCTACTCGGCAATTCATTGGCAATTGGCAACAAGTGACAATTTGGGGCTAACAGCCAGATGTTTCCATTCCCATCGAATGCCGCACTCTTTTTGTTTTGCGTGTGTGGCCTCTCATTGAACTCTATCGAAATTCTGGCTTATTGTTTGAAAAAATCAAATTTGATTTATTAAAATGTTTTCTTTCCTTTTGACACTCAAGTGTCAGAGCTGCCAGTCTTGTGTCATGCATACGAATGAAATCAAATTGGAATATGGAATATCGAATAATGAAAATCTCATCTTATTATACACACACACACACACACTTGTTGACCATAATGAGCCTCGCAGGCATCACGTCTCTCCAAGGGTCTGTCTATTGTTTCATCAGTTTCATGTTGCTGATGTTATCGGGTTGAAAAAACACATTACAGACTTTTGATCTTAGCCGTTATGCTACGAAATTTATGGCAAGTCACAGATGGCTCACATTTATGGCCAATAAAGCGCTATAAACTTACAGTTAATTATACATTGTATTTAATTCTTAATGGCTCACTTTTACACTATATAGGAGGATATCCTCCGGAAGATGTTTATCTGTTGTCGTTTACGATATTTGTTATGGCACCACATAATGTTTAATATTATTGCAATCGCTGCACATTGCTCGTAAACAAGTGAATTTATCACTGACTGAACTCATGAGGCAAATGCTCAACATCATTTTTATTATGGCAAATGCATTTGTGCATGCAAGGCTTAAAGTTGTGCCAAGCAAACAGCAGTTTAACTATAGAGCTCTATATCATGGAAATCTGGAGCACGTAAGCCCAAATGGGAGCTGAAATATCCTAGAACTGACCCACCACCACCACATGGTGGCAGGGGAAATGGCACTTAATCATAGAGTCAAGTTAAAGCGCAGCGCCAACAACTCGGTTTGTCACAGTAAACAATAAACGAGAGACTAGAGTGTATGGAATATTTAATACTCTAACTAGAGAAGGGTGTGATGTGGGTAAAGGATATAATATGGCACTTAATCATAGAGTCACGTTAAAGTAAACAATAATCTAGAGACTAGAGTATGGAATATTTAACACTCTAACTAGAGAAGTAGGTGATAAGAGTAAATGAGTGTAAGCTGTGTATGATTATAATTGAGTCACTTGACTTAAGAGACTTTAATATATAATTTTCTACTCTTCTACTGGTACATATTCCAAGTCTCTATTATGCATTACATTCTTGTCTTCTATAGAATATATATAGATTATTTTATACTCTAATTAGAGAAGGGTGTGATATGAGTAAAGGGTATTTTTATCAGTATTTAGATACTTGATTTAAAACACTTTAATATATCATTTTCTGCTCTTCCATTGGGACATATTCCAAGTCTTTTCTATGCATTACATTCTCGTCTTCTAATATCATTTTCTACCCTTCTTCTGGGACTTATTCCAACACATCATTATGCGTTACATTTTCGTCTTCCAATTGCAAATACCCTTTGGGAAGACCATTGCCTTGTGTGGTTTATCACAGTAAACTAGAGACCAGAGTATAGAATATTTAACACTCTAACTAGAGAAGAATGTAATAAGAGTAAAGATTATTATTGAGTTACTTCATTTAAGACACTTTAATATATAATTTTCAACTCTTCCACTGGCACATATTCCAAGTCTTTTCTTTGCATTACATTCTCGTATTCTAATATCATTTTCTAAGACCAGAGACCAGAGAATAGAATATTCAACACTCTAACTAGAGAAGGGTGATAAGAGTAAATATTATTATTGAGTTACTTCATTTAAGACACTTTAATACCTCATTTTCTTTACTTCCACTGGCACATATTCCAAGTCTACATTGTACATTACATTCTAGTCTTCTAATATAATTTCCTACCCTTCCACTGGGACATATTCCAAGTGCGTCACATTCTCGTCTTCCAATTGCAAATACCCTTTGGCAAGACCATCATTGCCTTGTGTGGCCCAGAAAGAGGTTGCCCTCAAAAGCAGCTATCACAAAAATAGCAAAGAGCAAAAGACCCAAGCAAAGCGACATGCCATAAACACAATTTCATTTTCGCTGTTTTTTTGCTGTAACATTTAATTTGGCACTGGCACGACACATAAGTGAAATTCATTTAGTTTTCATTATTACAGAGGAATTATTATTTCGTGTAGTTTTATTTCTATTATTATTATTTTTGGCTATTACTATTATTGTTATTAAAAGCAGGCCACAAATCGCATGCCGCATAATTTGGTTAAGCCCAAACGGAGCGTAGCGAATATGCCAACAATTTTTGTGTTTGCTTGGGCATTAACTAAGGCCTAACTAACTAAGTAAGTAGCCAGCATAATAATGCTAATAATTGCACGAGTAATACCCCCATCAAATGTGACCTCATAAACTATTGACCCAGTAACCCCAACCCCGAACAGCAGCAACAGTAGCAACAACCAAGTGACCTCAAGCGAAATGTCATCTAATCGTGTATAGATTTCAACAGCTCCACGAGCGGAAGTTGCCAACGTGGCAGGTGTGGGGGAGGTTGGTCAGCGGTGGCAGGTGGCAGGTGGCAAGTGGCAGTCGTAGGAGACCAGACAAGTGTTAAGCCCCTGGCTTTATTTGCTTTGGAATGTTTGTGTTTTGGGTAAGGTTCCAATGATTGGATTAATAAATACCCTTAATACCCAGAGGGAAGGGCAGATGACAACCAAGGAGTGTTTGCTGATACTACAAGTAAATAAAGTGAAGAAATTGCATTGGCTTAATAGTTGGTAAAAATTCTTTAAAGTAAATTTACTATGAGCAATGCTAGGGTATCCTAATGATCACATATAGGCACAAAAATACACAAAGTAAAAATTTGTTAAAGAATACATTTAGTATGAGCAATGCTAGGGTATCTCTGTGATCACCTATAGTCACAAGCAATCCCCTGTGTGCAACAGTTGTCCAATGACAGAAATATACACAGAGCACAACTACAATTGTAGGTGTGACATATAAACCCTAATACCGTTATACACATGCCACACACAGACAGAAATAGCCCCACAGCTAGCTAGGCTGGCGCACGGTGCGTATGAGTAATAATTGAACCACAAATACTGGTCAATGCACTATGACGACAAATGAAAAGCAGCAAACGGGGTATAACCTGGTATAACTAAAGCAATTTTAATAGCTTCCGTTCTACAAACACTTTTCGCTGCCCCTCTTCTATTAGCCCAGCACTGCCCTCCCCCCTCCTCTGCCGTAGTAACTACTCACTGCACAAAGACAATGGACAGTGGAATTATTGTGAACCTGAGCTCTGGGGCTCTCGGCTCTCGGCTCACAACACAAGTTGGGGGCCAATAAAAATGGAAAACAAGTGCAGCAGGCTAACGGCATTTGTTGGCTAAAATGTTGTGTGGGTCTATAGAATTATGTTTTATTGAGCGCAATTGGCGCAGTTTAGAAAAAACGCCGTAAAAACGAGCTGAATGGCAGTAAAAGTGCACTAAAGTGAGGCAACTGTCGCTGCTCCCCTGTGTGAAGTTGTTGTCGGAAAATGACAATTAGCCCTGTTGTTGTTGTTCGTGTTGTTGTTGCCGAGTTCCTCCTCTCTCATTTGACAGTTGACTGCATTTCTCTAGCTATCTTTTCACACACAAATATAGACATAGACGCTCACGGAAGTCTTTTATAGCTTTGGATTGAGTAATATCTGGCCATATAAATGTATCTGTATCTGTATCTGTATCTATAGCTGTAACTGCAATTGTATCTGTGCCGCTTGGTATTTGCATTTGCCGTCAGCTGTTGCTGCCTGCTCGAACGCATTGCCAATTTTGTTAATAGGTCTGACAATCTCTGGCAAACGTCTGTCTCCCGCTGTCTGAGCAGTTGAAAATCAGGAAACAAATGAAACTGTTACAAAGCGCATCGATTCGGTATGCCAACGGCCTATTTACTCAAGAGCTGGGAGTGGAAAACTTTGCCAAGAGTTCAAGCGAAAACATTTCATCAAAGACCTGTTGGGGTGTGGCCTGACTGCTAGAAGACTTGACGATCCATTGAAAGACATGTAATAGACTGTAGTTGGAACTGAAGTATAATAGTTAAAACGATTAAAAGTTGTCTTAACTAAAGTATAATAGTTGATAATAGTTAATAGTTGCTTTATGTTAAGCCCAATTCTAATCTCTATACACTGCTTAGACAATTTGGCTCTCTACAATAATTGTCACACATTATATGGGGTATCTTTAGCAACTGTAAGCACTCTAATTGCGTTGATCGTGCCTCTCTGTGAAACTGTCACTCAAGACACACTCACACACACACACACTCACACACACTCTAGCACATAATAATTGCTTCAATTATTTTCATATTATTATGTGTTAAAATGCTTTTTGTTCAGCGCTTTTTTTCATGATCTCTCTTGATCCCTCTGCCAGCCCCTAACATCATCCTCAGCATCAATTCATTATGCCGCCATGGCCTGGCCTCACACTCTCTGTGTGTGCCTGTGTGTGTGTGTGTGTCTGCTTGTCTGTCACCGGCTCTAACTATGGCCATACGGGGAGTGCTCGCTAAAGTGTGCTCATGTTCATTAACGCCAAAGTTGAGGCAATTGTCGTCTGTCGTCGTCTGTCTGTCCTCCATGTCCACTGTCCGCTGTCCGCTGTAATCTGAGCGTTGAGCATCTCTTGCCTCTCCGCCAACAATTGCTGGCATATTCCATGGCTCATTGTAAATTAAACCCCACACCTCAACCCGCCTACAGTTTGAAACTGATTTCGTATACCCTGTACTCATATGGTTTCAGAAAGGGTATCATAAGTACTATATAGAAAGAAATGTTTATAGAAAACTATGATAGTACTACACTGCAAATAATTACACTTAAAGTTAATAATTATATTCTAAATATTTCATCTCTTACTCGAATAATATTCTATTCTTAGTACTGAGCATGCTTCTAGTCTGGCTTTTGCCTTTAAACTCATTCTTACATGATATTTATAGTTGGTGCTGGTTTTTTTCGTTTCGTTTTGGTTTTCTTTAGCTTGTCAGCTGTCAGCAGATTTTTTGTAGTTTTTTTTTTTTGGGCATGGAAAGTGTGACATTTTGATTAGTAGATATTTTTGTTTTCTACTTATTCTGCTAGCTCTTGGCTGGGCTTGTGATTGAACTTGAGGCGCTTGTGGGTTAATGAACGTCAAGGTTGGCCAAAGAACGTTTGGTAAATTGAATAAGTGGAGAAATTAATGCCAGAATGTGAAAGATGAAAATGGATGGAGTCACTAAGAGAAATGGAAGGAAATTAGGTATAGAGAAGAGGAGATTAACAAAGACTCCAATCCGCTAGATCATATTCCGCTTATATTGTTAATTGATCTACCTTGATCAGCCACTTGTCTGTTTAACCAGTAGCACTTGCCACACACTCAATCATGATTGATCAATCGCATAGTCATAGTGTGTAATTGATATGTCTACAGCTGCGTTTTGTAGAGCCGCTCTTTGTGGTCGATTAGTTGCTCGACTCGTCTTACACAGAACACATACATTCATACCACACATATGCTGCCTATAGCCTGCCCTTGATAGGGCCCCCCTTCCCCCCTTAAGAGTAGCGACTCTCGCTCTCTGTAAGTCAAAAACCACAGGCACAATTGACATTTGATTGAGTGACAGTTGTTTGTCAGTTTTTTGACAATTAGGCGGCAAAGTGAAATTGCTTTCGATTTCGTTTCGCTTAAGAATATCGTAAAGAGAGAGAATAAACAGAAGAGCAGAAGAAGCAGAAGCATAATAATAGAATAGATACTTATACTTATATGTATATAGATACATTGACAGAGACGAATGCCCCTGAATTGCCTTGAACGTAAATTGATTGGGAAATGATAAATCAAAACCGTATATTTATAATACAATATTTACTATTTATACATTTCTGATTCTTTTTCCGTGTCACAGGAGAAAGCGTTGAGCAATTGAGACTAAAAAGCGTGGGCTGTTTGAGAGAGTATAGGCAAGGGTAATGCGAAAATTTAAACAAGATAGAGTAACTAAAAGAGAGGAGACTTAATTAACAGACAAATAAATAAAAGGAATAGTATTGTTTGCAGAATTTAGACAGTACTTTTCACTATAGTTTCTGTATTTCTAAAATATATTACAACAAACAATGTAGAGCATTAATAATTCCTCATCATTTCGTTTCTTTTCTTCTACATCTCAATTCGTTTTGTTGTCTTTCAGAGAAAATTGATAGAATACTGTCAAGAAATTGGGTCACATCGCCTCACTTGACTTGTTGTATTGCCGAATTGTGTCGATTGTCTTTTGCCATTTGAATATATGTGTATATGAAACTAATTAGAGGTTGCGCAAATATGTATATTTTCTAATGAAATTATCAAGTGATGCCAGTCTCATCAACATCATCATCTTCATCATCAGCTATCCACAAAGTGTATCATAAGCCACAGTTCATTTTGATGTTGCCCAACTTTTTTTATATACATTTTTTTTTGGTTTTTTATTGGCATTATGATAGCTTTTTAAATGTTTGATGTTCTAATTTCGTGAGCTCAGCGGGGGCAGCCCGAATACTCTCTGAGTTCATTTATTATGTAAATTCAAAATTTCCGACCAACTTTTTATATTTTTTTTATATTTATGCCACAGTTTGTATTTAGTTTGGTTCCACATATCAATTGTTAATATTTTTATATGCTTTTTTACAACTTCAACGGAGTCTTCACACATATTTGGGCATTAACATGAACTGCTAATTTTCACAGCTTGTGTTTTGAGTTTTATATATCAAAGTTGCCAAATCTCTGCGCTGGTTCAGTGAACTTGGAAACTTATTCGTCATAGAGATTGACGAGGTTGATTGCATAATAGTATAAACAACAAGCTAGAAACTCTTGTTGAAAAGTCTCTTTAAAAGTTAAACAAAAGTGCTTAGCTCAGCGGTAAACTTCTTACTATATTTCGGTAGTAAATTTGGTTATTACTACTACGTACTATACATAAAGTTTATATATAAAGTTTAGCTTGATTTACAGCCTGCAGCTTCTGCTAGTATACATATCCTCTAGCCACAAAGTTGCATCGATTACTTCGAGTGCCACAGCCACAACTATAACCACATATTCGCCAACTATGCAAAAATCCATTCACATAACCTCAGCCTCAGTCCTTTCATCCATTCAACCTTCATGGCATTGCATTAACTACAAGAAAACTAAACCAAAATCCATTTGGCAAGTGTGCCTAAAAAGCATCTGCTCAAGTGGCTAAAAAGCACAAAATCACAACTATAAAACAGTGTTGAAAAACAGCGTTGAATGCATGTATTTCGGTTGCATTTTAGGCTTATGCCATAAGTATTTTTATTACACCTGAATCGAGCGCAACCTTGCAGAGAAATACTTGTACCCGAAATGAAATCTAAAGACTTCTTTCTTTTGTGTCATTAAAAGTCTTGTTGTTATGCTGTTTTTTATGACATCATAATTTATATGGCTGAAATGTTGTCTGATTCGTTATAGGCCTTTGTCTTGAGACATTTTTTATTTGAAATCTCTATAAACTGGCACAATTTGTTTGGTATTGAGGGTGGGCAGGGTTTGTTTCTTTTACGAGTGTATTTATATTTATTAACAGAGAATTTCTTTGTTTATAACAGAGCATAATTATTGTTGAAGACACGACCCAATTTTAAATATTTGCTTTACTGTTTGACATGCGCCAATTTTCTTAGATTGTTTTTTGTCAGATTGCGCAAGACTTGAGTTGGCTCTAGTTGCACTTGGGCTCAGCCTCACCCCCCACACCCCATACTCCAATCAGCAGAGTCAAATCTTATTGTAAACGTTTTAGCCAAGGCCGTAACAAATCCCATTCACTCGTCTTACTCACTTGGACTCTTTCATGAGTCTGCCAACTCAGCACAAATATTGCGAAAATTCGATATTTAGTTGCTGTTTTATTTCGTTAACCGTTTCGTTAATTTTCATAGTACTACAATGCACAACGCATCAGTCCACAAAAATTGGCAATCGTCAGACAGATAGAAACCTCCAAAAACCCCTCGAAGCGCAAAGCAATTTGACATGCAATAGTCGAAAGTAATACTCGAAGTAATGTCATACTATTCGTACTATTCATCTATTGCAATTAAAAGCAAACTTTGAGAGCGTGTTTATTGAGTTAATACTACTGTACTTCGTTCGTTTTGAAGGTAAAATCGATAAAGCAATTGCAATAATCAAAACAATTGTGATTGGAATATCATGAGAGCAATCTGGCTAGAAGCAATACTAGTTATTGTTTGTCTAAGGCTAAAATTTTCAATTAGCTAAACTTAGTTTATGTCAGACATTTCTCTAGCCATTTTCCCAACCTGTTCACATGTCAATGCACCTCATAAATTTATATGAAACATGTGAAAACTGCTCACTTATCATAAGCAAACATAAAACACTCACACACTCACACACTCAAGCGCTTAAACACTCAACACTCATATGCTCAAATTGACATTCATCTGCGATTCATATATGCAAAACCAACACTTAAAAACTTAAACGCCAAAGACAGGTCATATATCAACTGGAGCAGACGTATGGAACCCCCTCAAACCCCTCCCCTCGTGAAAAGCCGCCAAAGAGGCGCAATGCGACGCAACTCGTAAATAAAAATGTCAAATGAATTTCCATGAAAGAAAGCATACACGAGGAGCCAAAACTGAAAGTGGAAGTTGCTCCAAAAGCAAAAGACAAAAGAAAAGAGTAAATACACACACACACACACACAGAGTTGGAAATGCAAATGCCTACAAAATGGCTTAAATAGGCTGTCTGACAGACGCTTTAAGCTGACATTAAATGCAACTCTGTAATGATATTAATGAATTACTTAAATTGGCGATATTCAAATTGAATTCGAGTGGAGGCCAAACACAACTAAATGAAAACAATTCAGCACAATCAGCAGCAACTATGTATTGTGCGGAACTGCAGCAACGTATAGGCGTACACTGAAAGAAAATAGTGTCGATAAATATTAGGTGATAAATAAAAGAGTAGATACTCTTAGACTTGAGCAGTCTTAGTCTTAGTTAATATCAAGTTACTTCACATTACAACTTTCAATTTCGTTTTCTTTCAGTGCAGCTTTTGTTTGGGTGTTTGGGTAGTTGGAAATCAGAGCTATTGCTAGTGCAGTTAAACCCTAACACGTTTCGACCGTCGACCAAACAGAGAGTCTGGACAATGTAGCTTGAAACTGGCTAAACTGGCTTTTAAAAAGCTTTGCACTATGGCAAAGGCAAAGCCAAAGCTGCGCTGCTTCTTTTCATATGAGTCTGACTGCGGAGGCTGCCTTCAAGTGTTGCAGGTTTTCTTGAAGATCATGGTCCACCACGCTAACAACTTGTTGTTGTTGTTGTTGTCGCCAAACGCACTGCTGCTGCTGCTGTTGTTGTTGTTGTTGTTGCAGCAGGCACTTAAATGCTGATTGTTAAGGTTAATGCACTTGAGTTCGTTGTCGCTTCTTTGCGCACCAAAATAAAAACTTGCATCTACAGCAATTTGCTGTAATCACTCAAGGATTTTCTGCTTCATATTTTTTGTGCGGACCACGCACCAATAAATACTACTAGTAAACTTAATTAAGCTCAAACTATGACAATTTGTTGTAGTTGTAGTTGTAAAGAGTTTTCACTTTAACAAGCCATCAGACAAACGATGCAAGACAAAATTATTACGCATACGCAACGTTGCACACATCGGAGTTTAGCTTCTCTTTTTCCTTTTTTTTTTTTGACAAGATGTGCATTGCGCACTTTCACTCGCCCGGAGGCTGCTTAATTAGAGACACACACTGAGTATTATTTAATGGCCTTGTCATCTATTGAAAGAAAAAGTTACGCAGATGAAAAAGATATTATCAATAGTTAAATAATGAGCCCAGAGCCAAGTCAATGTATTGTTGATTGAAAACTAAACTTATCACCTTTAATTTTGTTGTTGTAAGGAATGTTAGTACCTTCCATTAAAAATACTATTAAACAATAAGCTAGAGGTGTTTTTTTATATGTAAATAAACTATTCGATTTGCATAAAAAGTTTTTCACAGCTATTAAAATCGATGGAATTAATGAGCAGCTGGCACAGCTGCTGTCATACCCTGTAGTAAGACAGGCAGCTCAGCTCAGTTGTTGTGGCTTTCTCCTAATCAGGCAAAATAATTATAGGTTTTGTTTACAAACAATTTTCGTTATGAGCCTCAACTTTTTATTGAAAAAAGTTCGATATTCATGCTAAAACAACACATTTAATTTCCTTACATTAACTAGTTAGTTAATGCATTTGAACTTGTTGAACAACTAAACTCAAACAAGAAATGTTTTCATGTCAGATCGCCAAATGAACTTGTACCCATTTATTTCTGCCACACCAAATTTTCCGTTAATTTTTTCGCATAAATTCCGCACGATTTTTGTGCTCAATGTGTTTATCTTTTACGCACGCTTGCTTGAGGTTTTTTTTCTGCTTGCTACAGATACATGATTCAATTTTCGGGGAGGCCATTGGGACCATAAAATGGGTCAGTGTTGTCAGTTCTCGCAGTTCGTTTGATGATGTGGGTCAATTGTGCGTTGTGCATACGAAAGAATAAATCATAATTATTATCATTCGCCACAAAACAAACAAAACTCCAAAGAGGAGAGGAAGTTGTTAATTAATATGCTCATCAGAAGTGGAAACCAAAAGAGCTAAAAGATATTTGCTGGATTCTACTTGTTGGTGTGGTGGCCTCCTCTTCTTCTGCCGCTTCTTCTTCTTAATTTTTAATTAAAAAACTGGTAGTACGGCTGCTTCTTTGTGCCTTTTTTATGCACGAGCAAGTTGGTTACATTCGAGTTGTTGCCAAAGGTCAACAGCAGCAGGCGTGACCTTTGCAGAGTTCAAGCGTGACATTTGAAAAGTTTGCAGAAATCAAATGAAAAGTTATAGATCCGATTACTCTATACTAAATACCTGCTTGTCCCTTTTGCATGTATTAAAAGTTATGCCATATTTACCTGCAATGAAAAGGAAAATATAATTGTATTAGTAAATATTTATATCTTTTTGATAGACTTATTGAATCTATCCCTAAACAATTCTTCTATATTTTATAGCTTTCATTTTATAGACAGGAAATTCTATTAGTTAATATGTATATCTTTTTTGTGCATTTATTGAATAAATCCCTAAACAATTCTTCTAAATTTTACAGCTCTCATTTTATGGACATTACTTTTTGTTTTGATTTCCACTTTCACATACTTACGGAGACCTTTTTCAGCTCAATAGCTTCCGTAACAGCAAACTATTTATATACGGGAACTATGCTAAAAGAATCATTTCCTTCTCATGAACGCTTGACACCTTTTTTTGGGCTCGAAGATTTTCTATTGATTGTTTGCAATTCCCAACTTCCGATTGCCTGCCTGCCTCTTGTCTGCTTAGCTGACAGTTTTGTCTGTCCGGCTGTCTGGCCGCATAGCTCACACACGCAAACACACACGCACACTCACGCGACACCTCGCAATCTTTTTAACCAGGCTAAACAGAGCGTATTGCCGGCATTTTAAGGGCAGCCAGGGTCGTCTTGGCTATTAATACCCTTGCGTGTAACTTGTTTGCAAATCTTTTCTTCTGTTTCTTTAGGTTTTTCTTTGCGGCACGCAATAAATTTGTATGTTTTCAGCTGCGTTGACAGCTGTCGGTGGCAACTCGTGTTGTGTTGTGTACACAGAAAGTATCTTACAGATACACTTGAGATTTGTATTGAAACTGATTTCCCTACTGTGTATCCGCTATACACACACACACACACACATTTTCCCGCCATTCAAATGCAATTTTCACTTTTGCTTTCATTTAGCAGACACGCCCCAACTGATTTCCAACTGATTGATGGTCTAATCAATTATTAATTTGTAGCTACAGCTACACACTGTCAATCAGTCAATCAGTAGTCAGCAGTCAATCAGGCAATCAGCCAATCAGCTAGCCTTACATCATCAAGACTCGAATATCATGTGCATTAATTACCCACTTGCAGTTGCAACAGTTAAGCGAGTCAACGAACCAAAGCTCCCCAACTCGACTCGACTCCAGTTACCAGTTGCCGACAATAATAAAAAATAATAACAAAAACAGAAAAAACTTGAAACTCTGCTTGAAAATTTCACCCAATTTCCTATCAATTGGCTATTCAATTTTTTGTTGTCATAACAGCAACAAAATGTAGCTTTAATATCTAATAGAGAGTAGTAAAAAAAGCTGCAAAAGAAAAGATGCTTAGCTAAAGAAGTGAGTTATGCTAGAGCTCTGCAACAGCTACGACTGAGAGATACTGTGTAAATATTTAGACAGAGAAATAAGAATATAAAAAATAATATATAAATTAAAATAAACTTGAAATTAAATTTAGTAAAATGTATTCAGTTAATCCGGGAATAAAATACAAAATAAAAGAAGAATTAAAAAATAATAAATAAATTCAAATGTATTTGAAAGTAAATTTAGAAAAATATTTCAGTTAATCTGGGAATAAAATATAAATAATAAATAAATAACAAATATAAAATATAACAAATAAATGGATAAGCTGCCACAGCTACGACTGACAGATACTCTTTAAATAATTAGAAAGAGAAATTAAAATAAGTATACAAAATAATTTTATAAATTCAAATATAGTATTCAAAATATCTTTAAAAATATTTTAAAATATAACTGACAATAAAATATGAAAAAAATAAAAGAAAATAAAGACTTCTTCTCTCTATGCTAATATAATATCTCTAGGCTAACCCAAGGGCTAGTAACCCTAGTCTTAATATGTGTTATTATATGAGGTTTATTTTATAATAATTTTAGAAATAATTCATTCATTCATTCATGCAATATCTCCAGGCAATTCAGCTGACCTCTTTCTACAATTCTACAGGGTATTCTTTGGCAGTCTGAACTGAAACTGAACGCTTAACAACTGCCTGCAGCTTGTTGGACAGCGCAATCAACTCCATCGGTGTTGTTGTTGTTGTTTTAGCTGCTGGCCTGCCTTTGGCCAGTGGCCACTGTGACCATTGACCAGGCACCTTAGACATCTACTACTTGGACGCGCTGCTTAATCATAGTAGAGCAACAGCAGCAGCCACAAACTCAACCAGGAGGCGCGCACTCCACTTGGCTAGAGGCAATTTCAACATTTTGTTGTTGCTTCTTTCTATTGGCAATCAGTTGCAAGCTTTTGTCGCGTCTCCATCAGTCGTGGCTGCTGCTCCTACCCCTCCCCCTCCACCAGAGAGGGGACTGTCTACTTCATTTGGTTCGCTGTCAATTTTTGTGTTGTCTATTGGCTCTGACCTACGATAAGTTTCGCTTTGCGCTTGATTATAGACTCTCGAATCTTTGGCTGAGTGGATGGATATCGCATCTTATCCGAGGCATGCATAATTTTTCGAGTCAAGACTCGAGTCTGCGAGGCATTGCAGAAAGGTATACATATATTTTATTTGTAGGTCGTTCGGGGTTGTTCGTTGATTTCAATGGTAATTTATGAGATTTAACGATTAAATTTCAAATGCCAATTGAAAATGTTTAACATAAAGTTCGCTCCAAACTGGGAATACATTAGCAAAACGATCTCTACTAGGAAGTCACTTTTAGTCGCATTTAAATATGCGAAAAGATTTGCCAGGGAGGATTAAGATATTCGCTCAACTTTTCAACTTTTGAATCATTTGCATTTAGAGAAATTTAGTTTGATTTCTCAGGCTATAAATTTCATCATCCAAGCGAACATTTCTCAATTTACTACAACCACATGTGGATGGTTTTTTTTGGGGCTTCTCAAGAGCTCCTCAATTGATAAACATTTGCTTGGCTACCTGTTGGTAAATGATGCATAAGTAAATAAATAGCAAAACTTAAGAGCCAGACGAACAGATCGTGGCGAAAGATCATTCGAGTGCGCCAGACGTGGTCCGGACGAGACCGACCCAGTGACCAAGTTATGTTATAGCCAGGTCGCTCGAGGTGGGCATAGGCGATGCGATGCGATGCGATACGAGACGATACCAGACTAAAGAGAAAGGAACTTGCCCCCGAATAGAATTTATGAGATTTTTCGTTGGATGTTCTCGTTTCGGCTGAATCTGATGTGTATATAATACCAGATCGACAGATAGCAACTAGAACGGCAAATTGGAACAGTTTGGCTGGCCTGTAAGTGGCGCCCCCTGGCGGCTGTATTGTCATTGCAATTGAAAATGAAAAGCGCATGCGCGAACGAGTTTCGTTTTTTTCCATCTGCAAAACGTGAGTTTTATGTTTTACTTACTTTTTTTCATACTTCTTCTGCCCGTGAGTGAAATCGATATCGAGAGTATCGGCATTTGTGTGTCTCTGCAGAGTATGGGAGGGGGAAGCATAACCATGCCAAATGGCGCTAATAATTTTCTTTGTTTTCTTGCCAGTGAAAATGGCGAAAAGCTACGGCTGCTGCGGCGGCTGTCGAACATCTTCACTTTGCTCATAGCTTTGCGTCTAATTAACGCTTCGTTTTGTGTCTGCGTCTGCTTTCCAATTGCCCAACTACCACTACTACTACCATACGATACGTAGACGTCCCAAATTGCAGCTCCCCCTCGACTCTGCTGCTATATAGTATTTCCCCTGGCATACTCTCCTGAAATCAAACGAAATCTTTCACGCGCCAATTCCGCGCATAGTTTACGCTGTTTAATCAGCACGTAAAATGTTTCGTTTCGTTTCGTATTTATAGCCAAAAATAAAATAAAACAATTGAACTCACTTACAGATACACACACACGCATCCCTGAGATTGTATAATGGAAATAACTTGGCACAATGAAATCATTTTCTATTGGTAATTTCTAAGTGCCACGTGTCTGAACATATCAAAGCCAAATTTGAAAACTATTTCAGTATTATTATTTGAGTGTTAATTTATAATTTAATTAGCTAAACATTGTATTAAGTTAAAGGCTTGAACTAAACTGCAATTTAAGCATAAATTACTTTTAAATTCTCTCTACTTTTGCCCTAACTTCAACTACATAAAGTCATTGTGTACTTTATATCTTACTTCTCTTCAGATACTTTTCTATCTAAGCTAAACATTTTATTAAATGAAAGTATCATTATATTAGCTTTAACTAAACTGCAATTTAAGCATAAATTACTTTTAAATTCTCTCTACTTTTGCCCTTACTTCAACTACATAAAGTCATTGTGTACTTTATATCCTACTTCACTTTAGATACTTTTCTATCTTTGGCGTTTTTGCACTTCCTTATATCTGACAGCTAACGGCTCAATTAAAGTGTCTCTAGACTGTATGGTATATGATTGTGCTCAGTTTTTTATGCATTTCTAACCGAAAAACCATTTGAAATGCTCTCTGCTGATGCTGCTGATGTCGTTGAAGCTGACGCAATAAAATGCGGTTTACATTTAATGGCAAAAAACGCTGAGTATAAAAAATTACGGGCGAAAATATGATGACCAAGTAGTATGTACTATGAGGAGTTTTTCATTGCATACTAAACATAAAAATTAAATAGCAACAACAACAACACAACATGCAAAAGAAAACGAGGAACATAAAGTAACCACAGCAGCCAGAACTAATTAACATTCCCCTGGTAGTATTAACAGGGCACCACCGAGGGACTACAGAGAGGAGTGGGGTGCAGATTGGGCAGAGTTGAGTTTATGTTCTGCTCTATGCTCTATGAAATATGTGGCAGGCGGTCAACCACAGCTGGAACTCTGGCGGAAGAGTTGGGGACTTTGTTTTGTTTTTTCCTCATTCTTCTTCTTTCTGGGGTGGAGTTGGACTGCATATAGAGCGGTTAAGTGGCTCCACTGCATGTCACGCTTTGACGGCTCTCTGACAACCGAAGCCAACACTCCCTATGCTCTCTGATTCTCTGACTGCTTTGCCTACACTCTACTCTCCGCCACATTCCAATAGAGTGTCCAATTGGAAGGGAGCCGCCACTTTATACTAAGTTGTTGTTGTCGTCAGTCTGTCTGTGTGTCCACCCTTTGACAACTTGCTTCTGTTGTTGTTGTGTTTTTCGTGCTTCATTCGTTTTTGTTTTGTTTTGGGCTGTTTTTTCTATCGGAAGTTGTTTTGTTAATTTATGACTTTTTCAAATGGAATTATGTCGGAGGCCCCCTACAGGAAATGCAATTAGTTTTTTTTTATTTCAACTCTTTTTCGGAGGTTCTGCACTTTGACTCTTTTTTGAAAAGTATTTCTAATTTGACGGACCAAGTTGTCCACTTTTTCTGCTATTCATTCTATTCTGTGTGGGCCTGAAATTTGACCCACATGTTTTTATACACATGTATATTCACTCCTACTCCCTTGAATGTATTTTCCATGTTTCTGAAAACATTTTTATGACACATTTGACAAATTAGTTGAAAATTTACAACTTGACGTGGCGATAGATGAAGAGTGGCATCCAATTGATGTTTAACTTGCAACTAAACGGAATGAACATGTGTTTTCCCTGGGAGAAAAACAGCGACTAGAGTCGGGGATAGGGGGTGGAAAGTACTCATGACAGAGTAGTCATAATCGTAAAACCAAAGAATGTGGTAATTTCCAGTTGTCAAACATAAAATTTGTTATTAATTAAATATTTAAATTTCCAAGTACGGAAATAAACAAAACAACGAAAAGCTATTTAGCATTATCAGTAAAATGAAAGAATGCTGAGTTTGAAATTATTAGACCTAGTACCTTAAAGTATGTATGTGAGAGTATTGATTATTGTTTGTATTCACGCGTATATTTGTATGTATGATTGAATATGTGTATGAATGTATGTGTGTTTGTATATGATGCTGCTGTTATCGACACCCCAGTTAAAACGAAGCACAGAGTCTCCTACTGTCGGTTGCGCCCGACTGTAGCTTTGCCTACTTATTTGGTCTTTTTTTCTAAACTATTTCTGATCGCCTGAAAGTGAAAAAGTGATTTCCGTTTAACTAGTAGTTATGCTTATTTACCCACAATTCCCATCACGTCACAGTTTGCTCGACTAGGCAAATACTATCTGCTTAATCACAATTAATTTGCAAAAAATTAAGCATTCACAACGAAAGTCAACAGCCTGAAAGCAAAACAAAGAGCTCGTCATAGCTCCACAATTTATTATTTGTATTGACTGGTGATTTCCTCATCAATATGCAAAACGTTGTACGCAGTTTAACTGTGTTTCGATATTCATTATTTTATTTAGAAATTTCTTGCTATATTTTCTATATGCATATATCTGATAAGCATTAATTTCTGTGGAATTTTTATGATTATTTTTTCTTTATCAAACCTTGACCACCTTGGCAGACCTTCGGTCGCAAGTGCAGCGTCATCTGTGGCTATTAGCTAACACTTTTGCGATTACGATTACGTGTAATGTGCTGCTGTGTGTCTATATATATAGAACGATCCCCACATATGCTCTCCCCACATAAACCACTTACATTCTATATAGAATTACGTGAAAATGCACAAATCAGAGACGCCGTTCGGTTTGCATTTCGTAATCTTCTGACAAAGACAGCCATAAAGACGTCGTCTATTCTAGCTGAGTTGAATGCTTGTTTGGGCTAAGGGGGGTGGAGAGGTGGGGGTAAATAGCGAGGGAGAAGTGCAATCTGCCAGCCTTTTGTTTAGTGTGTCAGTCTAAAAATACAGACAGCGTACTACAAGCATTGTTTCGTTGCATTTCAATTGTGCATTTCGGTTGGCAATCTCACAGATACACGTAGTATCTCACAGCTACGCGTAGTATCTATGCCAAATTGTTGAGATGTCGAATAGTTTGAGTTTCCTAGACTCTACAGAGTAAATTTATTGAGCGTAAAACTCTACACTTGGAAATGTTAGAATATTATTTTAGTTTTACTAGTTGTGTGTATCTTTTTGGGGGTAACTCCTCGGGATAGAGTATCTGAATGTCACGCTTGCATAGTCTTTCCTACACACATGTGATATCTTTAGCTTAATTGTTGCTACGTGTATTTGCTGTCTTGGAGGTAATTGTTGCTTATTTGCCTGCCATTTGGTCTCTCTATCTATCTATTCCTCTGTCCATCTGTCCGACTGTCTATGGCCATTGTATAATGTCAATTACTTTGTGATTTACGACAGTTTAATGATAGAGATGCTAGAAACTTTTGCCTAACAATTCAACAAGCTGCCAGTTAGCTTTAATGTTGATGGCGATAAAAGTTCTGCTCCCCCATAAAACTTGAAGAAAATGCTGAAAATCCAGCTTCAGTTTGTTTTACAGAGAATAAATTTTCATGTTTTCTATTTGCATAAAAAAACAGACACAGGTGTTGTTTGCCTACCTTTGCCCAATCACACTAAATAACAATTAACCATATGTGGAAAAAAAGTTGTTTTTTCTTCTCCTTTTTCTTCGGTTTTTGTTTAGTGACTTCTGATCTGGCAAACGACTTTTTATTTGGGGGAATGCCAAATGTTGCTTTGACTCAGCGTTTGAAGGTGACAATGGTTCGATAATAAACTTGAAGCGGCTCATCGACAGCTATAAATTTGCAGAGAGATAACAATTTGCATTCACTGATAAAAATAATGCCGAGGAGAAAAACTAAGTGAAGTATATTATGAAAAGAGAAAAGATAAATTGACAAAATTTAATGCCATATTTTTAGTTAATTTAAGCTGAAAATTAAAAGCAATAATTAGTTATTTAATTCTACTTTTATATCGTTTTAGTAGATCTTTTTTTTATTGTGCTTTATTTATCATTTTTTCATAGTTGTATTCTTTCGTTTTTCGCCCATTGTTTGAGCATAATACATATTTCTCTTTGACTCACCGCACTAATAATTCAACAGGTTCTGCGTTGGTTATAGACTAAATGACTGACCGTTGTTTTGGTTCTAAACACAGTAACTGGAACCTGACTACAGACCAAACTGAAGCGAACTCCCTCGCAATACAACCTACCGAAAGGGAAACGAACTCATTGAAATTCTTGACAAGTTACGCACGCGAATTGGGTAAAAATAATAAAAGAGAACACAATAAACACGATACGTAGAGAAAGAATAAAATACACAATAAAAATACGTCAGTCGAGAGTGTTGGACCTCATGTGGTGCTACTACGTGTTTTCCCCAAATTGTCGCCCACACACACCATGTGAAAGTCGAGAAGAAAACTTATAAACTTATAAGCCAAACCTTTAGTTGGGATTAAAAATATTTAAGTCTTATAGAAGACTGCGATTAATGCAAAAGTTTTAATTGGAAAAAGCACAAAAAGGGGGACTAAACAATAGCTCGGCTCAATGACAACAACAGCAGCAGCAGCCATAGAGAAAAAGTATCTCGCGAATGGCTGTCGTATCTATGAAGTTGGAAACAATAACTTGACACATATTGTGGCAGGCAGGAGAAGTTGAAGTTGCAGTTGCAGTGTTTATCACAGGAAGCAGTGCACAAAGCAGACAGCTTCTGTCTATCTGCACAAGGTGAATGCACTCGAGCCTTTACGCTCATGCATGATTAGGGAGAAGTTGGCAAACTGGGTCATCAAACTGCAGAGTACACACTCCCACACACACACACGCATACACATGAGCATATTCAAAATGTTCGCTCGTATTCATTTGACAATATCTAAAGTCAATACATCAACGGCAATGCACTGATAAAACTGGCTTTCAGACGACTACAGAGTAAAAAGAAGTATTGTGTTTATCTTTCGTTTTGTCGGCATTTATAAAGGAATTTACAATTGTTGTTGTTGTTGTTGTGGTGGGTGCAAGTAACTCGCTTGCCACACTCTGTCACTATCAATTATGCCACTCACTGTGCCTGACAGTGGGTCAGTGGAGCAGTCAAGCGATTGCAGTGAGATAAGAAGACACACGCTCATGAAAGTCAAGAATTTCAGTTAGAAGAACATATTTTCAAAATATATAGAGATATTTATTCATTTTAATTGAAATTTACTGCATAATTATGTTCATAACTCTATGCCTAATACAAACGCTAATTTGATCAAGTATTCCCTTCAGTTTCTCGCCAAGAAGTCAGTCAAGTCATTGAACTCTTAACCCCATGACTTCAGACACTGTCTTGCATAAGAACCTGCCATTCGATACGCCTCCAAACGTATTTAATTAATTATTTCAAAATTGTATTTGGAGGTTTTCTTTCTCATTTGGTTTTTTTCACGCTGAAAGTTGAACTCACCTTTAGACAGAAAATGTTTTTGGCTTGCGCAATTGCTGCGACGTCTGCAAAAAAAACAAGAAGAAACAAGAAATGAACGTTAGATAATTGCCAGACAAGAGTTACCAGCCGAGACAAGAAAAAAGACAGAAAAAATTATAAATATAAATAATAGTTATGTGTGCATCATGTTAGCATAGTTATGACAACAATCAACTGACTCGAGACTCTTAAAATTAATCAACGTCGACAAAGAGTAAACGTAGCAGCAGACAGAGACCATTACAACTCATTACAGTTGCCATAAAAAGAAGGCCCTGATTGTCTATGATATAGTACTACCACTCTATAAGCCATATATTCCATTCTATACCGAGGTGAACACCCACCTCTTCTTTGAGGGAAACTTGTCAACTGTAACGCAGACAATCAGCAGCAAATGCAAATGCATAAATTAATAAGAGGCAGAGAGAACGATATCGACTGTGACTATCGTCATGATGACGCTGACAATGACGATTGGCCATGTAATACAACAAGGCATGAAAGTCAGGGTTATTTCAGAGGGTCTACACACACACACACACACACACTGGGGGTAGGCAACTTGTCTGGCTGCACGCAGCTAATTTCATGCTTAGTTGCGTAGTACTCGTATCTTTTTTTAATTGATAGTCCATAGAGTACAGCGAACCTGTGGCAGGTAAGGACAACAGCACTGGCAAAGGACTCACTCATGGGAATATGAAAACAAAGCACTACTACACCCAGCTGGAGTAGGGGAAGTTAAGGGACCTACGCAATGCGGTCTTGAACAAAAGTTTTATCAACTTTATAGCTGTCATTAGCAAGTTGTAAGTAAGGTAAAAAAGTACTTAAAACATTGTTTAATATAAAATGAAAACCAAAGAAATATATTACCAATTCAACTTGCTCGGTTTTCCCACCGTTAAACGTTATATTTGTGGCATTATTATCAGCTATTAGTTATAGCTCAACTCACTGGCTGATGATGATGATGATAGTCGCAATTTTCTATAGTAGTATAGCCCATTCACAGTTTTATTCACAGTTTATTCACAGTTTACTCGCTGTGTATTCATAGTTTTGTTGCAGTGAAATTGCCCATAAACATTCAGTGTTGTCCTTGCCTGTCGTTCATTGGCCCCTCGAGGCACTGCTCCCCCTTCCATGCCCCTCCCCTGATGCCACGCACTTTGCGTGTTTATTTAATAAATACAAATTTGCATAAATTTGCCAAAAAGAAAAAATAAGAGAGACAAACATCAACAACACACAAATGCTGTATGTTCTGAAATGCAAACACAAATCGTATTCAGGTACATTAAATCAAGAATAAAGGATTCCTGGCGGATGACATCAAGAACCTGACACGAAATGAATGCAGATGAATATGTCTAAGCTTGAATCGAGTTAAATCCTTGGCCTTCGCCTGTCTGTCTGTCTGTCAATTGTCTGATAAAATGCAAAAATTATACTGAGACACACCTATTCCACTTAAAAAACAGACGCGTCTGCTCTCTGTTCTGATGAGCTCAGCTTAGCTCGGTTCACCTTGACCCATGGCCGAACCCAAAACCAAACCAAACCCAAAAGCAAACTCAAATCTTAGCTCGAAACTTCTCCATAACTCTAGCTCTAAGTACACGTAAGAGCCCGTGGGGCAGACTTCATAAGTTCTCTGCTACTCCTCCTCCTCCAGTGACTAAAGTGTAACTAATACGAAAAGCCAGCTCTAGCTCTGTGGCATAATAGGTAATGGGAGTACACAAAACCGATGGCTCTTGCTCTTTGATTAATGGATGCCGCTACTGTTTGATACATGAAACACACAAACACTCAAACACACAAAGGCGTAGTAGCAGGAAGCAGAAAGCAGAAAGGGGGTGGGAGGCTATAGAAATTTATGCACGTTTTGATTCGAAACGCTTGCGGCGTGAATCGACTCAGAGTGGTAGACACAAAGAAGACTCGCATGATGTATGTGTATATAGAACCAGAAATTAAGTAGAGAACCCCCCACAATTCCTGCAGACATTTGCTGACTTTCAGTTAATCGACTTTAAGTGGTCGTCATCGGATATTAAATGAGTTTGCCTGAGCCTCAAGTTCAGCTCGAAATGTCGATGTCCAAGTCGATGGCGATGTTAAGCATATCATTTGTCTTTATGCCTCGATACTTAAGCTAGAACCCAGACCCAGCATGAGTTCGATTTTCTTATTCTTTGGCATTATTTTTCGTCGGTTTTAAGCAGGGGTCTAATTAGCGACAATCATTTTTCATCTGCTGCAATTCAATGCCACAGCACTTGACCAGTTTTGTATCTCACAGATACACAAAGTAGTCGAAGCAAACTCTGCTTGTTGTGAAATCGCTTTTGTTGTTATACATAATTAAGTAAAATATTCAAATAAATTATCAACTAGAACAAATTGCCAAACTGCAGAGGATCGTGTGGAGGGAGAGAAGGTGTGGAGGGAGGGGATGACCGACTTGGCAGCTGCACAGTAGCTGAATGCGAGTTTTCAGCTTTTGTTTTGTCGCATTGTTGCACAAAAGTTTTACATGATAATAAATTTGTGGGCCGCCGCCACAACCGGGAGGGGGCGTGCCCCATCTGCACTGGTATGTGTGTCATTCGAGCTGCTGTGCGGCTGACTGTATGTGTGAGTGGGTTGTAAACAAGTTGGGCAAGTCGCAGCGGCAAGAAGATGTTTCGACATTGTGTATAGCGAGAGGTTCTTTACAATGGCATAGCTAACTCTACCCAGTCAGTGTTGGGCAACACACAAAAGCCCACAAGCTAATCAGAGTGAATGGGGAAGTGGAGAATTGAAGAATGATACATTCAACTAAATTATTAATGGGCTCAATTCAGCGAACGACTCTAAGCTAGGCGTTGGCATAACTCTGTCAAAGTAAATGCGATTTATTTGAGTCAGGTGACCATGGAGAGGTATAAAGGTATAGGATGATAGTGAAAATTTTATTAAACATAAAAATAAAGGGTTTAGAAATAAGTATATTCCTTTTAGGAAGAAGTGTATTATGTCTGAGTAGAAAAGCTCTCATAATAATGGGATTAATAGCTAGCTCTTAAACTAAAGATACTCATAGAAAAACGAACTTATTCACTTGGCTTATAACTAGCATCTAGAAAGAGCAGAATGTATAAAGAAACCACTATAAAAACTAATCCCAATTGGCTTAAAATTTCAGAATAATTTCCTGGTTTCCTTGAGTCAAGTGACCATGGAGAGGTATAAAGCTACAAGATGTTGGAGAGCATTTTATCAAACATAAAAAAAGGGATTTGGAATTAGTATTTTCCTTTTAAGAAAGAGTGGAATATCATCTGAGTAAAACAGTTATCATAATAATGGTTTTAAAAGCCAGCTCTTACACTAAAGATATTCAAAGAATAACGAGCTTATTCACTTGACTTATAACTAGTATTCAGTGAGAGCAGATTGTCTGAAGAAACCACTATAAAAACTAATTCCAGTTGGCTTAAAATTTCAGAATAATTTCCTGGTTGTATAAAATGTAATCTCTTGAAGTGATATTTGCTTAATTAATAATAATGAATATTCTGCTTAATTTGTAATTTATATTATCATGCACTCATTAATCTTTACACTTCAGCTTTATAAATATGGATTGTGTTCATTAGCAAAACCACAGACGAATGAAATATGTGCTGTATAATTTTCTTCTTGCTCTCCATAAAGACGCTACTCGCGTTATGCATTTGCATTTCCAGATGCATTCTTAATGTTGGTCACACTTGCAGTAGTGAGTGTAGTGTATGTATGCAAATTCCAAGACGTCTAGGAGCTGTTTGATATGCACTTAGTATGCAAAGTATGGTTTACAAGTTGAGCCTGTCATTTTGCGTGATTTCAATGAACAAAAGAAATGACTTATGAATCGCACCGAGTGTGAGTGTGTATGAGTGTGAGTGTGGTCAGCATTAGCCACTGGCATTTGCGGAAGTCAGCTGCCTAACCAGTTGCCTGATAAGGGGTGCGGTTTAATTGAGATAAACTGCATACTACAAGCGATAGATTCGATCTTAGAACAACACTAAAAACTGCTCTACATATGTGCATTTCGATAAGCTCTGTTATTCACTACTTAAAGCCTTATACAAAAGCTCTTTATTTACGTGTTAAAATATTGTTTTTTATTTTGTTTTCTGTTTGCTTTGTTGGGGTTTCCTTTGTAGCCGACCGACTCCATCGGCTAACCGCAAACAGCTGACATATCAAATATTTAATTATCGCATGTTGTTTCTTCCACCTCTCAGTTGTTTGTTGCCATTTCTTTAGCAAAAATTATTCTTATGCTGAGCTGTTTTTTACTGGACTTTACGAGTGTTTCGCGCATGCAATAGCCTTGTCAGACTCGACTCGACTTGACTTGACTTGACTTGGCATAAGCAAATGCGCCAAATCTTAGATAAGCTTAAATTGCGAGAGATTGAGTCTTGTGTTTTTTACTATAATTTTTATACCTTGGCCACTCGTGGCAAGCATGAAAAGTATCTTAACATCATTGATAGCTCGTTGGTGTCTCATGCACTCTTCACTCTATCTCTCTGGCTTCCTATTTACCCACACACACACAAGGTTAACTTTCACGGCGACACTCGACTGAAATTGCTTTGTTTCCTTTTACAGGTTGCACGTAATTCGAAATCGATTTCAATTTGTAATGTTTGTCTACACAGACGTTGAGGTCTTTTGTTTCAAAATTGCTCTTATCGCATTTGGTTTTGGATTGCACATATCATATTGCAACTGTGAATCGAATGCACTCAATGGATATATCATTAATATTGTTTTTCAATGTTTTGGCCTTTGTCTGTATTGCTCATGGAGTGCACTTGGGTTTTATGTTTCTAATGTGGACAAGGTTGCTATATATACTCAGAATTTGTAGAGCAATAAAAGTAGCTATAACTTTTATCATATATGGATTTATATCCACAAATATATATAGTCATCAGTCGCTTATACAACTCTTATGCATGTTTTCTTATCTGCCCTTTATATAAAGAGTTTCAACTCACTTTTCCGCTTTCAGTCAATTATACATATATTCTAAATAAATGGAAATTCTTATCTACATATTCGAAATTCGTTTACTGCGTCTCATGTAGTGCAGCGAAATGCGTAGTTTATTAAATGAAGCATAATATGATCCAGATACTGAGCTCTAATTCCGCATTTCAATTTAATACAAATTCTTTATGCATAAATTTGCCATTTAATTGAAAATCAGTAGTGCGTTCTGCATAATCACAGCATTGACTAGACGATATCATGTTCAGATGCTGAATCACTTGCCACAGCTGCTTTTATAATCTTTTCAGCGTCTGTTACGCCTGAAATGCAGTTTAATGTTTTGTTAAGGAATTTGTTTATAAAAATGGAAATTGAAAACTGCAAAAGTGAAATACTTTGCAGCAAATATGCCAAAGTTAATGAACCAGTTGTACAGAATGCAGATTGTTTTCAAGTGGAATGCAGTAAAAAGTATATAAAAACTTACCCTTTATCGATTGTTATTCAATCCTTAGTTTCTCACGATATGTATGCCTAGTACATAAGGATATCTGCAAGAAATAGAATAAATTTTAATTAAAATTACATTCTTCTTTAATTTGTATAAAGCTTAGCTAATTCATCAATCAATTTACTGGCCATAAATCTAGTTAGAACCACCCCAATGGCCTACATAAAGCAGCTGACCTAAATATTCCAGTGTCCACATTACAAGTGTCCACACTCTTATCGCAGCTTATGAAATGAGGCACAATAAATAAATATCTAAAATGATAATAGAAATACCGTTAAAATCTAGTAGACTTCAACTGTAGCGCCTGCCCTTATCACTCTGCGTGGTATTTCCGTAAATGTTTGACTGATAAGCATGTAAAAAGTAATCCGTAAAATATAGTACTATACTTTATCAGATACAAAGCTCAATCAGTAATTGGGGGCGTGTGAATCACGTTTGACAGGGTGAATGTAGGGGAAATTAAAATGCAACCGGGGTTGCAACATAGTTTAATTAAAAGAGAAAATTTATTTGTGTACATTGCACAAAAGTCAAGCGACTTGATTGATAAGGTTGCAGCGGGGATATTGAGAAACTTTCTGGAATTTATCGAACGTGCTCATAAAAATTAAACTGTTGAAATTTTCCGGGTTTTTCCTCATACCTTTAGAGCTGTTCAACCCCCTTTTAATGTCTCATTATTTCTATAATTTTCCTTGATTTAAAAGCCCTTCGGTACATTCACTTTAATCAGTTTGTATACAGCCACAATTGAGCTCAAGTATGCGTTTCGCACATAAATCAGCTGCACAAATAAATGATAAACATACGATGGGCTTGACTAACAAATCAAAATCTTATTAAACAGCATAAATATCGCCATTGCAAGAGCCGGCAGACGGTCGATAATTCATAAGATTTAACTGCCGCTCCTCTTGAAAACCAGATAAAGTATCTGAGTATATACAAAAGCACAAAGGAAAAAATAAAAATCGAAAGTGTCGATTGCTAAAATCTGAGGATCGGCTGGTGTGGTGTGCTGTGTGTGGTGTGTTGTTTGCCGGATCACGTCGCTGATATTTCATTTAAATATGCAATTTGCATGCATGTGCAATTTTTCATTTGTGTTTGCCTTATAAAGAAATAATTTCCTTATTTATTTCCAGATGCTGCTGACCGAAACAAGCCCCCCTCCCCCATCGAAAAGCCACGCACAGCAGAATGCCGGCAAATATTTTATATAATTTATTACTGCTGCAATTATTTATGCTTTTGCCAGACAAAATATCATTTTGTTAAGTAAATATACGACAGTGTAAATGACACGAATTAATAAAAATAATATCAGCAACAAGTGGGCAAAAATGCTATAAAAATAAATAAATAAAAGCCAAATGCAGCGCCAACAAATGTTTTCAATGAAATCACATTCACGTTGTTGTCTGCTCGAAATTGAAAAGTTCATAAAAATAAAAACAACGAAAATCAAAAATAAAATCAGCAAGTGAAAGCGCCACAAGAAAAATAACAGCACATACGTACATATAGTATACCGAGCGACGAGCATCTATTCATCTATCTATTTATTACTCAGCTGTTGAGCAGCTGTTTCAGCTGATTTATGCCATGTCCATAAGTATTTCTTTATTTTTATTATTTAGACGACAGCGAAAACAAATTCGAGTACTATAAAAACACTTGGTATAAATGAGGCAAATCGTTTTGACATCGATGGAGCGTTGTATCACAGAGTTTCGGCCATTATGGAAAGCATTAAATAGTACATAAAGTTGATTTACGAAACTTTATGGCGAGTCCATTTAATTAGTTTTATTCGAGACTCCATGAGAGAGACTTGGGCTCGCTCTGCTGTTAAATGCAATTAAGAAAATCCCATAAACGCAACAATTGCCTGTAATCAGGCGCCCAACAGACGACGACGCAACCATAACGTAGACTAGACGTATGCTTGATATTAAATATTGCGCATACGCAGCGTTGCATGTGCACAAGTCCTGGCCAACAGACGGCACAACAGATTTTGAAAGCAAACCTCATGTGCAGCTGCTAATTTAACAGCAGCAGAAATATGATTAACCGCAGCACCGAAAAAGATACAAAATGAATATTTTGCAATCTGCACACAAACTGCAGGCATTGCATGATTTTGCTCGACTCATAATGAAACCGAAAGCCGACAACAACAGCAACAACAGTTGGCGTAAATTAACGTTAAAAAAGCACTACAAAGTCTTTGGATTGTCAGGGAGGGAGACTGAGTGACCATTTACCAAACTTTGTTGTATATTTTGCATCTGTTTTTTGTATTTTGTTTTTGTTGTTGCTGCGCCCAAATATTCGCACAGTAGTTCACAAATCGCCATTGCCCAGCCTCGTAGCCCACTTTGAGCTGGGAAGCCTTGTAACACAGTCGTTAAAGTAGAGTCGTGGACAGCCACAATGCCAGTTGTTTCTGTGGCAATTTGATTTTATAACTACATTTGCAGCCAGGTGAGTTTGCAGTGTTTCTCTTACTGTAAATTTGTCGCTGACTTATCTGCATCTACACAAGTAAATGGCTTTAATTTGCCTGTTAATGCGCGGCTAAGGCTACAGTCAATTTAGATATAGAGCAAAGTATTATTCGCTATTACAGTGACAAATAATGTTTAAGATAAACAGTTGAGTAAGCCTTAACAGGCAAAATTTTCGGGACTTAAATTGGATATCTATTAAATTTATTAAACCCATATTTATCTGCTTTTACTATAGCTTTTATTTATAATTATATTTTGTAGAATTAGAAGAATTATTTTAGAATTTATTTAGAATTATATTATTTGCTTAGTTTAGTTATATAAATCCTTAAATAAATACATACATAAATTTATTAAATTTAATTTAATTTATTTATAAATGTTTAGTAATTTTTAGTTTATTATCTGCTTTAATTATATCTTAAATTTATAATTAAATTTTGTAGATTTATTTGAAATATTTTGGAATTTATTTAGAATTTTATTGTTTGCTCAGTTTAGTTATATAAATTCTATAACTCAAGTTTCAATAAACCCACAAATCTGGGAGTTGAGTCTTACAACTATAGCTTAATAATTCTCAGTTTATTATACCCATATTTATCTGCTTTTACTAGAGCTTATAGTATTTATAATTATATTTTAAAGATTTATTACAAATATTTAAAAATTTATTTAGAATTTTATTATTTGAACAGTTTAGTTATATAAATTCTATAACTCAAGTTTCTATAGTTAAACCTCCATAATCAGTGAGTTGTGTATAGCATTTAGACATCGCATAAATACTCCTTGCATAAGCTCAATTAATCCATGAAATATATCTGGCTTCCCTATTGCATCAGTGAAGTACTTGAAGCATTAAATATATATTAGAAATATATACGAAATATTACAGGAAAACTCGAGTAGTTTGTTATAAATTTTCAACATATTTTTGCAACTGAAATAAACGTAAATCTAAAATAATATTTATGGTGCACGCTTCACAAGATTTTTGTATACGTCTGGAGTATACTGGGTTTTCTTTGGCCGCCTGTGATCGCAAGTACGCCTACTTTTGTTTTTTACATCATTTCTTATGTGGGCAATCTAATAATGATGGCTGTGATTCGACTTTTTACTTAACTGCAAGTGTTAGTAGTGTATCTGTATCTGTGTATCTGATTGCGTGTAGTGTGTGCATCTGTGTGTGGCACGCTTCGTTGGCTGCCCCTGCGTTTATCGAATCGCTGAGGTGCAACCTGAACGTAAGTAGCTGCAATTGCATTGAGCATTTGAGCATGGAGTAGTGGGAGCAGGGGGAGTGGAAGGTAGGTGTTTATATCTAATTTCTGTTTTTATTGCAATTCAAACTGGTAAATGGTTCAACTTATACACTCTATAGATACTGTATCTCATGCACTTGCAGATACAGTTTTTAGTTTTTTAGGCATTGTTTTGGATGACTCTGTGGGCGTTGCTCATGTTCTGCTTGTTGGGCTTTTGAGTGTCAAGAACTTGTCTTGGCCATAAAGGAGAAAACCGGCAGAAATGTGCACCAAATGCACTTAACAAACCAAACTGACAAACTGACAGCAATTTGGCCTGTTATTGTTGCTGTTGTTGTTGTTAAAGTTCAACCAGTTTCTGCGACTATAGACTTTTATGGTAGCTTGCAGACATCAGCGAAACGACCAAGAAATAGCTGTCAATGCGCAGGTTGAAGTCATGGCTATAGGTACTTGAGCTCGTCGTACCTAGGCCATGGTTGGATATCTGCATGGGCGTGGCAGCCTCAAGATCCAACTCAAAGATACCACAGATACCACATATGAAATACTTTACACATGACTAGTGCAAATTATGCTAAACATCGAAATAAAGTTTAGTTAATTCTGATATCTGGCAATTCATATTCAATCTAAATTGGTCTTTTATTTAACTGGCCATATCTGCCGCTTTGACCTGTATAACAAAGAGTCAATAAACCCTTTAAGCATAATCAAAACAGAAGAGCAAACGAGCCAAAACAAGTTTTAATACATAGTATAATGTTTATTGTTTCCATAAGCCTGATTGTGTGTGCTACTATTATTATACTCCAAATCCACTGAGGACGCACGCAGTCAACCATTGCGAGGCGAGAAAATTCTACAAAAAAAAACAAATGCGAAAAAGAGAATACAAAAAACTAGTATAGCTAGAATGAAACACAACAAAGAGTGGGCACACACACACACATGTATACACTAAACTAAGTACATGTAAGTACCTTACGACACTAGCTAGCCCCAACCAAGCCAAGGCAAGACGAGCCGACTCAAGCTCGAGTTGAGACCATTTCAAACAATGCGCCTATGAACCTGCCAACCGGTTTCTCCAACGATCTAAAGTACAACTACAAATAGCAAAAAAAAAGAGAGACTTGAGCTTGAGTATCCATAAGGCAAACAAGCAGACAGCAGCAACAGCAACAAAGGGCAAGTATCTGCTAGATACTTGGCTTGAAAATCGAGTTTTAGAAGCTGCTGCTGCTGCTGCTGCTGCTGGCCGAAGAGCAGTCAGGTAGATGCACCCCAAGTTGGCCAGGAGCAGGAAATAATGTTGGACACCAGACCAAAGCCACAAGCACAACTGAACTATGCACTGAGCGAAATAGGGAGTTGAAGACAATGCTCAAACTGTATAAGATTGCAAATAAGTAAAATATAATGCGATAAATAAATAAATATTTCTTTTAAAAATTTAATATATTTTTATAAATATTTTTTTTAGAGTTAAAAGAGTTTTTCAAACGATATAAGAATGCAAATAATTATAATATAATACTATAAATAAATATATATTATTTGTAAATATTTAATATATTTTTTAAAATATTTTCTTTAGAGTCAAAAGGGGTTTAAACTATATGACTCCTATTAATTATAATATAATACAATAAATAAATAAATATTTATTTTTAAAATTTAATACATTTTTATCAATATTTCCTTTGCTTTTCTCTTGGTGCTTTTCCCTCAACAATAAGTGTTTTTTGGTCAATGGCTTTTGCAGCGTTCACTAAGATTAGCAGCCGTATTCATCGAGCGCCCCAAGAACCCGCAAGTTTTGGGGCGACATGGCCATCTCTGTCTCTGGCTGCAGCGCTGTCTGTATCTCTGTCTACGTCGTCATCATCATCATTATCATCATTCATTTTTCATGGCTGAGTGCCTGCCATGCAGTTAGCTCTGATTGTTTACAGCTGCCGTCGAGTGCTGCTGCTGCTGCTGCTGTGGGCTTAACTCGACTCTGCATATAAACTGGTTTCCCCCCTTCTAGTTATTGCTGTTGTTGCCTTCCTTAGCCAAGCCCCGGTGCCACAGTCTCAGGTCGCTCCATCAGGTCTCTCGACGCCCCAAAGGCGTCGTCGCACAGCTGTTGGCCAGGTTCAGAAATTTAATATGCTGCACGCAGGATGCAGACAGAACACCACTCATGGACAGACAGAGCCAACAACATGGACAGACGGACAGACAGACGCACTCAGCTTGGCTCAACTCTTGAGTTGAGTCGAGAAGTTGCAGTTGGGAGCTAAAACCGCAGCCAGGAGCACTGGTTGCGGTTTGACCTAAAACTTTTTGAAGACATTGCGCCGACGTTTCATCCGCTTGTCTGTTTGTCCATGCTCAACCACCCTCCCCTCCCTCCCTCTGCCACCCGCTCGTCTGTCATATGATAATGTTGAAATTTTTCAAGCTGTCCCAAAAGCTGTGTTAGTCCGATTCTTGTCTGAGCTCTGTTGTCATACACGGAAGGGTATAAAGAAATGGTTATCAGTTATAAGTAAGTCCATTTTCAGTATGATTTTATGAACTACTAATACATCTACTATATATGATGTGAATAAGTAATCCATATTTCAATATATTTGCTATAGAAATATGAATGCTATGTATACATTATTTAAAATTCCTTTTCCTTAAAATTTGTTGTATACAAATTAATATTGCCTATAATATTTTTATAATTTCTACTATTTATTGAAAATTATTTTAATATTTTTAATATTTATGTAAATTTTCATTTCATTTTCTTTTCAAATTTATTTCATTTTTCCACAATTTTATTTTCATACTTCTAAGCCCAGGGTATCTGCTATTCGTGCTCTTTGCTTTCCAAATTTCATATTCATTTATATTAAATTTTTTTTTTTGGCTTTGCTGCAGCTCATTATTTTGCGGTTGAAGAAGTCCGTTCTGAGCGGACCCGCGGGCCCATAACTACTGCTACGGCGTTGAAGTGCATAAATAACATTTTTTTCCTCAGTTCTTTTTTGTATTTTGAAAAACGGTAAACGATATACTGTTGTTATAATCTCGGAAGACATTAATATATGTGTACACATGTACTGTATTATGTATGTGCCTGTTGGCTTAGTCAGATTTCAACAAGTTTTTGGCCTGTGGGTGAAATTGCAAGAGTGTTGATGAAATCAGTTAAGAGATGACTCAAAATGATGGCTCTGGGTCAGCAGAACAAGGAACAAGCCGAACAAACCCGTTAGTTGGTTTTGATATTGAGGTTTTTATCAAGAAAATTCTAATTTTGGTAAACAAAAGAAACACACATATAATTTATGTATGTTTTTGAGAAGGTCTTTTAGTATGTTCGACTCAATTAATCTCAATTAGCTGACGTACAATTTAAAGCCTACGCTACAAGTTTTCATAGTTGTTCATGCATAGTTAATTACTGTATTTTAAACAATATTCTCTAACGTTATTAAGAATATACTAGTATAATTAAAAGATATACTTTGAATTTTATACTATACTATATAATTATTGTATTATAATATGGCACACGCATTAGTATTTAATTGATTTTAATGAAGCTTTTAGCATTGATTCCAGTCTAAATTTGTATGTATAGATAGTATCTATTAGATACATATGTATGCATTACATAATTTTGAAAACGTTTCAAGCTAGTCCATAGTTTTCTTTGTCAGCATTGACTAAAGCAAAAGCCACAAAGTGCAATGTCAGTGGGGGGCATAGTTTCACCTTTTGTAGCACATTACACAACGATTGGCAGGTGTAAAAAATACAAAAAAATCTTATATACATATAGTATGTAGTATTGAAAACGCCTTCGTAGCAGCAGCTACCTGTTAGCCATCCCATTGCTATTAAGACCTAGACGCCTAATTAAGTTTTGTCACCAAGCGACGTCATCGTTAGAATTGTGATACTGAGATACATTGACAGCAAGATACATTTGTATCTTGAGCAATGCACATTGTGGGCAGGCAGACAGTGAAATCTGTTTTTGGTGGCTTCTTCGTCAGCTTTTTGAAAAATGTGTGTAATACTTTACCCACTCGAAAGAAACACACAAAAAACAGAAGAAGACTCGAAATACGGGTGGGTGTTACTATATAGAGACGTGAGACTGCAGTTTGTTATTAATTAGTTTCCACTCTTGATTTTTGGTAAATTGTGCATAATTGAAATTAATTAAGTCAGTCATTCAGTCAGTCAATAAATGTGCAGCTGCATATCGGATATCATCAAGCTATCGATATACATACATACACAAATGCTCATTATCATTGCTGCGCCTCGTCTAGACGCGACTGACTCAATGACAAGCAGACGGGAGAGGGGAGAAGCCAGTCAAGGCGTTAAACAATTAATTACAACAACAACAGCAGAAAACAAATAAGTTGTCTAATTACAAATGAGCAAAGTCTCTAGTACATAGAATCGTTTACAGCAAAAAGTGTAAGTGATAATCAGAGAGAGAAACACCGAGTCACTGGATGGAAAGAGCAACAAGCGATGATTAAAATTTAATTACTGCGATTTCACTTTTTATACTCAGTTTTCCAACATTCGATTGCCTCTTAGACTTGACCCACTTGCAAGTCGCTAGAAGAACCGAGAATCATAATTTGAAAATGAATATTACTTGAGGTTTTTTTTTTGTCTAGTTACTCATCAGTATACGCCCTCATGCGTGAGTATCTGACGGATACGTTTGGCAGCTTTGACCAATACCCAATTCTCTCTGCGACAAAAGGAAAAATGCTTTTTTATTTCTATTAACTTATACAGAGTGTTGTCTATCTCTCACACTTTCAGTCGTTTCAATTACACTCTAGGTCTCTAGCGACAATTAAAATAACTATATGGTTCCTTCACATGATATAGTCATAATGTATTCTACTATTTGACCTTAAACAACTGCGAGTGCACGCGAATATCTTTCGCTCTTGGACAAGTGCTATCCACCCACAAATACTGGGAAAGTTTTTGAAGGTCTGGCAAAAGACACAAATTCATTTGACAGCTGACAAAACCGTTAAGACGGCTATCATATCACAAGATCTTGTATGATCGTATGATCGTATGTACTATGTTTCCAGTGGGCGTAACAAAACTGTGTCTTGCCTCGCAGACTCTGGAAAATCCGGTCTTTTGCATATGACAATTGTGTTACATATTGTCTTCAGTTCAGTCTTTTTTTATTAATTAAATAATATATTTTTCAGTGCGTGGTTGTCGTGCGACTAATCAATTTCAATTGAAGGTGTCGCATGGCACTGCTGCTGAAGGCCTAGAGGCCCAGCAAAAGAATCGTATAGAGACTGACGTGGGTGCGGCTAGATGTCGCAAGGTTAGTTGTATCTGCATCTATATATAGTATGTATGTCTTCTAATTAGTAACTAATATTTCATACTAATTTATAGTTTAGTTATGGTATATATATTTTGATAGTTGACTAGTTATCACCCACCTTGTGGTAGTAGTACTTATTGCGACTTGGTCAATTGACTCACCGAAACTGCAAGTAAAAGAAATAGAGAGAGCTTTTAACTTTAGTCATTTAATTAGTGCCATAAAAACAATACCTTGACATGTGATTACATTTTCAAGTGCAAAAGGAAATGCCTTAGCTTTGTAGTTGTATATAGTAAGTTATCTCTCTTTAGAGTTCTATGAAATGAATGTCCAGAGTTAACCAAGCAAATGTTTTGCTCTTAGTACTTCACACATTCTAATACTAAACTTTAGCTGCGTCAAATTCGTTTAATGTGTCATGCAAATTCATTGCAAAAATAATAATTAAAAAATTTTAAATAATTTTTATAAATGGCCAAACAATCCATAATTAAAACTGTGTAAAAAATGCTAGAGAAACTTGTTCTGTTGCTTAATGCAGTGCTTTGTTTGAGCTCGTAGCTTATCTAGATTTTAATTACTAATTTCAGGTTTTCGACATACACACATTTGACTAATTGCTACAACCTATAATAAAGAAAAAAAAGTTATCTGAAACTTTGTCGATAAGCGCAAAAAACTACAAATTTGATAAGCGAACAACCTCGTTGCGAGTATCGAATATAAGTTGTGAGTATCGAATGTTTGAGCTGTTACTACTGTGTGCTTCCTATAAGTAGTATAACCAGAATCAGCTGTTCAAGAAACCCTATAACTACACACATGAACGGAAATTGGTATCGGCAGCGGCATGAGTATAAGCGTTTTGTAGTACTATATACATGCCGAATGCCGCTTGACAACTGATTATTGTTATTATTATTATCATCATTGTTGTTGTTGCTGTTCTTATTGCCCCCCTCGCCCCTTTTTGTTCAGCAATTTGCGTATCAAACAGCTGTGAATTGTTATGTTGATTTCATTGTGAATGCTGGGCGTGAGTATCTGCTAGTATCTATCGCTGGAATTTGCCCGAGTCTCTCTCTCTCTTTACACCTGTTTTCAGTTGAAAGATTCATCCGGCGCTTCGCGGGAATTGAAAATGTATCATCGAAACCTTTTATTTTGCGGAAGTTTCATCACATTTTTTTCGTAATCTTCGAGGTTATTTTTTGGGGTCTCCCGCTGATAAAGCCAGTATCTGTGTTAGTTTATTTTTGATTTCATTGATTCATTGATAAACTTAATGCGAACCCGCAACAATGTCTGCAATGACAAGGCTGAAAAGCTATGCAGCTGATAAGGCTGAACAAATATAATATAATATACAAAATAATATAATAATATATATATATATATAATATAATATAATATAGTGCTTAATTATTTGTTTATTATTATTCTTACTCCGCCCCTACATGTGTGTCTCTTTTATTATAGAAATTTTATTGTAGACCAAGAACTTTGTTACTTGGGTTCAGTCGAGGCTTTCCTAATCTATCTGCTGATAGTCACAGCCGAATGAGGGCGTGTGCTATTATTCATTTAAGTATTGTATTAAGAAATGCTGAGTGTTTTTTGCTGTAAAGATCTAATTAGAAGATTTCTACACATTTTTTTGTGTTCTGAGATTAAAGTGGCATTGACCTAGCTTCAATTTCTTTGGGTAGGTCCATTTGAAGTGCCTTTCAATTCTCTAGAATTAGTTGCGGTATAAATAGATAGAGTACAATGTATTCTGATTAAATAACTTAATTATTTTTTATTAATTAACAATTGCCTGTTTGGTTTTCTTGCCAAAATGTATGCATATTACTTTTGACCGAGTGTTTTTCGCCTAACGGCATTTCTGTTTATTTAACTAGCAGCAAAAAAACCTTAGCCACTTGTCTTCTTTTCTCTCTTTGTTTTGAGCACCCGAAACATCATAAAAATTGCGCAAAAAAAGCCACAAAAACTATAAAAAAAAGGCAACTACAAAATAAATACTTATAATAACATTTTAAGTAACTCCGTTAGCAAGCGGAGCAGTCAAGGGCCCAACCAAGTGGGTTAACATTTTTCTGCATACTATACGAGAGATACTTCAGTGGCAGCCATAAAAACCAAACAATAGTTATACATATACACACATAGTGTATAAGTACTGTGTATATAACTAAATCACACCTGAGGGCATACGAATTGTGTCACTGTGAGTGCTTTATGTGAGTAGAGTACAAAAATATGAAACAAATTTCATTAGAATTTCTAAACAGGTCAGCAAAGAATTCATTTCATTTCATTTCATTCCATGCATTTGCATAAGCTGATGAGTTTCGCAGCAGACAGCGAATGAGAGCGAGCATCATATGATATTTAAATTAAAATATGTATTATGCATACAGAACATGCAAATGGCTTAAGATACTTTCTTAAGCTGCAGTTTTATAGCCACCAGCTTTGGTGCGTGTGCATTGAGTGAAATGGAAAGCTGAACGAAAATGTGTGACAAATTAATTTGGCCAAAGATTATTAACAATGGCAACAAACAAAAGCTGCTGATTAGCCAGCAGCTAAGCCAACAACAGCAACAAGTTCACAAGAGAAAGAACAGTTAGCTGTAGCCGTAGACACTGCTAGATGTGCTAAAAAACTGAATGCCTTCAAAATACATATTTTTCATTTATTTTATAATAATACTACGCCTAATAAACTATGTAAAAATACATAAAAATGTAAACAAAATAAATTAAAATTTATTTATTTAAGAAATTTGAAAAAATATTTATTGAAAATAAATTTCGTAAATATATCTATTGCTGTTGTTACCTACCACTCGACTGCAGCATCATCCCCGCTGCTCAGCAAGTGTATGGCGAAAAGTATCTAACAGCTCTGGCGAAAATTTCACTATAGCTACATTTTGTATCTCAAAGTCTAACAGCATTTCAGCTGACGTTCATATGTATCTTTATCTGTATTTCAGCATCCACAAGAGTTTTTATTCGTTTGAGTGCTGATTGTTGTTCTTTCTAGTTGCTTATCGTTTCAAAGCTGATTTAAATCTCTAAAGAGAGTGTGTGTGTGTATGCGTGTGTGTGTTACACGCGTCTGCTCATTAGTGGACCGACGAACGACATTGACAACGATATCGATGCTTTTATAAATTGCTTTTTAGTTCTTTTATTTTTATTTATATTTCTTTTTGCAAAAAGTTTCACCTGCTGCCTCTCTGCCGCTTATTGATTGTTCTTTTCGCCTTAAAAAAAAGTTCCAAGAGCACGAAAATTAAAATCCATTTATGCCAATGCCGGAAAATACAACAAAAAACGAGCTAAAAAACTCATTGAAATTCTGCTTCAAAAGCTTCTAAGAAAATGCGAAAACGCATGTATTAATGAGATTTTAATGGATTTTATTCCGCGAAAATTCGAACCGAAAATATAAATACAATTTAATCAGGAACTAAAAAAAGTACACTTGGCTCATACTCCCCCAGGGAAATAAGTATATGTGCATAGTCTTATCTGCAAACATTTAAAAAAAAAACTACAATTGTTTTAAATAGAAATAGCATATTTTATTATTTGAATAGCTGATTCTAATCTTTCCCACAAGTGGCGCTAGCGAATTTGTTTATAAACAAAATACACACCAAATACTATATGTGTATATAGAAACAGGTGTTGGAATGAATGAAACACAGTACAATGTACACCAATTTGTGTGTGATATAATATGTGATTAAATATTTAATTATATATTATAATTTATTTAAGGTGTCAGCGCTCCAGACTAAGGAAATTAATTGCAATTGTACTTCAAACCGAGCGAGATAGCTGATAATGTTTATGGCTCATACATTTCGGAAAAGAGATTTATTTTTAGCAATTGAAAACCTTTAAATAAGTAAATCATTCATTTTAACTCTCTCACTTGCTGAGACATCAGTTATTATTTATTCTGAATAATATTTATTTATACTTTTCGTATGACGCCTGGTGAGAAATCAATTTCCATACAAATTTCGCACCACAACTTCAATTGCAAAAGGACTGTACACACACACACACACCCAAGCACATAATGAACTGTGCTTTTGGGATGCTGCACAACTCTCCCTGGCTGTAAGCTCTTCTCTCCGTCAAACTCTACGCTCCACGCTCTACTCTCTGAGCGCAATATGCGACAGAAAACTTCAATTCGCATTGTTGTTGCGGTGGATGCAGGTAGACAAAAAGGTTTCAATGTTTATCTCTGTGTGAGTGTGAGTGTGTACTCTCACAGTCGTAAGTATACAATAAAAAAGTATGCACATTTCTCGTACCTTTGACTTATGTCTGATGCTTCTTCTTGCGTTTGATATAAGCAACACTTTAAATTATTATTATTATTGTTAAACTGTTAAACACTTTAGTTGTAAGTAGTAATTATTGAATTTCTTCTCTTTACTGCCGTTAGATTTTTACTTCATTTGGTTGAATTAATTTTTGTTTTCATTCAAGTAATTTTTAGCGCGTTGTCGCGTTGTATTTGCTTAACCGTTATGATTGGTGTTGAAAAAATTTCACTTTCAATTTTATATTCTTCTTGAGCAGATTTCTATTTTAATTGCAATCATCGGAAGACTGACTCCAAAATTGCGAATAGAACCAGGTTTAGTTATTACTACTATTTGTATTTCTTTTTCGTAGATGCTGCTGTTGCTGCTTCCGCTTCGCTCACAATTCAGAAATCAACAAACGAACGAACGAACGAGTACAAAACAAATGGTAAACCTTTGGGACAACAAACTTGAAAGTACAAATCTTTTCAACTATCCGCTCCACACAACCGCACAGCGCGAACAAATTTTCTGAACTGAAATCCAATAAGAGTCTGGCAGCAGTCGAACGCGGCAGCGGCAGCGACGGCGGCAACGGCAGAGCCAGCAGCTGCAAGCGACGGACAAAGGCAAAGAAAACAAGTACAAACGAGACATGCGTAAATGGGAGACTAGCAGTATACCCTGTAAGCATAGAAAACATTACTGTGGTTAATGAAAAGTGCGAGAGTATACTATATAAATAATAAATATTTAATCTAGTTAAAAGTAAGTTAGATCTTTAATTCATTATTATGAATTCCAATCATTCACAGTGTACGACAAGTAAATAAATGATAAGAGAAACGATATACCCCATTACAACTACAGGGTATAACCAGAAGGCAAACACAAACCGCCAACAACAATGAAAAGTACAGCTCACAAAGTAAAAGCAACAACAACAACGCCTGACTGCAAATCCACACGAGAGAGCGTCAGAGTAAAAGCAGCAACAACAACAAAAAACAAAACAAAAAGCCAACGCGAGAGCAGCCTGCACAACATAATTGAGAGAGCGAGAACTCGCGAGTGAGAGAGCGCACGCTGAAGGTGAGCTGTACGTGTGGGTGAACCAACGGAGTTGCGTGTGTGCGTGTGCCTAAGCGGAGTTTTTGTTGTGGGATTTTGTGACGACATACGAGAGAATTAACCGTGTCGCATGATAGTTGAAAAAAAAAACACTTATTAAACGGAATTCAATGAAAGTAAACTATCCACCCTCTAGTGAGTGTAACTTGAATATCATGCCAAACAAACCATAACATAATGCCCACATTATTAAATACGCATTACGACGAATCTCGAGTAACGGACGCATGCACAGATCGATCATGTTGCATGCGACTGTTATTAGAGGTTAAAGCAATCCACCCCAATGGAAATAATGACAGCACATTAAATTACAACTTCAACGCAACGCGAAACACTTCAAATAAACGTAAAAGCCCGCATATGACCGATGGCTATCGAAATTGCATTGTTATGAGCGGTACTTAGGCATTTTATTGGCCTTGGAATTCAACCCCCCGAGTGTGTTGATGAATTACCACAACAAAGTCTCTGCTGATCATATGCACATGGAAATGGATAGTCTGGCAACGCTCTAAGCGGCACTCCAAGCAAAGTCACAAAATCAAATGCAATCATTTCCACAACACGACTCTCACACACACACACACACGCAGTCGCTCTCTTGTTATTGTTTTGTCTCTTTCATTGCTGGAGGCGGAGAAGAGTAAAAACAAAACGCAAAAGCAAAGGCAACAACAAGTTTGCACTGCGCTCTCTCGGCAAATTCAGTTCGAACATGTGTGTGAGGGGCAGCAACAAGTTCGAAGGAGCTTTGTGTGCTCTTAATGAACCGTTTAATTTCAAAATAAATTAGTAAGCTCAATGAATAAAGGCAAATGTTTAAATTTAAAAGAATATATATAATACATACTAAGTATAATACAAATGGAAACGACATCTGCGAGCAAATGCTCTTATCAATCAGTGACAACAACAACAACAACAATAGCAACTGTTTATTCCAATTACAGCATTTGCTACAGCTGTTGTCAATGACCGCTGAAAAAAAAAACTGGAAAAACAAATACAAGAAAGAGCAAACGAAGACAAGTAGAAGAAGAAGACAAGCAGAGTTAGACCGCTTCGAAATCGAGTAGTGGAAATGCTGGGGATGTCTTTTGAATATTTATCACTTTGCTGCCAACAAGTTTGAGCATGGTCGATAAGATAAAAGAAAAGCTGGGAAAAGGGGGAAAAATAGTAGGCAATGGTGTCGACATACACACCCAGATCTATCAACACCAAGATCTAGTTTAGTCACTGGACAGGATAGAATCGTTCAGCTAATGACAGAGATCGGCTGATGATAAAGCTGGGGAATTTGACATTTTATTTGGGAAAAGAAAGCAGAAGAATTTAAGAGAAGAGAATACAGAAAATTAGGCTTTTTAAAATGGTTTATAATTCAATTGGAGTTTTTTTTGCATTAATTTGTGATATTTATTTTCAACTCTTTTACTCATAGACTCGACTCCATATTTAGCTTTTCCTTAAGCAGTCATTTCCCCACCTTCACACACTACGCATACCTCGCCCCAACGTCCCACATTCTATCACGCATTTTGAATGATAATTTTGAAAATAATAAAGAGGTACTACTACACAGGTATAGGAGTAAAATCAACTTCTATCACGACAGCAGCCCACATAGTAGTAGGCCGACTGTTGCCACTTCTTTGTACAATTGTTTTTTTGTGTTTTATGACAGGAAGAAATCCATCAACACGATTCTTCTGGCCGGTCCTAAGCAGCGGCTTTCCAAGCAAAATTCACAAAATGTATATAAAGATGACAGACCTCTACCTATGCTGTAAAATCTATACAGAAATTCATAACGGAAAAATGTATGACACAATGCCAAAAACAACATTTTAAAATACGAATTTATTTATGCATAATTTTAGTATATTTATTTATGACATATAAATTTAAAATGTGAATTTATTTATTCATAATTCTATTATATTTATTTGTACTTTTATTTCATATTCCAAACTCCTTTGCAAATTAATTACAATTAAATATTTACTCATTATTTTATTATATTTATTTGTAATTTTATTTCATATTTCAAACTCCTTTGCCAATTAATTACAATAAATTATTTATTTGCAATTTTATTTTATTTTTTTATGACATATTTCACAGGGTATTTTTGAAAGAAAGACAGAAAACTTGTAGTAAAAAGTTGCATTCAACACTCGCTTTCTTCTGGCGAGTCATCTTGTAATGTGGCTCGGGGCCCCGCAGCTAAAGTATTACATTAGGTTGTTTGTTGCCTCCCCCTTTTTGCTGGCTTTACCCGTGCCCCATGCCCCCCTCCTTGGCCAGAATCGGCTGCACGCCTTTAGGCGTTGGGCAAACATTTTACACTGTCACGGGAAATTGTTTGTTTAACATGCGCGGTGCGTTTAAAATTACATGATGAGCCGCATTTATCAAAAAAAAAAAAGAGTCGAAAAAAAAAAAAACATAAACATAAAGTAATCAAAACACTGCAGCAGCAGCAGGAAAAACAACAGCCAAGAAGAGGAAGAAGAGGGGGAAAAAAGCTGAAGAAAACATTACCAGCGGAGGAGGAGGCCTTGCAGTCTCTTCAGCGTTCGTCTGGTCCTACGCAAAGTGTGTGTGTTGGTTTTTTTTCTCCTCTCTTTTGATTATACGACTCTGACTCTGAGTATATTTAGCTGGTTGTCTGGGGTCGTCGACGGGGTCTTGATTCAATCGACCGGCCAATTCTCTCGACTCATAGAGTCTTTTTGCTTTCTTTGCCAGCGATGAAGCAAGCAATCATTGGCGCTGCACTTGGGTCTGCCTTGGGTCTGGTCTCCTCTGTCTACTGTCTACTGACCCTATGCTGATTTCTTGGAAAGAAATTATGATATTTCTTTTTCATGGCGATTCATGCGATATGATAATAATATGGTAAGCGCGTATTCCATGATTTGTGTCGAGTTATTTGACTTCTGAATCTACCGACCGACTATTTCCAACTCCAACAAGTTGCCACCTACGCGAACTGCAGAACCAAATTAAAGACAACATCGTGAGACAGATGAATGCATTCTAAATAGCGACAGTAATTGCCAGCACAATTTCCAGATGTCTACAGCAAAGTAAACTAGAGATAGGGAATAGATAGGAGAGTGGATAGAGCGAAGAAAGGAAGCAAAGATAGAGCGGAGAGCTTGAGAGTAATAAGTAATATAAAATGGGTTGAAGAATTTGGCAAATCTAATGAAGAAATCTAATTTACTATTAGAAGAATTCAATTCAAAAGAAAACCTCACTTAATATATAGGACTAATGGATTAAAATTAGAAAATTATGTAAGCTAAAATACCCCATAAAAAACTCATTATTATTTTAATTCACAAAAACCACAATTCAACTTATTGAAACTCTTTCTCATAGTAGAAAACCTCTGAGTCACTCTCTGAGGTTATGCCAAAATGCGGCTAAAGTACGGCATAAATCATCATTAAAACTATGTGTAAGCATGTCCTATATATACACTTTAAGTACTCGTATATAACTCCCTATATGGGAGCGATATTCTCGTAAGAAAGAAAAAACTTGTAGTTGCAAAATATACTTTCCACAGACCACATTGTTGACAATTAATCACAAAGAAAATAAAGTACACAGGCACACAGAGAGTGGTGACTGCGCTGCCCCCGGGCCCCTAATTACAAGACTTGTAACCCCCCTGCCCCACCCTCTGCATCTTTCCTCCTCCTGCTGCCCACTCGCACTGAAAAGTTGCTCAGTCTTTTGCGGACTTAATCGGCTTGAGAGACGTTCGAGATAAGGTCTGGCGACTGGGACTGAGACTGGAGCTCATTTATAATCAAGTAACGGTTAATGTACGCATAAATTAATTATACCAACAGAAGTTACAACAGACTCAGAGTCAGACTCAGCAACAGGGCGGGGCGCTAAGAAATCAAATGTCAATTAAAAGTAAAAGCCTCGCTCAAGAAAGAAATATATGTTCAATGTAAACAAAAAGATCAAATTGTGGCCGATAAGGCGTGGCTCTCCAGACTCATATTATGTGTGACCCTTGGGCGTTTCTTCCCCTCTCCACTTTATTTTACGACTTTCCTTTAGTTCAAACATACATCAGTGTAGAATGTCTCAAGTGGTTGTCTACGAACCGGTTAACCCGAAAATGAATCAGGAGACCCTGACAGCTGCTCATCAAACACCACACACACATGTGTGTGTATCTGTGTGTGTTTGTCTACTCTATAAAACCCAAGACGGGGTCAATCGGAGAGCCAGGTTCAAAGTCCATGAGCACAATTTAAACAGAGATTTGAGATGTGTTCGAAATAAATCAAGCGGAAAGGCAAAGAAGTGCAAACTGTGGGAAATCTGGGATCAAACATAATGAGTGAAACACTTGATTAGCCGAATGCCAGAAAATGTTATGAAAATTAAGAGAAAATTGTTATTAATTGAATATGATTGATGACGGACAGGGAAATACTTTTTACACAAAATTCTCTGGCAGTAAAAGAAACTGTTTAAAGTGCATACACTGACTGCATTCAAGTGGTTTCAAATCTAATAATGTGTGAGAATAGCATAATCAAGACTCCTCTCCATATGCAGCCACACACAGCGGCACACCATGGGTGGGTGTTGGTGCCCATAAAAGATAGAATATAGTATAGTAAGAGACTCTTGAAAATTGCCACACTGCAGTCTCCTCCTCCTCCTCCTTCTTCTTATAAGAGTTGGCAAACTTCTGGTAGACAGCGTTGATATGATTTTTTACGACTCGTTGCAATTGCAAATTGAGCAAAATAAGAAATATTTTATGGCGTGAATTTTCTTGAAGAGCTGCGGCTAAAGCACCAGAGGCAGTCAGTACGTTAAAAGATAGATGAACGCTATTTAAGAAGATTATTTATGGCAAGTCGACAACATAAAATGCAAACACTTGTTACTCCTTTCGGGAGTCTTGACTTTACTATACTACATTTTATATATAGACTTGCTTTAATTTTTAATAATTTTTTCTTAGTTTCCAATATCTAATGAGCTCTTTTCTACACACATTTATCTGTCGAATTTCCATTAGTTACACATGCTGATGACCTTTGGAAAAGTCCATTATCTTGATGAAAACAGTTGTTACTCCTCTTGGGAGTTTTGACTTTTAGATACTAGATTTTATAGTTGGACTTGCTTTAATTTATAGAAATTTATCCTTAGTTTCCAATAACTAATAAGCTCTACAACAAATTTTTCTGTCTAATTTCCATTAGTAACATATCTTGATGACCTTTGGAAAAGTCCCTGATCTTGATGAAAACACTTGTTACTCCTTTTGGGAGTCTTGACTTTACTATACTAGATTTTATAGTTGGACTTGCTTTAATTTAAAGTAATTTTTCCTTAGTTTCCAATATCTAATGAACTCTTTTCTACAACACATTTTTCTGTCTAATTTCCATTAGTTACACAAGCTGATTATTGACCTTCGGAAAGTCCCTGATCTTGATGAATGAGTGCATATTGAAAGGTTATTGAAATGTTCAGGCAATTCTTGGCTACACTTGACCTACTTTGAAATACAACATCTCTAATTGAAACCTTCACAATTGTACAAAAGACGAGACGGCGAGTACTACTACTATATACACAGTTTTACAGTCCAGAAAGCACGAACCGCACACTTGAGAGACCGCCCCAGACAAATATATATAGTACTTGTCCATACTGTAGACCTTACACAATCGAGCGGGCAACCAAGCGATCCCAACGACCCGACCCGTCTGTATAAACGACCCACATACCATAAAGGCCGAAAAATACGCGCAAATGCAAATGAAAATTGCTAAATTTTCATGTAATTTTCGTCTAAAGAAAAGGGTCGCACGTTAAGTGAAATTTCCCCCCTCCAACTAAAGGTCGCTTTCTGCACACGCTAATGGATTAATTATAGCCGAAATGTGACCCCAAAAATGGCGTTAAGTGTTGCCCAGGGCGTTGGCATACATACACCTACATACCCCAACCAAATAGGTGTGATTACCGTTACCGTTAGAACTGTTTAATTGAATTACAAGTTGGAATATTTTCTTTAATTCAACTTTAAATATTTGTGCAGTAAACACAAACGAAAACGAAAACAAATGCATCATAAACATTCTCTCACTTTTTCACACTATATATAATTTTTTGTGCCGGAAAAGCTGAGGGAAAAACTATTAAATGCACGCGTTGCATTTAACGTACAAATTTTCCGAGTCCAAGCACAAAGAAAATAAACAAAAGTCGAGCAACGGAATGAAGCAAGAAATACTTGAGCATGTACTACTACTAATTTCTAGACCCCCAACCAGATGGTCCAGAACTTTGGCAATAGAACGTGTAGTAGTATTTTGCCAAGAACAACTTCAAAACAAATTAATGGTGGGTGCTGCATGAATCTAAGCAGAGTGCCGCTCGATAAATTCGGAATGGAAAGTCTTTAAAACAAAAACATAGGCCAGGAATTTGTTGGGTATATAATGCCATAATACTTGTGATAATATCACAGGCAATTGGGTCAAAATTTGAGCTATACACAGATGTTAAAGCTATAAATTAGGATTGTAATCCAGAAGGAAAATAAACAGGTACAGCTCCGATTTTTGTGTAAAAATTGTGAAGCAAAAAGTCATTGAAGATACAGGATTCCCTCTAGATACTTTTCACTATTTAAGGTTTTATTTGAGTGCCTATTCAAATAAAATAAGCTGCGGTCGTATGCTTATATTACGTATTATTTAAGTACTGTTTTTTATGTATTTATGTTGATATTAAATTAATAAAATATATCTTACAAATTAAAGATATTAACCAAAACTCATATGACAAATGAACTTTTCTTTCTAATAAAGCTATCTTCTATTCATCTGCTTCGACACCAAGCTTAATGTATATAAAAATATCAAATGGGTTTCAACTTTTGTGCAAGCCAAGACATTTGTTATCTGGCATAAATAATAATCGCATGGAGCGTAGGGAACAGTTTCACAAGATGCAGATACAAAAGTCAAGCTAAGCAATGCAATTGCGCAGCCAGAATGTGATAAATAGATTCAAGTATATGGGACACAGTACGAACAGCAGGAGCCACTCGGAGAGTGTAAATAAATAAAAATAAGAAATGAAAATGAAGCAAAGAAAATATGCAGCACACACATTGAGTGTGGGTTCAGGAGCAATGAACCAAATCCAAAATAAAGGAGCACACTGAATTTATGCGCATTTTACGTACTGAGATCCTGAAAAGGAACTATCAAATTCAAGCAGAAGGAAGCGTTGCACACCCTATTAAATAATAAATAAATTCAAGCAGAGTCTGAATCCAATTTCTCTTCGGTTTTCAATAGTAATTTTGTCATATTTCATTCTTTTTTTTTAGTTTTGTATATCAATGAGTCAGAGAATGCAACGCAATAGCAAAAAGATACATTTGTATCTACTGCAACCAGCGTATGTCTTTTAGTTTATCAACCTTGAACCTTTGTCTACCAATGGCAAGTCGAAGTCTCCTGTAGATACTTTTTACACCACGTGATACTTTTGTTTTTATCCTAATCAAAAAGCATTCTGATTGAAGTGGAAATGCAGCTTAATGAAGCGCATTAATTTTAATGCAGAGACATTTCTCGAATGGTGAAAGAACAAGAAGAGGGAAGCAAGGAGAAAGCAAAGTGTAAAGGAGCATAAGACTGCTAACGGGCGCCTCTCATATCATATTAATGAGTCGTAGTTGTTGGCTGTTGATGCAGTGGCAACATTTCGTGTCGTGTGCTAATGTCAGCCACTCAATCACATCTGCGGATTTGGCGGATACTCGCACAACAGTCGGCACATTGGGGCAGATACACGCTGTGCTTTGAGTGTGTACAAAACGTAGAGAGATGTAGTAGATTGTAGTACCATCAGTGGAATGAGTGATGAAGTGTGGATGTAGAGGAAGCCACACGATTACAGCAGGAAGATGTTCAATTGCGTTTTGAAGTAGGTATACAATTTAAAAGAAATAATTAGAATTAGAAAACTTGTGGTAAATGAAATATTAAATTTATAAATTCATTTAAATATTGCAAATTAAATAAAATACAATATACATCAGTTACATGTGAAAATGTTAATCAATATTAAATATTAAATACTGAAGCTACTCGATGACAACAAACCCCCAAAATAAATTTCAATATACTTCCCTAAATGTGAAATTTAATTAATTGCGCTCTCTTGAGACGCTTCTTTGGAAAACGTTCTTAATTTATCGCAGTATAAAATTCAGCAGCTATACTATAAAATTTCCACTTAAATCAAGCACTCATTCAGATGCTGCGAATTTGCAGTGAATTAAATTTCCCGTTAACAAATATAATACACTCGTATTAACAGTATTGAGTCAATTGAAATTTTCTGCCTGACAACAGGGAATTTGCGTTGTTCACAACTTATTATTATTATATATACCATTTACACCTGACACACTGCGAATTTCGGCAGAAATGCTCGACGAGTCAATTGCTTTTCAGCTCTAGTGGTATAGTATATCCGGAAACAAAAATTTTCACGTGAAAAATGGCAGAGAGAAGCGAAGAGAGAATGAGTATATCATTTTTGGTCATGACATAAAGCAAACAGCACAAGGAAATGTTCAACAGGCTAATGGATCGCGAAGGTCAGCCACCCGATGTGGGCGATTCATTACTGTTGTTGCTGTTGTTGTTGCTGTTGTTGTTTTTGGGGTTGGGAGGTTATTAATCTATTAATCAACAAGTGGCATACAGACACAGGCGTGCCAGCAGCCAGTCAGACTTGTAACTTTTAACCGCTTGCTAAATCAAATACACCACAAGATTTGTTCAAGTCAATAAAGCAAACAATAAGTCACGCAAATGTCCAAGTCTAAAGTCATTGAACGTCGTGGCACAAGCGGAAACTTTACTTACATACATACTTTATGCAAACGGAAGTCACATGCGAGCAAAGGATTGCCAGTAAAAGTATCTAAGCGTAAGTATCTCACAGTTAGATGGCAACTAAATTACCTGCAAGGTACAACCACAAACTGATGGCGCCTTGCGTGTTCAATTTCACTGTTAAATTAAATTATTAAAGAGTCTGCTCAAGGCAACAGTAAATGAACGGAAAGTATATTTTCAAAAAAACAACGCATACTTAATGCACTAAAAAGTGGTGAATATAATACAATATATTTGGCAAATTAAAGCTGGAAATTTACAGCAATGGAAGCTGAATTTAAATTGAGGAATACTCGGCGAAAATAAATAAATTTCTAAAATAAAAATAAATTGCAGTTAAAGCTTATTTATAATACTTAGGCATAATTCAAAAAAATATATATATTCAAAATGTAATTAAAAGTCAGTTATAATTTAACTTAAATTCAGATTAAATTGGAAATTATAGTATGATACCTTAAAGAAAATTAATATTGAGTTATTTTATATTTTGACTTCATTTAATTAATTGCTTTAAACTATTAGCTCTTTGGTCTACTACAATTAAAAAATACATATATTTAAAATATAATTAAAATTCAGTTATAATTGAATTTAAATTCAGATTAAAGTGGAAGTTATAGAAAATGAATATTGAACTAATTTATAATTTGACTCCATTTAAACTATTGCTTCAAATTATTAGCTTTAAGTTAATTTAAAATTATTATTTATTAAACTGGTTAAGTTAGCTGAGAATTCAAATGATCTATTTTAATATAAATATATATTTACTTATTTTACATTTATTTTATATTTATTAAATAAATATTTTAGAATAACTTATATTATTTAATATAAATATTTATATTAAAATGTTTATTTATGAATTGAGAACTAAATCTGAATTACTCTACAACTTTATTAATTTATATTAAATTTAAAATGCCACGCAAAACCCTACAGCTTAGGGTATAAACACAATTGAAGTACATCAAGTGTTAATGATTCAAAATTATAATTAATCTGTATATTACACAAGCTAGTTAATATACCCCACAATACACAAACAGGCATACAATTTGAAGCGCTTAAACGTAACGCTGATTGTATTTGTCCAAGAGCCAAAATATATTTAATAGCCGAAATTGCCAGGCATCGTTTAAAAAAGTTATTAGACTGCGTCAACAGCAGCAGCAGCAGCAGTAATAGCAACAAAAGCAGCAAACTGTTGCCAGCTGTGCGCCCCTAGAGTATGATTATGTTGTAGTAGCAATTGCCAGTGTTGTTGTTGTAGTTGTTGTTGTCGCCTCAAAACTGATCATTGACCGTCACGCCTGACGCAAATGCCGCATCGGCTGCCGTTCGCTTTCCAAAATAAATTCGTGTGCCAAAGCCAAAAGTGTGGGCGAGGGGTGGGCGGGCTGTGTGGAGCTGTCTGAGCGTTGGCTACTCAATCAAATGGGCAGCGAAGCGCCAGGCAGAGCACCCCTTAAAAACACACAAAGCTACACACGAGTTCAGTTTGTTGCGATTTGCATTTATGAGATAAACTTTGGCCAGCACACGTTACAGATACAGATACAGATACAACTACAGCTAACAACTAGCAGCTACAATATTTTGTTTTGTTTTATTTTTAATTTTTTTAGCTAGGCCTCTTTATACGTATGTGTGTGTGTGTGTGTGTGTGTGAGCATGCAAAATGTAATTATAAATCAGCAGCAAATGTGAATAAACTTTTGCTTTGAGCTGAAGGCGGCACCAATTGGGGGCAAACGGGGCGTATGAGTGACGCGTAATGTGTGTGTATGCGTGTGTGCGTGTGTGTGTTGATTTCTCGTGTGATTTGTTTAGTTCAAACTAAAATTGATTGAGCTCACTCTTGGCCATAGCGAAAACATTGCGAATTTGTAATGATACAGCCACAGATACTGTATCTATGCGTTGGCCATCGACAATTATAGACATGATGCCAATAGAGATTGAGATACTTTTCCTTTTGGGTGTTTCCTTTGCGCATTATGAGTAATTACGTGGGCTTTATGTAGCGCTAACTTGTTGAATTGTGCTCCATGTTTATGGTATCACATTAAGCTCAAGAGTTGAGTCAGGAGTTGAGGCATGAAAGTAAAGTGAAACCAGGGAGGAGGAGCTCACAAATTGCTAGAAATACGCTACAGAGAATTGGGTTGCTCTATGGAAATAAGTTGAGTGAAGACGTTGAATTATTTATAATTAAGTTTGCTTGCATTAAATGGGGCATATTAAAGAAATGTACATACTTAAAAGCGAGTTAATAGAAGCAGTTAAATGTAGCTTAGATTCAGTCTATATTATTTCAGTTACAACTAAATATATCACATACTAAATTCAGCCACAAACTGAGATACTTAGATACTCATTCTCAGCTCATTTACTCGCTTCTAAATCCTAAAGATACACACAGTTATCTAGGCTATTGTCAAGTCTCTCAGTAATAACCATTACACCCATACTGGCACAACAATCAACAGCTTGTCTATCAAAAGCGAACGACTCCATGTGGCAAAGTAAATAATGTGGAGAGAACTTTATATACATATCACTTTCGCGCATTTCCTATGTACAGAACTCCAGACAGGGGGAGTCTGTATACAGCCTACGTCAGCAATATGTATTGAGAGGGAAGAACTCTGTTCCAGACAAAAACTGGATGACTCATCGTCGTCGTCGTCGTCGTCGTCTGTCAGTCGCATCCTGTAAGCCGCTGAAAAAAAGATTAAATGGTTTATAAAAAAGCGAGCATCTTCCGCTTCTGCTATTTGGCAACTTTCATTTCCCTCACTCAGCCTTTTTAGCCTAATTAAGCGTAAACTTGGCAACACTTTTGTATACAGAAAGCTTTTTGGGCTCAGACTTGTGCCCAGCCCACAGGAAAATCTTGTGTATCTGTTGATTTTTCTTTTTGCTTGTCATTATGTGGACATCCAAGCAGACTCCACAGCTGTTACACCTCCCCCCGCTCTCTGCTGCTCCACACACACTCTCTCTCTGTGTGTGTGTGTGGCAGTCTCTCTGACTCTCTGGGCTGCTCCTTTGGATTTTATCGATTTGTTTGTGGTCTGTGCTCTGTGTAGGGGTAGGGTAGGACTCGCTCAGCCCCAAAAAATTGTTGTTTTGGGGGTTGTCCTTATGGCTGTTGCTGGACCATACAATGTGTTTTTTATTGAGTTTGCAGCCTTGAGTATGGCTAAAGATACTTTTGCTGCTGCTGATTTTGTAAGCATTTTATCATTGGCCATAAGAGCGCGAGGAAATGTCTTTTAAGGGGTATCTAAAGTGTGTGATAAGTTATGCATAAACACCTCTATTATGGCAGTTTGTTGTGCGCTTTAAAGAGTTGACTTAAATTGTATTTAGATAAGCTTTTCCCTCTACTTTGTAGACCACTAAAATGTATCTTATTTGAACAAATTATGTATGCATATATTTACATATTTATTAAATATTTTCTTTGTTATTTATGTGCACATATATTTCAGGTTCTTAGCCTAATTAGAAAAGGCCTAAAAGGCCTAGTTACTTCTCTAGTCCAACTATTTAATGGGCCAAGTCAAATGAGCCCAATTGGCACGTGTAGCAGAGCTTTTAGTCTGACCTTTTGGTGTAATAAATTTTTAAGTAAGTACAGTTAGCTGTGCCAATGGCAGTGCTGCCAAAACTGTTGCCTACTCTCAGAGTAGGTAGTAATAAAACAGAATTTTATTATACACACATGTCGAATAGTGTGTCTTACGAAAACTCACGTAATGCAAACCAACAAGCTGCTGTCTGTACCAACCAAATATCATGTAATATCAACGTGTGTATATAGCCATAAACACACACACACACAGGGACAGTTGGGTCCATGTGCATGGCCTCGACTAATGCTGAGTTCAAGGAGACGTCATCGTTTCATTGCAGCTTCCCCACAGCTGTTCAACGAAGGACAGACACACACACACACTCACACACACACACATACGAAACTCTACATGCGCTTACGCTCTTAGTCTCCTCTGCTCCCATTCTCCAGCTGAGCTCAGAGCTCTTACACAATGCGTTTGCGCATTTGATTTGGCAACTCTCCGCTTCATTGCATCTCTGTATCTTACGCACAGAGTACAGTTCGAGTACAGTTCGTACAGTTCTGTTCTCAGAGAACACTTTGCCTTTGCCTTTGCTTTTGTGTGTGTTTCAGACAGTTATCTCAACACAATGACGTCAATGTGCGGCGCAATTACAACTGTTAGGGGGGTGGAAAGTGGGTGGCACTAAAAGCAAGTACTGTTGCATAAAGTTTTATCAAAAGTTATTCAAAAAGTTGAAGCTGGCTTAAAAGTGGCACAATGCGAATAAGTCTGAGTAGTCCTGGCTGTGGCTTTGTGATTTATTTAAATTTAGTTTAAGAGCAATTTAAGTATGGCATTTAGCTGTAATGGCGTTGCCAGATTGTTTAAAATTCATTTCATTTTTAAGCAGAGTCTAATGAAAGGAAATAGAAATATGATATAAACCCATTTAAACTGTTGAAAACAATAAGAAATTGTATGAAAATATCAGATATTAAAACTGCAACACGCATTACTTACTAGTTACCATATTAGGTAAGACTCTTACTAAATATATTACAATATAAATTGCCGCTGATTAACGAACATTGCGAATCGTGCACAGCATTATCATTGCCTTTCATCTACACGATCAATTTTAATGACAGATTCAATCAAAGTATCTCAACAAACATGAAATGAACAGTGCGTAAGTATATACTAAAATAAATAAATACTATGCAATGATTTCCGCCTAATTAATACTATACGGGAGACATAATATAGGATATGGCATAGGAATTGAAAATCAGCTCAGACAATTACAAAATTGTTGCTGAAGGCAGCCTTCGAGTGAGGCAACTGATTTTACAGTGTATTAAGTTTTTTCAGCTGATGATCATCTTGTTGAGATAACAATACAAACAACAACAACAACAGCAGCGGTAATAACACCCAATACAGTCATTGACGGACTGCAGCAGCAGCTAGTTATAGCTAAGCAAACTAATTGCAGCAAAACGAAGTTTTAATACACTTGAAAATATTTTACAGAAATTGAAACAGAAGTAATACTTGATATTAAAATTTCAATAGATATCAAATCAAAAATAGTCCGAATGTGTTTAAAGTTAATATTATAAGCAAATGCAAATCTATTTAAAAAAAAACATTAAGAAAACATTTTAAAATATTGTGGAGATTTTACGTATTTCTGAAATTATTAAGATAATTAAATCAAATTAATATTTTTAATAATTTGTATAACAATTCAAAAAGAGTTATTCAGGGGTGCTACAGAAATCACTTCAGCGTCATTTCAGCTTAAAAACAATTCATCGGTGCCACAGACCCAGTTTTTAGGCTGATTCGAAATAGCTGACTATTGAGCCAGCTATTTGACTAAATACACCTATAAAACCAAGTTGATACATGAAACATTATACCTTTTCTTAAAGGTTGTTTAATTTCTAATTAACTTACATCAAAATAATTTAACATTAAAGGTGTTAAGTTAAAAAAAAACGCATTTTAGTAAAACCTTAACGAATCAGCGTGTTCTATTAGTCAAGTACTTTGAAACACCAATCAGCCGACATTTCTTTGTTGCCATCTAGTCGGTTTCGGATTTGTTGTCAGTTGTCTGCTTCCAGAGTTGCAGAGTAAAATGTTATTTGGCGCGCAATAAAATAAATGATTTTTCATCTGATATTATTAAAGTACTACTCTATAAAATCAATTATTTATATTTTTGTAATGAAAAAAGTATAAACCTATTTCTCTGCAACGTTAATATTAAGAATAATATTAAACAAACATTAGGATAATTTTAATCTGGGAAAAGGGCAGCCCTTATCAGGCAATTTCGGAAAGGTTTGTGAAAGGGCTAAAATTCGAAATCGCTCGGAGTTCTGTGGCACCCAGGAAATTTTTCCGCTGAATGGGTTTTTGCTGATTCACAATCAGCGCGCTATTTCTGTAGCACCCCTGATTTATATTATATATTATATATATTTTATATATTATAATAATGATGGCATTATAATCAAGCGAATATTTTCTGAAATGGGTAATTTAAATTATTTAAAAAATATTAAACAAAATATGGAAAATTCTTAATATTTTTATATAATTTTATAATTCATTTTACAACTTTCAACATCTAAGAATGAATATTTTGCTATAACGATAATGATATTATTATAAACAAGGCAATAATTACAGGAATGCTTAACTTAAATTGTTAAAAAAATTATTTGAAAATATTTCAATGCCTCCTCAAAGTGCACAAAGAACTCCATATACCCTTACTCTCACAAAGAGTATTACAATAACAAAAACCCGAACTTGCAACTGTAAACAAAACGCACGCGCTGCGATGAAACAGCAGAAAGAAAAGCAGCAGAAAAAGAGCTACAGCAGAGTATGAGAAGAAGAATTGAAGTAGGAGGAGGAGGAGGGAGGGGAATTAAAGTATATTTTTGGCGATTAAGAGGCAGAGAGCGGAATGGGGAAAATTTCACTGTGTAACATCGTCATCGTCAGCTTTAGCCTCATATGGAAAATTTCACTTGCACGCTTGAGAAAAAGTGCAGTCATAGAGGGGTGGGAGTTGGGGGCCTGCTGTCGAGTGCGGTAATCACGCGTTTTCATGGATTGCCTCTAGGGGCGGGGAGAGGGGTGAACCGGCTGTAGAGTGAGTGCGTTTTGTATTTTGTTTGTTATTGTTTTTTTTCTGTTGTTACTGCTGCTTCTTCTTCTTCTTCATTTTGGCACTTTCACTCTCATCCTCCGTTTCGGCGTTGTCGTTGGTTGCGTTTTCGGTTTGGGGCTTTAAAATATTACGTTATGTTTTTTTGGATGCTTTGGCAGCGATAAGCGGCATTTGTTTATGTCATTTACGAAGTATTGGAGCGATTTTTATTTTTTCGTTAACATTTTGTTACTGTAAACATAAACAAAACTCAGATACACACGCAGACAACCACATGGTATTGAATTGGAGTCGTATATTTCGTATGCAATGACTTCGACTGAGGAGTCTTCAAGCATTGTCTAGTGCCCAAGGTTCGTTTTAGTTAAACGAACTCTATAAATTTTCGTGTAGTATTTCCAGTTCAAAGTATTGCGTTTTATTTATAGTCCATGGTCTATAGTCTATGTGGGCGATACAGATACAGATCCAACGACTTAAATTCATAATTTCCTATGCATTTCGATTACCAAATAATCAGATTGTGATATGCATTGATTAAACGATCGATTTGAGCTCGTTAAGAAACGATTTGAAGATTGTGAAAACACACACTGAAAACGCTGTGGAAATCAATCAACAATTTATGTTATCTGTTAGATACATTTTAATCTTACACTAATAGGACAAGAGATGTGTCGAAATCGAGCGTAGAGTAAAGCTGAAAATTAAATGAACTATGGAGAATATAGTTATGATATATATTAGAGATATTAGTATATGAATATATAGTATATGAACTTTATAGTAGATCAATGGTGTATTACATACATCTCACAGAAGATGGAACTAATAGATCACTTAGTAGATGAATGTCATAATAGAGGTATCTTAAGAACCTCATAGAAAAGAATTACATGAGCAGCTGGAACACTTAGTAGACATATCTCAGTTAAGACTCATAGTAAATAGATCTGTTGGTAGCTATGAGGGTCTTATAATAGACAGTTACAATAATAAGTAGATCAATCTCATAGTACATAGGTCTCACAATTGATGGAACTATATAGTAGATCACTTAGTCACATACTGTCATAATAGAGGGGTCTTAAGGACGTCATAGAAAACAATTCTTAGTAGATATATCTCAGCTAAAACACATAGTAAATAGATCTGTTAGTAAATCGTACTCATAGTTCTCCTAGAGATACAAGTAGACCTTCTGGCTTGTTTATTTCAAAATAAATTATTGCAAAATGCATCTCCACTAGCTAATATAATTAAAGGATAAACACAATCTGCATCTTTCAACTCGCAGACTGTAGGTCAAGCCCAAGGTGCACAGTGGGCTAATTAGTGTAGCGTGAATCGTTTATGGCCAATCAATTATGCTTCCGTTGTTATTTTGTTTATGGCAATACAAAACAATAAATACCACCCAGAAATGACAGTTTTGAGAGAGAGAGAGAGAGAGAGCGAAACGAGGCAAGGCGTAGTATATGTTGGTGGCGCATCTGTGCGCCACATGGCGCTACCTTGCCCCTGCCAGATATCAGATACAACTACTACTACCACCAGATGCAGCCTCATTGAACTGTCAGCGCACATAAATTCAAAGAGTTTTGGTATTTGCATTAAAGGTTTTGTTTGCTTTATGGACTTCCCCAATGCAGCTCAACTGTTTATTAGCTGCAGCAGATAATATTCGCATGTGCCACGTGCAGAGTATCTCACAGATACATTGTGTGTGTGGAGGCTGTGCGTGCATGCAGCTCATATTGTATTAGGGGGAGCCTTCTTTAAGTGTCTGTCAAAAGCTGACTAATGGCTTCACGCATACGATTTATGTGGGCGCTGGTCCAATGGGGGCGTGGCCGGCTGTCAGGCGGCTGCGTGTGAAAATTGTTAACAAATTGCAGCGTCGACAACGGTTTTTGAAAAACTACATCAATTTAAATTTAGAAGCGGAGCAACAACAAAACGAGGGAAATATCAAAATACTGCACTTGCACTCAAAAGTGAAATGTGTGAAAAATTGTTGTTAATTTTTGGTTTTTTGTTTTTGTCGGTTTGCTTTTGATTTCTGTGTGGGCGGAAAATGCAACTTTAATTGACAATTTGGCTGGGAAACGCATGAGAAATGGGAAAATGCCCGCGGAATATTGATGATGTGTGAAGTGAAGTATGTGATGGAGTGTTTCAGATTTTAAAATACTATAATAAATATAAATTCATTTTATATATATTTAAATTGCTTCAAATAAAACTCTGCTTTAACTTTAAAAATATAATAAATATGAATACATTTTTATATAGTATTTAAATTACTTAAATTAACACTCTGATTTAATTATTAAAATATAATAAATTTAAATACATTTTTATATATATTAAAATTACTTAAAATAAAACTGATTTACATTTAAAAATATAATAAATATAAATACATTTTTATATATTTAAATTACCTCAAAATAAAACTCTGTTTTACTCAACTCTGTTTATGATTATTACCGCAATCTGAGCAAACATTTTGCCTGCTCATTGAAGCCACAAATTGATAATAATTCACACCTCGAATGTGGAACAGACAGACGACATAATTAACCCACATTTCAGTTGGGGAGTTGCTGTAAGGTCTGTTTCCAGGCCAATCTGATGACTCGACAGCTGTTGCTTTAAGTAATTTATAAAAATTATAACCGTACATTGCCGGGCATTTTATTATGATTATTATAATGAGAGACTTTCATTTTGTTAATATTACGTTTTATTTGGCATTTTAGTTGACTTTATTTCTTGTTGTGAAGATTTTGCTCTTGCTTTTGTTTTTCATTTTATTTTTTAGCATTCTACGCACACGCACTTTCCAATTGCCTCATTTTTTAGCGTAAACTTGACTTGAATTTAAGCTGTACATAATGTGTCATGCTGTTGCATGAAGATACTAACTTGTGAAATATTAAATACCCTTTAAATACAGAGATTAGGGTTATGCCAAGCTGAGTTTATTGAAGTTGAATTTTAAGTTTAAAAATAGTATGAAACTTTTTCCATTTCGGATTCCACTAAGCTTAAAATAATCTGATAAAAATCTTAAGATACATTTGGTTTAAGTATTTCATCAGCTTAAGAAAATACTCTATTAATACCTACAGAGTATTTATAACAAATATATTTGATTAGAGTTTAATTTCATAGGCAAAGGTAGCATTAGTTTTCCCTTTAAAAAATTCCTATAAAATCATTAGATACATTTTGTTGAAGTATTTCCATGGTTTAAGAAATTCCTCTTATAGTATTTCGTCACATATTTCACTAATAGTGTCATACACCCGCACAAAAGATACACTCTTCCCGCAGCTGTCGACTTGATGCCTTTCTTCTGTGCTGTAATTTCGCAAAATGTTGTAATTTTTATGGCGCATGCGTCAAATGTTTTTCTGTTGCTCTGGAGGCCGGTTTTGATTTTACCGTTTTCAATTGCTAAATACCAAAATAAACAGTAAACCGAGGTGTATAGTATAGACCGGAGAATGAGTAATGGTATTGTGATTCAGATTTGGGGGGGCCTCCGTCTGTCAAAAGTATTGACACGTCTTTTGTTGCCGATTTCGTTTCTCGTTTTGCGTCGATCTCTTTTGTGGAGCAAGGACGTAAAACCCACTTATCAGACCTTGTATTTCCTGCTTTCACACCCTGCTTTTAGATCCACCCACACACACTGAGAGTGCACAAATATGGCCAAATTGTACTCACACTCGGATCGTAAGAAAGAAAGCCTCATTAAAATAATTTAACTCTTTATATGCCAGGCCAAATACCTGATTGGGACTTGGGGAGATGCCAAATTCCATTTGGCATTACAACTAAGTGACTGCTCGAGAGTCAGTGAAGTGAAAGATTCATTTCTGGTGTGGTTAAAATAGAGGTTATATATTATTTCATCAGTTTAATTTACTGCGCATTTTCATAAGAAATTTCCTGAAGTTTCGAGTGTGCTAAAAACCGCATTAACTATATTTAACACGGAATTATATTTATCAATATTTTAATTGTAATTCTGTTAACAATATGTTAACCAGGAAATATATATATATCAATATTTTAATTACCATTTTAACGGTTAGAGCCAGGAATTAAGTCCCATATTTATATTTATCCAGGAAATGTATATTTCAATATTTCAATTATATTTCCGACAGAAATTAAGTTGTATATCAATATGATTCACGCTCTTGTTTATGGCAATTATAATTTTAAAACAGTACGTGTTTTTTAAGTCTTTTTTTAATTCAATATTATGTAGTTCAGTTCGCACTTTACTTACTCGGAATAGAGTTAACCACGTACTTATTTAGTCGTTGGTAAAGTCATATCATTTATGAGTAGAGAAGAGTTAAATTTAATTTTTTTTATATTTATAAAATTATATATAAATTTAGATAACTTATAATTATAATATTTTAACTTAAATCATTTCTGTATTTATAAAATTATATATAAATTTAGATAACTTATAATTAAAATATATTAAATTATTATCAAATTATATATTTCTGTAAATATTTTCTTTTATATAATAAGCTGAAATCTATTTACACTAATACAATTTTCTTACTGTATTTTTATAGCCTAAACGAACTCGAGTTCATGTGCATTAGCAACTTAGACAACTTTTCTAGAATATTATTACCATAATAAAATTTAAAGAAGTATTTAAATTTCACCAGACTTTAAAGACTTTACCCTATCCATTGAAGCTGTGTACAGAACGTACTAAATTAGCTCTACAACAATTAGTTTAGTTTAGTTATTAGCACTAACTAACTCAAGTGCATTAGCCTATTGATTTTGTCTGCCCACGACAGAGGTGAGAATAGAATGGGAGAAAGCCCCGAAGAGCCATGGAGAATGGTCGTCTCATTTTGCAAAATCAAACTAATCCGCTTAAAAGCCTCGATTTTCCGGCCCAGACAGTGAGGACAACAATGGTCTCGCTTGTCTCTGGTTGCTCGTTGCAATTAAGGCGAAATAAGCTGTTTTGTTGCAGAGTGTAGTTTAGTGTAGGGGAGAAGGCAGAGCGGATATTGATTTTTAAACCGTACCCAGGTGAATAGTCAAGGGGCAGACACGTGACAAAGCAGGTGACACACAGACAACACTGTGAGAAATGTAGTGGAATTTGCTTAGCAATTATAATATTTATTTTGCAATTAATATGAGTCTTAATTCAGTTTATGATCGAAATATTGTTAATACACCTGACTACAAATATTAATAAAATTTTTTGCATATTTTTCTCAGTGTAGTTTACAGTTATTTTTAACCATGGGCACACCTGCTAATTTTGTAGCATCTGCTGGCTACAGAGTGTTATAGTGGGCGGCGGCTCCTCTTGCCCAGCTGAGTGGATAAGTCGTCCCAAGCTGCCGGCTAATCACAACAGCTCAAGCATGGTGCACTGCACCACTGCACCACCACCACCTCAGCACCACCCAGAAGACACACTTGAACATGCGCGCTCGTGACATTCGAATGGGGAAACGTGCAAAATGCCAGCGACAGGGAAATCGACCAAAGAAAACAAAATGTGTGAAACGTGCAAAACGTCATCTGAGTTTTGGAACACCCACCCCCACCTGCCCCCTCATCAGTGAATCAAATTGAAAACAAAACATCAGATGCGTCACAGCGGAAAAGCAACAGAAGCCAAACATGCACTAAAAACAAACAAAAAAGGTAAGACGAAAAGCAGAAAGAGAATTGTGTGGAGAGAGTAGAGAATGCGATGCTCTTTAGTTAATTAATTAAATAAATTAGTTTAAATAAAAATAATAACGGATAACTTTATAATATAAATGACATTACTATTACTATAATTTGTATAAATAATTCTAGAAACTGTTAAAAAACTATTTTTAAAAATTATTATATAATATTTCATAAATATAGAATAGGTCTATATAATCCCAAAGTATTACATATCAAATTTCTTGATTAATTTTTAAATTCTCTGTCTTTTTTTTACATTTCACTTGAAACTATCGAAACACCCTCTCAGTGAGGGTATTCCTAAAACAAGTGCGATGAAAATGCGCTTAAAAGTAAAAAAAGTAGGGAAAGCTACAGTCGGACGCAAAGCTACAGTCGGACGCAAAGCTACAGTCGGACGCAACCGACAGTAGGAGACCCTGTACTTTGGTTTGCCCTGGACGTCGATAACAGCAGCAGTATATATGAACATACTCACATACACATACACATGCACTTATACATACACACATACACTTATAAATACAAATATACGCGCAAATACAAACAATACCCAAAACTCATACAGGCATTCATACTCACAATCAAAAATCACGCATACGCCCTAGTGGCCGCGGACTCTGTGGCTTCCCCCTCCCCCACCCAACTGCTCAGTACAGAAAATTGTTTGTCCAATATCTCTGGTGTTTATTATCCGATTGGGCTGCAAATCGCACCAAATATTCAGAGCACCTAAAGCTTTATTCATGCAAAAAAGGAAAACAGTGACTCTAAAACTGTACATGCTGGGAATATTTTTGCGAATTTGAGGGGGAGGGGGATGACTTTTCAAACATTTGAAATAAACTTGACCTGCCTATGTAATACACGAACCTAACAAAAAAAGATTTAAGTCTCTAGCTCTTATAGTTTCCGAGATCTAGGTGTTCATACAGACAGACGGACAGACAGACGGACAGACAGACGGACAGACGGACAGACAGACAGGGCTATATCGACTCAGCTCGTCGTCCTGATCAAGAATATATATACTTTGTGGGGTCTGCCACGCCTCCTTCTGCCTGTTACACACAAATGTCATTTGCACAAACTTAATAGACCCTTTTGTACTTTTTTAAAGTACAGGGTCTAACAAAAATCAGGAAATGTGCAATGCGAGACGTGAGACACGCACGAGAGTCAAGTGGCAACAACAACCCCAACAATAATAACAGTGTATTGGCAACAACAATAGCCAATGTGTATTAGTGACACTGTGACAAATGCCAAAGCTGACAGTTTGACGTTTGAAATCACGCGCCAAACGTCAAAATGTGGCAACAGCAGCGACGACAACATATTAACTCAATGAAAGCAAATTGAATAATATTTGTTTTGCCATTATTTATGTTTCAATTTCAACAATGAAAAGCGCAATTAATGATGTGTACAATGCAACTGTAACTAGAATGTAATGAAAAGAGAGAAGTTGAGAAGCTGAGGTCAACAGTGTGAGAGAATGTGCAATGTCAAACTGTATGAGTGACTGTCAAACTGCCAGCAATTAGTGTAACAGACCCAACTGAAGACAAAGGGCATGAGAGGCATAGCTAGATGAGGAGAAAATGAAGTGAAAAAAGAAGAGGAGGTAGAGAAGGGTTTTTTGAGTGATTTATAAAGAGAAATATAGTACAATGAATGCAGTCAATATATTCATTTCATTTTTAGTTAGACATAATTTAAAAAATAAATAGAAAATAGAAAATTCCTACAAAGTTACTTTGACATTATGAGTTAAAAATTGCCAACGAAATATATAACAAAATATATATAAAATAACAAAGAGCTATTTATATTGCAATGCACACTTACAACTACTAAAAACTTAGTTAATTTGTTTATTTTACTTTAAAGCTCTTGACACAATTTCGAATTATGACCAACACTATTTGGCCATGGTATAAGGCAATTTCATAAACAATTACTTGGCTAATATACACTTTTTATGAGCTGCGAGAACGCATAAATCATATTGTTTACAAATTGTATCCTAAAATTCTACATTTATTTACAGCGCCTCACTCCACTTGTGTCTAGTCCGCTCCTGTTGAATAGTTATACATGTGTAGCAGCATTTGTCACTTCTTCCTGGTCACACACACACTCACACACACACATTGAAGCATATTGTGCAACTATTTTGCAGACTTTCTTTCTGTTATTCTGCAAGTCGATGACAGTCTCTTCGCTGTGTATGCATCCATACCCCATTTGCTTCTTCGTTATAGTTGCATCTTCAACAATTTCGCTCGTTTAGTTGTTATTGTTGCTGCTGCATTGCGTCAATTGCTATTAATTTGTACACTGAGAGTGTCAGCTGCACTCGAAGTGATAAAGATAACAACAACAACGAGCTGTCTGAATATGAAAAGAATCGCACGCGACTGATGTCAAATAGTTTGGCGCATTCCCAAGCCCCCGGGTCAATGAATGCTCCTTCCAAGTGTACGACTGCTGATACTATTATACAATATGTATGTATTCATAGTGTATGCTAAATTATCACATCACTTCTGTCATGATAGTTTTGTTTGCAGTTTGGACTTGGCCTCATCAATATGCAAATTGCAGAGAAATAAACTCCACAAGATACTCGTGTCTCAGGATTATCACATCATTTAAGCATTTTTAATGGACTCTCATTTGTTTGGTTAGGCCAAAAGTTTTTGGCTCACAGCGAAAGTTTCATCTGCCACGTGTCACATGTCACTTGCCACTTGCCACATGCCACATGAAGTTTCAACAACGACTCCCAAAAGTTCCCTAAGCTCCTACGCACGTGTCTGCATTAGCTCACCATATGTATTCATGAAACCAGGGACTGCTTGGGTCACTGACGACAGCAGCGACCTAGAATTATTAGAATAATAAGTTACTGCGAAATGCCTTACACTGTGCAACAAAATTATGAAATGAAAAGCAAGGCAGCACATATATAAATATGTAATAAAATGAAATAATAAATAACGTATTTTCAAGTTTTATGTCACACAGTGTTCTTATACTCGGCTGCCTTTCTTTACCTTTCAATTGCATACTTTTAGGCAGCGCTGTCAAAGTTACATTATCTGGCGTGTGCATAATTTGATTTATATTGCGTCAGCAAACCATCGCGAAATGACATTTCACTGACGACAGCCTCAAAGGGAAGAGAAAACCCTTGCTTATTACCTTAGGTATAAATATAATGATGAGTCATGGATGACGTTCGAGTGTATTATGACACTGACAGGTATTCGCCAGACCCTTTGACGTCAAACCCATAAATAATATGAATTTAAGAATGCATGAGTTTAAGAATGAATGAATTAATTTTAATGTATAAATATGTATAAGCAATAATAAATTAGTCTACAGTAAAGCAATGTCATATTCGAGTCGAGTAGGTAGTAATTTAACAATATATGTATGAGCGGTTCATATAAAAAAGAATTGCATACTTTTAGGCCGCAGCTAGAAAGTTTGATAGCAATTACTGTCAAACTGTGGCAAGCAGCACAGACCGTAAAACGGACTTTTGAGGCTGGTTTTTTCTGGTTGAAATTGTTATTTATAGAAACTTTCATATAGGAATATTTGCATAATAGATTATATATTAAATAACTATTGAAATAACTTTATTAGCTCTTGTTTTAAGCTTTTGTTTCGGCGGAATATTAACAATATAGAATATATATTGAATTACTATTGAAATAACTTTATTAGCTCTTTGTCAACACTTCTTTTTGGCCTTAGATAGGGCATACTGCTATTTCCTTACTCCCGCTGCTGTTGCCCTTGTTTCAGTTCTCACACAACATGCCATATAATTTGCATGTAATTTGTTGTGTCGGCACCAGAAGAGTGAAGAACAGAACTCGGCTTCATCCAAAACAGGAGCACACTCAATATTTTGTGGCTACAGAGATGCTTATCGGGGTGACAACCACAGCAGCAGCAGCAGCTACCAAATTGGCTCTTGGAAGCAACTTTGACTCGACTTTTGCCACTTTGCATATTGGGCCGACTCTTTGTTGTTCTTCTTTGCATAATATCAAGTTCACGCTGTGCGCTTGCCTAACCTGATCAGCATTCCCATTGTTGTTGTTGTTGTTGTTGCTGTGGTTCTCTCCTGATCATGTCTTCTTTTGGGCAACGAATGGCAGCAAGCTCATTGGCCCAGTTGGCAACTGTTTGACATGTTTGGCACAACAAAACAAGTCAAAGGATAAAGCTTTGATCTGGTTTCCAGCTATCCGGAAGTTAATCCCGAGTTCTTTAGACTCTCGAAATGATTGATAGGCAGCTTCGACAGAGACAAACATAGGTATTATAACAGATTTATAATATCTTCTGATGTAAAATATAAGTCAGAGTGACAAGTAAGTAAATCAGTTAAAGAAAAACAACTCTTTTGCCAAAGATTGTGAAGAAGATATCAACTCAAGGCTGCAGATACATATATGAATTCAACTAACTATTTACCTTGTATTCATATCTCTTAAACTTTCGCTTACCTGCCTTCCTGCCTTGAATTTCTCCAGTTGGCTGATAGATGCTACCCATTCACACCAGACACACACACCTCCCATATTTTCACCTGGCCACACTTAATACCTTTAATTACGCCCCAAATATTGCCAGCTATCAGATACAATCAGCCGTTCTTTCTTTTTTCCTTTTTCTTCTTTTCGTTTTTAATCAGAAAAGTAAAGAAAATAAAGTGCCAGTGCAGTAGCTGACACTGCAGACTGGAATTTTATCAGTGGCCAGCAATCGGAGCATGCGCTAAAGCACCACACAACTGAGCCACTAAATTGAACCACTGAACCACTGCTGGAAAAGCAATTACACGCCACATGAGATGCCAAAAGCAGCCCAGCTCTAAGTGTGCGAAATCTGTAGTCCTAAAGCAAACGCAGATGCAGATCATGAGCTCAGTTTACCTTGAACTTGTGTTTAGGGCACTGAAAAAAATATTAAAAAAAATACAAGATGTAATTAAATAAGGGCTGCCGACAAAATAATAATATAATATTTAAATAATAATATTTAAAAATATATAAAAAAAATAATAATAATAAATAAAAATATATTAATTAATATGTAAAACAAATATCTTTTCATTTTGATAATCAAATATTTAATCATCCGACAATCACTTTAAAATCTGTATAAGTTATTCTTCCACTGTACTCCCCTTCAACTCCTTACTTTATATTTTACTTATGCAAATTGGCCGTTTAATAGGCGCTAATGTGCAGTGCGCTCTCTCCTTACTGCAGCTCAGTGAGGTTGTGTGTTCGCTGTCAGAGCTATGGTCGAGCTGACTACAGCGAACATACATGCACTCTCTTCCTACTACCGCTCAGTGAGGTTGTGTGTTCGCTGTCAGAGCTACTTTCATACTGACAATCAAAATTTCGATAATCCCTTAATCATTTAGAAATTGTGTATATATTTTTCTTGCACTGTACTCCCCTTCAACTCCTTACTTTATATTTTACTTATGCAAATTGGCCGTTTAATAGGCGCTAATATGTTTGCACCAGCTCCCGCGTGAATTTACAGTTTACTTTTCGCATTTACCCGCTGCCACAACCCACGCGACTGACTCGTAAATACTACTACTACTACTGCTATAATGCTCAGTGTTATTTTTTTACGATTTTGTAATTGCGCTCTTTGCCGACAAATGGCGCTTGGTCCCCAGGTGTTATATGTTTTTTATATCTTTACCTTTTTTGGCAGCGAAACGTGAAGCGTATGCAAATATTTTAAATGCCAAATAAAGTCTCAGTTGACTTTGGCTATTACGATTTGTGAGTCATCTAAAAAAATGGTTAAATGTCTCTTCAGATGATGAAGATTTTCTTAGGCATAAAATTATTGTAATTAATTATGAATTTGGGAGGTAATTTAGGTAATATTATTTTACAATAAAAGTTCAACAAATATGCTAAAAATTATATTAATAATACTCTTCTACATCGGTGTCCTGTTTCAATAACTAAGTTAAGATCACTTTACTTTATTGCATGCTTTAAAGCTACTTCACCAAATGGCATGCGACTAAACTGCGCAGTTAGCTGTAAGCGAAAAGCTTGCACAGTTTACTAGCATGCGACAACTCTCTCAAAGAGTTGAAGTAGCATGCGAGCAACTTTATTTGTCATCTCTTGCTATTAGCTTACAAAAAAGTTGATTTCAGCCTATGGGTTGTCTCATTACTTACACAATAGCTTGAACTAGATATTCCGAAATATTCCCCACAAATTCCTATTCGTATTCCCGTCTATGTTGTATCACATGCGAGTAGAATAATAGCGCAGAAGAGTTAACCCATTTATGAACTCGTTTCTTTATTGGTGTGTCTAACAAAGCAATTAATGTACATGCAACATTTTTGCATACAACAACAACAATAAATCGCACACACAATAAACTGCATAGGAGAGAGAACTTTATTAGCTTAATTAAAAAGTCTTGAAAAGGTTCATCAAAGCATTGGTTGCGCTTCTTTTCGCCCATGGGCAAAGCAAAGAGCACAAAAAAAGGAAAATAAAAAAAATGCGTTGAATGTTGGCAATTTAGCAAGTTTACAGCTCTCACTCTCTCAGGTCTAGGCTCTGTATTAATAGTATGACCACACCCCCTCCCCCTCTACCCTTTACACTTGTCCATTTGCAGTTCGATTGCAGTTCCAAGTCCAGGTCCAGCTTCAGCTGGAGTCTCTCACAATTCGTGCCAAGTCCCAAGTTGAATGACGTTTTACTTGATTGCAGTTAATTTTTGTTTCCCTCAGCTTTGTCCAAATGCAAATTCTGCTTCTCCCCACACTCCCCCACCCCTCGCCACAAATCCAATTGAAGCCACAAAAACGCTTTTGATTGTTTGCTCCTCTCCATGGACTAGGACAGGGTTTCATTGCCGTAGCACAGCATAAAAAAGTAGGGAAAGCGACAGTCGGACGCAAAGCTACAGTCGGACGCAACCGACAGTAGGTGACCCTGTACTTTGATTTGCCCTGGGAGTCCATAATACATAGCAGCAGCGTATATGTACATACTCACATACACATACACATGCACTTCTACACACACACATACACTTATTCATACAAATATATACTAAAATACAAACAATCAGCAATACTCATACAGAAATTCAAACTCACAATCAAAAATTACGCATACGCCCTAGTAGCCGCGTACAGTGTGGCTTCCCCCCTCCCCTACCAACATGCCTGGTACTGAAAATTGTTTGTCCAATATCTTCGGTGTTTATTATCCGATTGGGCTGCAACTTGCACCAAACATGCAAAGCATCTAAAGCTTTAATCCTGCAAAAAATGAATCCAGTGACTCTAAAACTGTATATACTGAGAACATTTTTGTAAATTTGAGGGGGAGGGGGATGACTTTTCAAACATTTGAAACAAACTTGACCTGCTTATGTAATACACAAACCTAACAAAAAAAAAATGAAGTCTCTAGCTCTAATAGTTTCCGAGATCTAGGTGTTCATACAGACGGACGGACAGACGGACAGACGGACAGACAGACAGGGCTATATCGACTCAGCTCGTCGTCCTGATCAAGAATATATATACTTTATGGGGTCTGCCACGCCTCCTTCTGCCTGTTACACACAAATGTCATTTGCACAAACTTAATAGACCCTTTTGTACTTTTTTAAAGTACAGGGTCTAAAAATTAAGTTGTAAAATGCAGGAAAACAACGTGTTGAAAGATGTTTTAAGGCCTAAGCAAAGTCTTCGATTTACTACACTCAACAACAACAACAACAACAACAACGATTTCATTGAAATTTTACGGCACTTTGATGGGTTTTAGTGGAACTCTACAATAGGTTTAAGAGCGGAAGAAACTACGACTTGCATTTGGAAAATAAACCTAATTTATGTGGCTTATCAATAAAGGCATGAGATGGGCTTTTCATGGTTTGGGATTAGTGAGGATTAGCTAAATAAGCAGAAAAACTGGGGCTGTAAGTATTCAAATGTAAAAAAAAGTAGAAAAGAAAAGTTTTTAAAGTAAATTGAAAGATATTTTAATTGAAAGAAATATTTTAAATATATATAAAATTAATTACGTAAAATTTAACTATAATGCTCATATATAATTTGAATTTATTTATTTTATTATTTTATTTACTCTAAATTTATTTACCCTTAGAACTTGTATAAAAATTTTCCCTTTCAGTCCACTCAGTTGAAGGAAGTTTTAATTGAACGAAATATTTTAAATATATGTGTATAAAATTACCTACGTATAGTTAAGCTAATATTATCAATAATTGAACTAACAATACTAAACATTTATTTACACTCAGAACTTCTATCAAAATATTCACTTTCGGTACACTCTACTCAAATTCATTTGCAATTTCAAAGTATTCGTTATAGCCCATCATAAACAGCGTAGAGCAATAAGATGCAATGCAAGTTTCATGACTTTCAACTCTTACGAACCATTGAACTATTGACCTGAATAGTTATTCGCATTGCCCCCACGACGAAGTCGTCATTGACGTCCCTTGATGATGACTTGTGTTTGATTTGGGCACTAAAAAAGTGAGCTGAGACCCAGCCATGGCTCAGACTCTGTCTAGATTGAAACATTTCGCCAATTACCCGATGCAAGGGTCAACGAGTGCAAAACAATGGGAAAAATGGAAAAGAGAATACCAAATATTTTCCTATGGAAATTATGGCAATTAGTTTAGCATCCTGTGAAAGTAATGAATGCAACAAGTTGCTGATTGAAACCCGTTAGTAATGCCCACCTAGTAGAGCTACTGGTTTGCCTAACTAGTTCTAACCTCTTGGCCAATATCAATTATGTAATGTGGGCATGTTCGAATAGAGAATTATTATTCAATGTTGAACATGAATCAGACTCACTTCTGTCTATCTAATAGAGTCATAAAACGGTGGAGAGTCGCCAAAACAGTGTGGCCAATAGAGGCGAAAAGCAGTTGGTGTGGCCTTTTATAGCAGCGGACACTTTTGTGTGGCAATTAACTCCTTATTTTACTTTTTTTCTACCACAATTAAACGAAACTGTCAGCAATTTATCTCATGAAGCGTTGTGCGAAGATGTCTTCGATGAACGTGACTTCCCAGAAGGAAGATCTCGCGCTGACTTTTCATTTGCGCCTCCATATGAGGCTAGGCCAGGTAATGGGTACTACGAGTACACATAGAGAAAAATTTAAGAAAGAAATGCGATAATTAAAAATGGAAAGAAAATGTTTAAAATTTAATGAGAATAACTATTTGGAATTAAAGTAAAACTATTTACAATTTATAGATGAAAAAGTTGCTGGGAAAGTGAGAAGAGAACTTGGTTTAAATTTAGAATTTTGTTGTTAAGAAAATTATGTAAATAATAGTAAATCGATCATAAAATTAAACAGTTTAAAATATAAAAGAAAAGCATTGGAAATTGAAGAAAAAATTGATAATATTTCCCAATATTGATTGCAAAGGAAAGGAACTCGGATGGAATTTAAAATTTAATATTTAAGATAACTTTTGAATGAAATAAAATATATCAATTTATCCTTCAACATTTGCACTTTATTCTGTTTAATTTCCTTTTTTTCCAGTGCACTTGCAACCTCGGTAATGAGCCCGTTGTGGAAAGTAAAAGGGTCGCAGTTGGCAGCCAGGCTCTCCTCTAATTGGCACCAAATATGGCCATTGGCTTGCACTATGGATGCCAAGGCGGTTGCAGCTGGGCTGAGGTTGTGGCATGCCACAAAAATATGTCAAAATGTGACAAAATGCGTGTACACAGAAAGAGAGAGAGCTTTGCGAATGAAAGGCATAAGGGGCAGGCAGGTAAATCCATGCCACATACCACATGCAACAGAGAAAACACCATTTAAGGTGTTCATTAGTCGCGGATCGGGCAAACTGTTCCAACGCAAAAGGGTTCAACCAAAAATGGCAAGAAAATCTCATCAGTTGTTTGACCATTTCTGCAGATTACAAAGATCATCATCATATGATCATCATGTTGATCGCATAAAGATAATGCCACAGTCGCACAATCGATCACTGGCAATCAGCAATCGAGTGAAAGAGTATCGAGTGCAGAGCGCATTTAGACCCTGTACTTTAAAAAAGTACAAAAGGGTATATTAAGTTTGTGTAACTCAGAATAGTGTGTAACAGGTAGATGGAGGCGTGGCAGACCCCACAAAATATATAATATCTGGATCAGAACGACGAGCTGAGTTGATAAAGAAATGACCGCCTGTCGCCTGTCCTACTGTTGGTTGCATCCGACTGCAGCTTTCCGACCTTTTTTTATGTTTAACTGTAAAGTCATTGGTTTTATTATTTGCTTTTGGCACTGCCCTTAAATGTCAATTGCAACTGCAGTTACCTCTCTCGAAATTAAGCGATTTTCGCCTGCTCCATTTACATTTCTTGTGGCCAGATGTCGATTATTGTCTGTCGATCGGAGTCGATTGTAAATGCTCCTCGAGCGGCACATAAGGTACAAAAAAATCAGACAAGAGTTTAACTTTCACTTGTTGTGCCACATGCGGCAAGTGGCAGCTGCCACACGCATAATTTCTGCATAATATTATTCTAGATACCAAGCAAATGTTGGCTTGTTAAGTGATTTGTCTTAAATTAATTAAACTGAACATTTTATGGCTGCTATGCGATAAGCTCGAACTACAAATGCAGGCAAACACGCAACAAGCAGGCAAATAAGCTACACTGAGAGAAAAGCAAGGCGAGGTAATAGAGAGTTTGCTTTAGGAATGGATTGTGAGTCTATGAAAACGCCAGTCACAATCACAGATTCATTTTATAGAACTACTAGCAATAGCATTTCATTCTCTACCACAGCAACTAAACTAGTTTTCTCACAGTGTACGCAATCAAGGCATAGCAGCTAAATGGACTTACAATTAATGGTCTTTCGGTAGCATATATACTGAGCAGTATAAGCAGTATCTGTAGGCTAGTTGTAGGAGTAGTCGAGGAGTCGACCCAGGGCGCCACAGTAGGAGCAGCCTTTAAGTGGCGTCTCTACACTGGCGATGGCTAATCAAAATATTTAAAACAGTTTGCTAGCAAAAGGGATAAAGTACAGAGGGACAACCATGGCCATGCCTGGGCTGCATAAATTAATAAATCTTCATACCCCTCTCCACTCCACTCTCTCTCTCTCTCGTCTCCCACATAATATTGCAATGAGCGGCGTACTTAAACCATGTGCTTAATCATTTTGTGGCAGGGGGAAAACAATGTAATTGCGCATGCGCGACAAGCCCCAGCGGCGGCCTCTTTATAAGTTGTTCAAAAAGAGTATATGAAAATGACTGCATTGATTGGATGCCTGCCTTCCTCTACCCCCTCTCTGCTTGTGACCTACTAAACGCATTTATTTCGTCTCAGTACCCTTCTCCTTTATTTCGTCTCAGTACCCTTCTCCCGGAGTCTGTCGTTCTGATAGCCGCCGCCTCGTCACGCAACGTTGCGCCGTTCTGGGCGTGCTCTGGCATTTCCCTTTCATTTGCTAAGGACAGAGAGTAAAATAGTAGATTAAGAGAACGACTTTATATCCGCAAGGTGTGCTAATTTCAGTGATTAGACTTTATGATGGGATAACTATTCATATTCATATAAAAAACGACCACACACAAAACGCCCATGGACTGCAATCAGTAGACTA